>JAAVTI010000061.1:0-29878 GCA_011947335.1 Phytophthora constricta | reverse complement strand
TTCATGTCAGGATGCTCGTGATAGTGCAGTAAAGTTGAATTCCGAAGCGATGCAGATGCAAGAGGAAGCTCGTCGACTTGGGCGTATCCAGCAAGTGTTTGAAGATGCCTCGAGCGACCTTCGTCCTCCGAGTAAAACATTTGAGGACCTAAATGCGTTGTCTACCGAGTTGAAATTGAAGAGCGTACGTTTTGTTTATCACAATCTGCAATGTGCTGAGTGTATGACTGACCAGTGTGGAAATACTTGTAGGAACTGTGGGAGGCTGTCTGTGAAGCAAATGAACATCTCAAGGTTTGCAGCACAGACACACTTCGTACCGTGGACCTCGACAAGATGGGCGCTGTTGCAAGTCGTGTGGACGCAGTTGTTGACAATATTCGACAGAGTGCTATCCCAATGACCGACAGCTTTGAAATCGATCGCCTTGAAAAGCTCCAAACTACTTTGCATGGACTAGCCCCGTCATTCGTGATCTCCGGAACCCACACTTCGTGGAGCGTCACTGGAGCAAGCTGGAGCATAAAATGCAGTGCTTGCTTGCACCTATCAGCATTGAAAGTGTTGAGAACCCCAACGCAGAGGACCCTAGCGATTCCACCACAAACACGGGATCTCTTGTAAGCAGTCGGCTTGATCTGCAGGTGCAACAACTGCTAGATGTCAGTGTGGTTGTGCATGCCACGATAATTCGACATGTGTCTGAAGAGGCTACGGCTGAGGCAGCAATTGCTGGTAGCTTTATGAAGGTAGTGCGAACCTGGGAAGCGGCTGAAATTCCTGTCGAATCGAGAAAGGATCGAGATGGACGCGATGCGCACTGTATTGGTGACTGCGTCGAGCTGGCCTCGCTCATCGAGGAAAGCCAGGTGCTGCTCCGCGTCATGGATCTGTCGACATATTCACTTGTGGTGCAAGACCGGCTCCCGAAAATGATCACGGATCTCGACCACACGAAGAAGTCGCTGGAGCTCTTGCAAATTTGCCAACGCAAATGGGACTACACACAGCGTTTGATATCTATCGACTTCGCGCGGACTTTCCCTGATCAAGCCAAGAAGTTGCAAAAGCACGATGCAGCGTGGCGTTCGCTAACACTCGGACTGTACAGCCGCTCGTCATGTTTGCCATTTGGGGTGAGTCAAGAGCACCAACATGCACTGCATGTTATCCTCGAGGGCTTTGAGACAGCGGCAAAAACTTTAGCAGACCATCTCGAGGTAAGCTCCGTGGAAAATCTGTCTTGAGTCTCCCGCTACTCACGTATTCGTTCCAATGCAACAGATTAAGCGCCAGGTTTTTCCGGCCTTCTTCCAACTATCAGACTTGGAGTTGGCGACATTGCTTTCAAAATGCCGCGATGTGAGCTGTATCCCTTCTTTTCTCTATCAGTGCTTTGATAACGTCGGCCGCATCGGCTTTGGTACTCGAGACGCTTTCCAAGATATCACTCAGGTGCGTTGAAACTTTGATGGTTTTCAAATTTCCTTTTGTCGAATTCACAGTGATTTTTTACGAAGGTTACCTCGCGTGCGTACGGAGAAGCTGAAGTGATCCCCATGGGGAAAAATCTGAAGGCTCGGGGTCCTGTGGAGCAATGGCTTGCTGCAGTGGAGAGGCGCCTCGCTGAGCAACTTCGTCGAACCACTAAGCAATTATTAGAGATGTTACTCCTTCTCGACAAGTCTGACCTGAGCATTCGCTCTCCTCACTCCAAGCTGAACATCAGTCATTTTCCAGTTCAGGTGAGTGCCGTACAATTTCCTTCTAGGCAACCTATTACAGTGTTGATTGACCAACAACGTACTTTGTGATGTTTAGAGTATTTTGCTAGCAGATCGTATCGTTCGATGTACCATAATCGAGAATGGACTTCGAGACATCATGAATGGAGGAGGGAACCGGTTGGAGCAGATTGGCAATCGCCTAGCAGTGTACAGCACAAATGTGCAAAGTCATCTCCTTCCTTTCTCACGAAGCAGCACCTCAGCACTAAGGTGGGAAATTTCAGCTCTCACTCCACGTGAGATTACGCTGAAAGCTGGAATACGCTTGCAAGAAATTCAATTTCGAGACGCGTTGGCTAGTCATGTTTCGGCACAGCAGTCGCGATCGCTACAATCGTCGACACATGGTGGTTTGGCGATCGATTGGGAACATCAACTCAAGTACCGAATGGATGATGCCACCACAGTAGGCCACGAATGTCATATCGAGATGAACACTTTAAATATTCCGTACGGCTTCAACTACTTGAACCCGCTTACGGACTCAGTGGTGACACCGAGCAGTATACGCTCGCTTTTCTCTCTTCGCATGTATTCGCAACGCGCAAGGTTGTGTCCTTGGTGGACCTTCAGAG
The DNA here is from genome assembly GCA_011947335.1 of Phytophthora constricta. Taxonomy (NCBI): domain Eukaryota; phylum Oomycota; class Peronosporomycetes; order Peronosporales; family Peronosporaceae; genus Phytophthora; species Phytophthora constricta. Next base: position 27,516 of record JAAVTI010000061.1, on the reverse strand, counting down.
AGTGGCAAGTGCACTTTGAGCATGCAGGTGGGCTCAATTCTCGGTCGGCGCACATTTACAGCAGCGATGACCACTTATGCTCATGCAACACGGTTGCTAATCGGAGCACTGTATGCTGGTGGCACCTTTGTGCGCGTGTGGACATTTCGGGACATTCAGCTACAACCGCGAGATTGCTCAAAACGTTAGCAACCACTCTTGCGGGTATTGAACACGCTGTGCTAACGAACAACAGTATCTTGGGATTGCACCGCTCGCCCATTACGTTTGCTCCTGGCACAGCGATGTTTCTTGTCATCCCGTCACGAGCAGGTTTGACAATGACGGATACAGAAGAACTTCGTGTCTGGACAGAGCCCTTATGCCGTTTTACGATTGTTCAATGGGACTGGGCGTACGTCCTCGAAGCTCTGCTTTACAGCAAAGGTTTCGCTGGGTCACGTGTGATCGCCAAACAGCTTTTAATAATGTGGCACGAAGTTCGTTCTCGCGACGAACTTGTTATCAACAGTACGTCACCATCGGATGAGAATCCTTTCAGTTTTTCGGCGCTCAAGTCTGCTATTGTCGATGCTGCTACACAACTTGAAAACTCCCCGGTCCCATTAACCGCCGAGTCCAGTGACATCGCGCACGACTATCAATGGGCACTACTCTTCGAGGGTTTGAGACAGTATTTTCGTTTTCGTATTGACCGCGAGGGCTTTTATGTGCTGGAAAATGTGCTGGAAAGCACCTCCGCGCTAGTCTTACGAGAAGTGGATAGTAACTTGTCGCTGCGTGACCTTATCAACAAGAAGCGGGCGGAGTTGGTGGTAGTTCCACCGGGCTTACAAGAGTGTGTGCTGGAAGCTATACGTGAGTTGAATTTTGTACCTCGTCGAATGTTAATCAACTCCGTGCTATCCCTTGCGAATGCACTGACAGTCAGCGTGAGCGCGGTCCTGGTTGGACCTTCGGGAGTAGGAAAGTCGGCATCGTATCAAGTCCTGGCAAGAGCACTCGAGATATGGTTCCAGCGACGCGACCAAAACATTTCATCGGCTACCGGTGACAATAATCCAATGCCTAAGTCACAGTCCGCTATATCGCGCTTAGTCCGTTCCAACCCGGCGACACTTTCAAAGCGCTCGAACTCTTTCTTAACAAAGACGGAAAAGGTTCAACAAGGAAGCATATCTGTCCATGTGGTGCTGCCGATGGCATTGACAGTCTCTCAGCTTTATGGAGGTGTTTTGCCTGATGACTACGGCCGCATCCCAAGTGTCCTAGGTAACCTCTTTCGTGCAGCTCAAGAAGTTCATCTGCCAAAACCACTTTCCAGTAGTGACGACGGAGGTGAAAACAAGATGCCAGGTGACTGTAAACCAACAGAGTCTCTTTTGACTTGCACAGCCAGGTGTGGTTGGTCTTCGACGACGCTCTGGATATACGCTGGTTTGAAGGCCTGTTAGCTGTTCTCTCGAATCAAAAGACCTCGTGTCTCCGCTATTGGCGTTTGAGGACGGTAGGTTCATGACTCTACCACCAACACTTCGTTTCGTGTTCGAAGTCCTGCAACTACGCAATGCCACCCCAAGCTTCCTTCATCTGAATGCAGTTCTTCCTTTAAAGACACATGACCCCGATGAGCATTTGGAGGAATCGAAGCCAGTAGCTCGCTGTACAAAAGCCGCAGATGTTCAGGCGAGAATGGACATCGCAACTGCGTACCTCCACCGATACTTCACGCTTCAGCGCGAGCAAATTTCACTGCAGCAAACAGAAATGTCAAACCAGCAAACTTGGTCACCTATAGATGCCTTTGACGTGACGGAGCGATGGCTGCTCCATAACTCACTGCTAGCGGAAGTTATCATCGTTCTCGACGCGGGTAACAACAAAGCTGCCCGCCTGTCACCACTCCAACGCGTGACAAACTTAACTTCACTTCTTCAGGCATTGCTAAGTTCTGTGGCGACCTTGTCTGATGCTGCTCTTAATGGTACAACAACTGGAACCAGTGCTAGTTCCGATGCTTCAAAGGGGTTCGCTGAGGAAATCTCACCGGGACAAATTCGTGTCGAAATGGCACTCGTGTACAGCTTACTTTGGGGATTTGCTGCCTACACAAGTGATCAGCCTCTCGTCCAGCGGCAAGTCAGTGATCTCCTTAGACGTGAATTTGAACATCTTTGCCCTGCTTGGCTGGCTTGTGGTCCCGATGTGAATCTCTACGAGACGTTGATGGACTTACGAGGAATGCGTTTTGTTCCCGTTGTGGGCGGATCGAATCAAGATACGCTTCCACCCCAGGTCACAAGTAGCAGTGGCTATGGGGGTATCAGCACAATGTTTGTGCCAACGGCATCAAGTCTTGTTGTCCACGCTGCAATCAAAGAAGCGCTTCGTTCCGGCAGAGGTGTGTTACTACTAGGAAGTGACAGCGCACGACGTACGACACTCGCTCGCAACTTCCTCGGTCAACTTGAGGTCATCCGTTCTATTGTCGATGCCGGTGGTGTCCCGAACTTTGTCTTAACAGCCCAACCAAACGATGGAGATGATGACAAGCCCCAGAAGCCTATCAACAGAAGCCCTGATGAAAAGTCGACGCTTGCATCGGTAAAACGCCTTCGACTACGTCAAATCACGCTTGTTTCATGGCTTGCTACGAGGCTCCAGAAGGCATCAAGCAGCACTACCCCTCAACTCTCGCAAGGGGTTCCAGTTTCTAGCACCAGTAGTGCGGGTGACAACTCCAAATCGTTGTCATCCTCCACTGACGACGAGGAAGGAATACCATTAGCAATCGTACCGACAACAGATCACACACAAACTGCCAAGGTGCACCGATTTGACCGCGGGGACGTCATTCCGTTCTTCTTTTCGATGCCCAACGGCAGTTCCAGTACTCGAAGTGGTGAGGCAGTCACTGGGCTGGCTAGTTGTCTGGAGCGCATGCTTCAGCGCGAGCGTACGGGCATATTTGAACCTCCCCAGGCAAAACAGCGTTGTTAATTCTTGATGACTTGCACCTGGCAATACCTCCAGAGAAAACTTCGGGGGACAGCAATCACCTTGTCCGTCCGTCCATGCCTATCTCCGATCCGTGCACGAGCATCGAACCGTTTACAGTGGCGATAGTTGCTTGCCGATCACCGTTGAAAACTTAATGCTGCTCACGACGATGCACGTTAAGCATTTTTTTGCTCCTAGTGAAACAGATACTTCGGTACGAGAGGAACCACTGCACAAACTTACGTCGCACTTTTTTCCGGTGTTGGCACTGTCTTGTGGACTTGAAGAACTGCATCACATCTTTGGGCACGCATTACAATCGCACTGGGCCACCAACAGTAGTCCCTTTAAAGGTGGTGGCGCCGAGACATTCACAAATGCTGTTCGACACACAATTCCACTACTTGTTGCAGCGACTACAGTACTCTGGGATCGCCTTCGTGCAGTGTATTGCTTCCGTCTTCAAGACCTGGCGCGTGTGTACGAAGGTATTGCTGGAGTGGGGAATCGCGTCTACCAGATGTGGAAACGCTGCTGCGTCTGTGGACCCACGAGTGCTCTCGCACACTGCGAGAACCTACAATGGGACCCCGTTCACGAAAACAAGATGATGAGGTGGTGGAGGAAATCATTCGCATGCGCATACTTCTTTCTCAAGTATCACAACGGCGTGCCAGTACTCGCGCAAGTCGTTCATCGTTGACTCCACGAGCAAATCTGAGCATTAGTGTATCATCCATGGCGTCGAAACGTTTGTCGATGGCGGCAGAACCGCCAACTATTGATGAAAAGACAACCGTAGCTGCTAACCTGTCACTTTTTGCTGTTCGAAGCGCAGCTGCTGCCACCCCAAGTGCAGGACTTGTGAAGCACGGACGCCCTAGCCAGCAGTACGATAGTCTTCAAGATCAACATCATCGCGCACGAATGATGGGAGGTCTTTGGGCATTTGTCCCCGCTGGAGTGTACTACAGCGGTGCCTCAACCTTGGTTGAAGCTCCTCCCGATGGTACAAAGGCCACTACTTCCGAGACATCCACACAGTCGCGCCGTCGCAGTAGTGCAAGTTTCATGCGACAGAGGAGTCTAGAACAAGCTGCCTTGAAAGGATTTTCAGAAGGGAATACACCTAGCCGGACACACACGAAGATCGGACGGTGGATTTACGCAGAGATCAGCTTCGAAGATGACACGGAGGCCATGTCTACAACAAGTTTGCAGCCATACTTCGGAAGCCTTCGCACGTTTAGCTCAACGATACCGACCTCAAGTCCCTGGAATTCCAGCAATACGGTGACATTATCCAGAGACGTTCCTGCTGTACCCTTCGAACTGGTGCGTAGCCCTTACTTGTGTTGATGACGATTGGAAGGTGACTTACAATATCACCTTTGTTGACTTCCAGGCCCAAGCGGTGGCACGCATTGATCGCGTCTTCGCACGACCAGCAGCCCGATTAATTTTACGAGAAAGCGAAGGTAGTGCTGCAGACACACTTCTGCGCTTCGCGAACGCCTCCAGGATGCCTGGATTGCAGGCATCGCTTTTGGCAGACACAAATATTTTTACGATGTCGGGCCTGATGGATGACTCTTGTAGCATCACTACCAGCGCTCACTCCTGTGTGTCGGTGCGATGGAAGCGGCTTTTAATGGAAATCTACGAGCGTGTGGGCGTCGCCGGTGAGGAGGCCACACTGGTGGTAAAACGTCTCGATTTGCTGCCCCCTGAGATCGTGAACCAGCTCCAAGCGCTCATGACAACGGGAGAAGTACCCGGAATGATGTCGTTAGAGGAGCAGGTACATCTAGCGACGCGCGTATGTGATGAACGCCTACTTGAGCTGAAAGTGAAACATGCTGAGCAAGTGGCGCAGATTCGATCGGAGGCTGAGGTCACGAGAGACCAGGCGTTGGCCGCACTACACCAGCAGCAGCGAGAAGCACCGGCAACCCCACTAGTGGAAGCATTCCATCTCGTGGAGCTGAGATACCAACGTGACTTGCGCTCAAAGCTCTCGCGCGTCGATCTGCGATGGCAGCAAGACACCGATGACCTACGTCGTGCTCGCGAAGTGGAGAGTGAGAGCGTCGCAGCTACTGTCATGGCACTCACGAGACCATTAGGCGTGACAAGCGGAAAGTGGGCAAGCGCTGTTGCTCGCATGCGGTCGAAATTGCGGGTTGTGCTGCTGGTTGGCGATGAACACGAGAAATATGTGCGTGCAACGAGCCCCAACATTTTCACCAACTGCGACCTCGTCACAGTTCCAAAACTTGACCGCAACTCGTTGCGTGCTCTGGCGTATGGTCACTTTCATGCTCAAATCCAGCAGCTTCTGCGAGATCATGGCGCTAAGGGTGGGGAAAACAGCGAGAACCAGAGGAGGGGAGCTTGACCAGTTTTCTACTTCAGGTGCAGCGAAGTCTCTGGAATTTGTCATGCATGGCGACAGATATGCATATTGCGGTGGTCGATGCCTTCTCAACGAAAGTGGCTGAAGATGACGACAAGAAAGAGTGTCCTCCTGTCACAAGAGCTTTTGCGATGGCCTCGATATTTGCTAAGCTGGTTGTAGAGGGATACAAGCGCGAGGAAGCCGCTCGAGCTAAAGCCTCGTGGTTTCTTGACCTTTCCAATCGCTTGGATCGAGATCTCGGAGCTTTGCGCTCTAGCGATGTCATTCTTAGTGAGCAGCTCATATCGGTCGACCAGCAGCTGAAGTATCACGAGGCTAACTCTGTTGAGCAGAAGAAGGACGCCGAACGTATCCGTTCCATCATGCAGCGCTTCCAGGTAGCAGCCGACGAGCAGATACTGGTCACAAATGAGGCGCAGGAGGTGGCGCAGCGCGAGCTACGCGAGCCCATGGCGTGTCTGGAAGAGGCCAACCGCGCGTTGCTGCTTGTAGACAAGCGACATATCGTGGAAATCAAGTCGTTCGTGAATCCGCCACCACTCGTGCATCTTGTGCTAGGGGCCGTATGCACATTGTTCCTGATTGAGACTTCATGGGAAAGCGCTCGTCGCTTGCTGCTCGGTGACGCGAACGTAGTGCAAACTCTGTTGCAATTCAACAAAGACGTAGTGTCGTCTCATACTCTGGCGAAGCTCGAGACCGAATATCTAAGTGATGCGCGCTTTACTCGTGAAGAAGTCGAGCGTCAGAGCGTGGCCGCTGCCTCCATGGTTGGTTGGGTGCGTGCTATTCATCAATATGCCACAGCACGTCGTCAGGTACAGCCCACACTTGACAAGCTCGAAAAGGCTCAAAGCCGCCTACAGCTGATCATACAGGAATTTCAGGTGAGTAAACAGCGTGTGGTAGAAGCCGACGAAGCCTGGCAAGTGACACAAGCTGCGATCGATACAGCCAATTCTCGCAAGCAGGTGTTGACGAGCGAGATTTCTTCGCTTGATGCTCGGTGTGACAGCGGTGGACTTGCCATGGAAGCTCTGAAAGAAGACCGGAAACACCAGCAGGATGCAGTGAGCGCTAGTTCCATGCGTCGTGGGTTTTCACTCAATTCATGGAACTCGCTTTTTGTCGGCTGGGGCGCTCGCATATGCGTGCGAGCTCAGTTTCTCTCGACGCCGTCAGCGTGTGTTTCAGGCTTGGGAAGCTGCGTACAGCAGCTACGGAGGTCTAACACCAGGTGTTCCACCTACGTCAACTCGTTGTGTGTTCATGCCATCGATTGCAGTGGTCTTAAAGGATGTTGTTAGCGCTGCTGACGCGACAACGAAACCCATGGATGAGTACGAGACGCCTTTAACTACCTTGTTCGCTGGAGATTATGCACAAGTTGAAAACATGGAGGCAGATGAGACCATGAACTTAGTGACCGGTATCGGACTGTTAGCCTTCTCACAGCGCAGACTCTGGGATGCCTCATTGCTGTCTTTGATTGCAGGGACACCAGCATTATCCGTAGTGATGATCACACGATACTCACCAGATCTTGAAGAGCTACTTGTCAGCTGCGCACGCAGAGTCTGGCATTGGCACAATTTGCACATGGTGTACGCTCGAGCAACAGACTTTGACCATGTATTCCGCTTGGCTGCACGCGAAGGCCATCAATTGTTGGTACTCGACGTTGAACCACTCGATGCAGAGCCGCATAACGAAGGGAGGGTAGAGTCTGCCTGCATTCGTCGATTCACTGGAAGACCAAGCGTATCGATGGTGTGGAACACCTCCTTGTACCCCGACAAACAGCAGTGACAGATGAAGGAAACCAAGCCAACCGAAATGAACTGCCTTTACGGAAGTCCCTGCTAATACCGAAACCATCGCGTTGCACTCCAATTTCCGCTTGATCCTGACATCTCACGCAGCTCGCACTGCGTTTGGCGAATATCTGGATATGGTGCCAACTCTGGATGCACAACTGCACGTGAGTGATATCGCCGATGTACTGCTTGACAAGATCTGGAGCAGCTCAGCGCTTAAGTCGATTAATGGTGTCACCGCTATGGACGAAAGTGGGGGGTTACACTGAAGGATTTACTGCGAGAACATGGACGACTCGCTCAGCAGTATGAAGTATCGCATGTCCAGCTTACAAATATGTTAGAGGCTGCTGCGGTGACCAGCCAGTTTCCCTTGCACAAACCCAGGCGCTCCGCCAGCGACTAGCAGTGATTCAGGAATCACGTCGAGTACTTGGCAAAAACGGTGTGAGATCCAGGAACAGCTTCGCCTTGTGAAGCTCCAAGGTGTACCGCTCGCCCGCACTGGAGCTGCCGTATTCAACGCTTTCAACGCTACCGTCAACGGTGCTGGGCCAAGAGCATCGCCTCCATTGACGCTCCAAGTATTTCTCCCGATCTTGTTTGAGGCTTTGACGTCATCATCCAACGCAAGGCTGGCAGTGTCTCCAGCTCCAACTACGCCATTGTTATGGGATGCAAAGCGTCAATCGTCCAGCCGCCGAATGGATTTACTAGCACATAATGCTACTAGTTTTGTGCTCAACTCGTCTTCACGCCGACAACTAAACTCGTTCGAGGTGCCATCGGATGTGCTATCAAAGCTGCTGCTTCAAATTGCACCATTGGTCCCACCAGTTTCAACAAACGACGAGTGGTACCGCTTTATCTTGCGGGTGATCGTTGCTTTGGAGGACATCCAAGCCGCCCCACAGAAACCATTATGCAAGCCTGTTGAGGAAGCCCAAAGGCATAAAAGGCTCACCGGAGATGTCGTGGATCAAACATCGAATCCTTCACGGTCACTCAGTACGATTCTGCTCCAAGCAAAACTGACAAGGGGAAGCAAGCATGACATAGCTCTGCGTTCCATCACCGCAGAGTCCTGTAAAGCTATCGTAGTTTCCAATGCACGGTCGAATTTGCAGCGGCGTGTTGTCAGCACCATTTTTAATGGCTGTAAACCAGAACATGCCGCTTTCGACATCGACGACGTTGACGCGTTTCTGAGTTTGGCAATGTCAGCAAAGTCCACAAGATCGGAACGACTCCGTGTAGGCATCGTGCTGTTTCCAGAGTTCATTCACCACGTGTGCGATCGGGTGTTGGCTGGTTATGGTGTACCCTTCCACTTTCACCAGCGCGGTGCAGGTGGTGCGAACGGTTTCAGTGACAATGATCTACACGAGCTGCAGGAAGGTTTATGGTTGCGGACAATGCAGACGATGCCCGAGCAGACTGCGGTGCTGGTGATTACACGCAACGAGTTTCACAGTTTTGCATTTTCACGACGAGTCTTCTTTCACGGATTGAAGAACTCAGTACCAGTCCAAACTCGAGTGCTACAGGAGCTTGGCGAGCGAACATTTCGGGTCAGTGAAGAAGAATTATCGGTGGCAACACTAGCAAACGTAGACGGACAGCGCACCGTTCCTTTGACGCAGTTGTATGTGCTCCCACGATGTGTGCACCCATCGGAAGAGGATCATCACAAAGAGGCACAACAACTCTTGCTGACCGCGGACGATTTCCAGCAAATTGCTCGAATGGAGAAAACCCAGCTGGAAGTTCTGGAAGCAGCACCTCTTGCTGTTATTAACATGAAGTATAACGCCGTAGATCCTGAGCACTGGGAGGCGCTCTTCCAGATCTTGCACCGCTCGTGCCATCGAACGAGTTCCACAGCTTTCCTACGCCACAGCAGCATTGGTTTAAGTGGTGGTGAAACACCAGCTAAACGTGCGAGCATCGTCAGGACTGAAAGCTCAGGTAAATGTGAACCCTTGACGCTTGTACCAGGTACAGTAAGTACTTCCTCTTCTACCAGTGGTGCGTCTGCTTCTACCACTCCTTCGAAAGCACACCAACAAGTTTCCGCAAGTGGTGGGGCGGCACGCCGTACGTCGCAGTCGATGGTGCGTCGACTTTCGGCAATCGACTTGGTAACACCATTATATCCCCGACTTATTGCCGCAGTGGATGATTGGCGTGAACTTCCGGTTCACCTTCGCACGAATGCCCTTTGCTTCCGAGACGAATACGAAGAGGAAGAAGTTTGTGTGGGAGGAGATCAGACGCCACCGTCCTTCAGCGCATGTGTACAGTCGATGATATTACGTCTCACCTTGTATCCATGCGCCCATACATTGTCAGTTCTCACTCAGCCCACAGATGATGGTAATGCCATGACCGCAATTCCGCTGGCGGATGTGTGGCAGGTGGTCAGTGGGCTCGTTGTATTCCATGCAGCACTGGTCTTCCGAACGCGCACGATAAGAGCTGCGTATCCTGGAGCGTTGCCACCGCTCTACCACCCCGCTGGTACAGGCACCGCCTTCCACTACAGTGAGGACGTCTTTCTCACCGCAATCAACCAGACTCTGGCGATCGTAATGGAGAAACAGCACCACAACCTGCACCAGCGACGCAATACCGAGAGAATTTCCGAGCGCAGTGAAAAACTTGTGCATCGGATATACCAGCAAGTGGTGCTAAGTACCTACACTCGCCTGGCTGCAGGACAGCAAGAGGTGGAGTTTCTTCGAAGACTATTCAGCGAGTGCTTTCAATTAGTTGGCTGGAATGCAGAACCAAGTAGTGTAGAACGCAGCGCAAGGCCAGGCAATCGAGACCTCCGGACTCAGGGTCGGCAGACAACCGTTCGTGACAACATGCGTGGCTCAATGATAGGAGACGCATCTTCATCAGCTCAGAGGCATTCGATGCCTTTAATCAAGGGCTCCGGCTCGCTGTCGTCATCGCTTACCACCTGCCCTCTTCTTCTGGGCTTCCTGGTATTTCCAAGTGAAGGTCTACGGCAAACAGACTTGTCGCTGAGTCAATGGCTGGAAGTCATGTGGAAATATTCTGCGTCTATCGACCAACAAATGGACGCGAAACTCCAGGCACTGCTACTCGGACATCAACTGCAGGCTAACAACCACCGTGGATCGTTAGAAGACAGCTCCAGAGACCTCTTAGTAAGCTTCGGTTGTCTTGGGATGTCACCAAAATGGACGCACGCGTTCGGGTGGACCAGAGAACGTCGTGCACTGGTAGATGATGACACGACGGACTTGGTAGCTGCAATCTCGCTGCGAGATGCGATCGAGGTGCTTCAGGCGATTCTCACTGAAGCGCTTCCTCCACGCATCGAGCTGGAGAGAACACACGAAGTTGGAAGCGCACCCGGTACTGACGAGGCGGATGGTGACAAGAAACACCAGGGCGCTCGCCTCAACCCTCACCGTGTGGGGGTCGAGCAAGCTATGGAGATGATGGCAACGGTGTACAATCGGCAGGTGGGATTCTGTTCCCTGACCTTCGAGACGATACTCACAAGGCTCGAAGCACGAGAAGACAGTCCTCCCACAATAGCAAGCGCACTGATGGCGCATGAAGAAGGTGATGAGGACGATGATGAAGCTGATGAAGCCGCCAGCGAGGATCTCGAGAAGGACTGCGGCAAAAGCAGGACGAGGCAAAGCACTTGCTTCTTGCCGATGTAGAAGACGAGCTGGTGCTCGCACAAGTCGTGGCGATACTGCGCAATGAGATCCCGCGAGGCCTGATCTCTAGGAGTTCGACATCGATCACAACATTTCCACCGATCACGCCCGCATGGTCGCTCCACGACGTGCTCCAGCACTATCAGGACTGGCACGAATTTATCGTCAACGTCCTGCTTAATGACAGCAACGATCCACCTCGGTGGTGGCTACCCGGCATCCTCGCGAGCAGGTTACCAGTCTCCCACATTCTGCAGCTCGCCCAGATGAGGCACTGCGCTATGACTGACTCGGTGGAGTCGTCGTCAATGCACTTCACTCTCCGGCTTCCACCTCACCACAACGACGTGAACTCCGACGACGACGTGGACGAAGAAGAACTCGATCCTGACACTGGAAGCTCCAGTCAACCGGCTCGTCCACTCCCTGCAAACACGGTCGCCATCCTAGAGGGCGTCGTGCTTCTCGGAGCCACGTGGAACGAGGAGTTGCAACGTCTCGACCGGACAGGTGACCTGCAATTGTATCAGCGCGTCGAGCTCATCTGCTACCTGTCCAAACCCAATGACAGCACCACCATCGACGCGTCGTCCACAGGTCACGTCCGGAACCTCCGGAATCTGAAGCAAGTGGCAGCATTGCAGCAACTGCAGCTGCTGGCCATAACCGACGGCGCGTTGCTGCTGGAGTGTGCCGTTGCAGTGGACCCGTCCCGCCTGGGTCCGCTGGCCTCGCCAATCTTGATCTGCATGGGCTCCTATTACCGCTAGACATGCTTGTTAGTTTTGCCATCCCATGACAAAAAAGTATGCTATACTACTATCTTTTACAAGTACTCCATCCATACAGATATGCACGTAAATAACATTGGTTCATGTTGTTTGATGATGCATCACAATCTCCATGTTTGGTGGCGATTTGCTCTTGATGACGAAAACATTGGACAACATTGGCGTGGCCCACTTAAAGAGACTTGGGCATGCGCAGCGGCTTCTGTTCGAAGGCGCTGGGGCTCTTGAGGTGGCGCTCGGGCGACTTGGGCGCGGTCTGCGGTTGTGGCTGCGGCTGAGCTGCGGGCTTGGTCTCCACGGGTGGCGCGTTCATGACTCAAGGGGGATACTGCGGCCAGCAGATAGAAAGTAGAGGCTTAGCTTGGTCGTCTTGGAGAAGGTCTTGTTCGGTTGTGTATAGAATTGAGCTGGTCAAGGTTGACTGAATTGATGTATGGTACCATTGGTACACAATGGTCACGTTCAAGCATATGACCCCGTTAAAACCGATTGGCGTTACAAAACGTCGGTGAAGATACGCTGAGGCAACTATTCTGTCGCGGGCAGATGCGCGAACCAATTATAATACTTAGTAAGGCAGACGACAAATCGGTTCCCACCGCCTCGAAAATGCAATTCATCGGAGATCCGCTCCACCCCTCGGGCGTTTCCGACTCTTTCACAAAAACCTAAAATTAGCGTAGGATGGGTGCTGAAGAATTGCATGCAGCTCGAGAACCGATTTTCTATCTTCACGAGATACTGAGCTCATCATTCCTCTCTTTGCTGCGACTCACATTGTTCGAATATGGAAGAGGCCATTGCCGTCTAATGACCTTCGCTGCATTTTCCATCTCGAAGTGCGAAGCTCACGACAGCTCACGATAGCAGGGACTTTGCAAAGTCCGGGACGTCCTTCGAGCACAAGGATCACCACAAGTTGCAGCGCGTGAAATTAACAAGTGGGTCTGGTTACGTGTGGTGCATTACTCGCCAGGTTCGGGGTAATGGAACCAGAGCGGAAGCTGTCGAAGTCACCTCGACGTCTGTCGTCGTCGTCGCCAAGTCACGACGTCCACAGAAATCATGTCGATGCCGACAGGCAGTGCTGGGTGGCGTGCCTGGGTGTCATCATATTTTCCACGATCAGTTGGGACGTCAGTCGTTGGTCAGGACAGTCCTCGTTCCGAACTCCGGTCCTTCAGTCGTTTCCAGTGCGCAGCGGGGTGCTGGGCTGGCGTCAGAATCACAGCCAAAGGCCATCGCGGAACCAAAGAACCCCGGCGCTGCTGATTCGTCATTGTCGTCGAGAAGTGTTTACGTCTTGGTTCCTGGTTACGGTACGCGGTTGCGAGGAGTTGCATACGGTCACCCAACAAGCGCTGAGCCGGACACCGTCACTGGGAATCCAAGGACAGCCGGCGCCGTTCCCGCTCGCCGCAATTCACCCAGAGAAGCTTGTCACCAGTCCCCCAAGTAGGTCGACAGCCGCATCCACAGCAAGCGTACTGCTGGACTCGAGTATTGGTTCTGAGAAGACGGCGAGGGTCGCTTCCTCTTCTCGATGCGCTGTAAACAGCACGAGGTTTCAGAGCTGCTGGCGGAGCAGTACGACAACGAACACCGAGAGCGGATGGCTCAACAGAAGCGGTTCATGACGATGTGTGCTGAGATCTGGGAGGTTCATTTTTCCGAGATTGCTTATCACTTCGGTTGTATGTAGCTCGAGGAATTCATGCATTGGTGACCACTAATTGAGTTTAGCTTGGCTTCCGTTCAGCGTGTTTCTCTAGCTCTATCCTTGGAGCTACATAGCGCTCGGTCAGCACTGGTATACAATTGCGAACGCAGAAATCTTGGTCTTGGGGTGGAGGAACGCATTGATGTTTTCCTGCAGCGCAGTCACACATGAATCAGCAAGTTGCGCTGGGACTTCCTACTACACAGTCGAACCTCACCTGTAGACGTAGTTTTTAGTGTCGATGCATCCATCTCGTGTCTCTGCTCTGGTTTGTAGCAGTGAAGGCCCTTGCCGCCCACGAGGGTTCACCACTTTCTGGTGACGCTCGGTTTCTGCGAGGCATGCCTCTTGTCTCGATCAGCACCATCACCGAGGCGATATCTCTTTGTTGTGGTCCAAAGCAATTTGCTTCATGACCTCAACAACGGAAGCAGCGGTCTCCGTGGTCAGGGCGACAGCGTTGGAGACGCGGGCGGCCTCGCGTTCGAATTCAGCTATCTTATCACGAGAATCAGTCAATTTTCGAGGGTTAGTCGATGCGTGATAACATCGCATTTCGGTGGCGAATGCGTGATAGCGCTACATAAGTAAACGCAACATAAGGAATTGCATTAGAGTGAAACACGACATGGGAACATATGAGACCTTGTACTTTATGGATTGTCATCGCGTATGACAGTCTAAGCGGCAATCCCCGCCGAACAACACGAAGATCGCTTGATGCTTTTCCCCAGGATATGTCCTTTGGTGCGATCGGAACAATGTTTGGTACGTTCCCCAAGTGTGAGGGCCCTAGATGTGTATCTGTAATTTGCACCGGCACGATTAGCAACTTGCTTCCGGATAAAAACATAAAATCATAGACTACGCCATATGTTCCGTTGCACAAGCCAGCCTCCTGTGCCCTGTTAAAAGTAAGAGTAACAGGAGCTGCTACACACAACTTCAGCTTGTTGGCCACTACGCGATCGTGGTCTGAATCAGCAGTCTTTGCATCGTTGATCAGTGCTTTAAAAGTGCCTGTTGGAATATCTCTTTTTGTGGCTAGTCGTTTCTGCTGTACAAAGTGTTGCGAAGTGATATGCACAATCGGCGCATTAGAAGCATGGAGTCGCTCCTTGTTCGCAATATCTACATCTGTGTTTTTGAATGCTATATGTTTTGCTGTGGCCATCCACTCCGGCTCGCGTATCGTTATCCAAGCAACGCGAGTTGAAAAGTTCTATGTCTTCAGCGGTCGACATTATTTTTCGTAGTCTACGCAGAACAGCGAGCCATTCTGGGTCTAATTTACCTCGGTTCTGGCTGGTCAGTGTGCAAACGGTCTCAATTCCGCCAGATCTCTCGTCCACGGCGCTGCACTTCATTTGAGATTTTCGACAACGGTGTTGACAAGAGCTTGGTACGACTGGGTCCAACTGAGCGGGGTCTCCAATAAAATACACATCTCTGCCTCCAAACAATTCGTCTGCGTGACTAGACCAGATCTCTCGCATGCGCCTGTCGATCCAATAAAGCATACCACACGATATCATGCTAACTCGTCTATGATAACAAGGTGTACGTCCTTAAACCTTTGCTGCATTTGTTTTAGCTTTGTTGACCCCGACTTCGTTTCTGTTAGCAATGTGTACCTGAAAATGCAGAACGTGAGAACGACGCAAATGACAGTGCGGAACAAACAGTCATGTGGAGGAGCGCCCTCGCAAAACTTCGCGAAGTAAGGCCTCTCACAAACCCGTCGCGGTCAGTACGTCGACTGCGTCGGGATTCCCTGGAACTTGTAGTAGCGTATCTCAGGGCACAGAGTGGTGATCGAGCTTGATCAGAACGAGGAAGCGTGCTCGGGCGTAGCGCGGATGGTCCTCACCCTACGTCTTCTGACTCTGGACGTCCCACTTGTTCGCGGTGGCGCCCTTCCTCTATTGCGCGGCGTTATCGGGCCGGCGCGGGTCTTGTGTGCGGCGTTATCGGGCCAACACGGTCTCGTCCTAGTGGCACGGCGTTATCGGGCCGGCACTAGACGGTGTTATTTTACGTGTCCGTCCTGTCGGGCACGGGTCTGGGGGTTGAGTACCGAAGCCGTTCACGGGAGCCTGGTCCGCGTTATCGGGCGGAGGGTTATCGGCGACGCGTGGCGGTCTTAAAGCACAGGACAAGATAGGACTTGCGTGCGACAAAGAAATATTCGGACTGAGTCCTTTACCCTATCTTATCGGAGATTCTCCCCTCTCCCATCTTGCTACGTTGAAGCTTCGTGGCTTTCCATTCTTTACCCATCCTCACCGTGGCACCTGTCATGCTGAACTCAAAGATCTCGTCCCAGATCGGATCTCCAGATCTCTCGACCTCCCGATCGAGCTCTCCCGATAGGGCTCCACATCGGGGATCCAGATCGGTGCTCGAGATCGGGGCTCCAGATCGGTGCTCGAGATCGGGACTCGAGATCGGGGCTCCAGATCGGGGCTCCAGATTTGAGCTCCAGATCGGGGATCCAGGTCGGGTCCTTGGTCGATTTCCGTCCATCCGCGTGGAGATAGGGCGCAACTTTCCCCCATTCCACCCATCACTGTATCTGTACATAAACCTGTGGCCACCCGTCGTCACTTCCTCTCGATCCCCTTCCATCATCACATCCAGTTCTCGCGCAGGCATTTCCCGATTATCTTGGTCCACTACACCACAACCGCCCCGCTGGCACACGTGCGCACTCCCCAGGTGAGATCGTTGTGACAGAACAATTCCTTCTTGGTGCTAATTGGAGCTCGCTGTTGCCTGTGTAGATTTATCTCCAGTGGTGATGAACGACTCGGATGACGGTATCATGGAGCTGGACGTCGAGGATATGGAGAGCGGTCGGTGCGAGGTGCTTAGTGTTGCGTCACGTATCTCCCCAGTCCCGCCGATCATACAAGTCGATATTCCGTCGACCGACGGGGCCTCCTGCGCCCGCAGAAACCGTTGCTGCTATCACCGACGAGTTGGCTCGCGAAAACCGCGATCTACGGTCCCATTGCGAGCAGGTGGTGGCTTTGAATGCTGGCCTTGTGATCCACGCGTCCACACTTCATGATCGTAACTTAGCGATACTCCGGCGCGCACGTGAGGGCTTCCGGCTCGGCTCAGTGACTATTGCAGACCACTATCAGCAGCGACCTCCTGCGGGTCGACGTAGGTCGGCTGGGAGAAGAACGTGTCGATACTCTTCGTCGATCTCAAAGTGCTGCAGGCCTAGAGTCGCGGCTGAAGGCGCTGGAAGATGCCACCACGGAGGAGGTGCACGCCCTGAATGATGCTCTGGTCGTCGAGCGGGCGCGCGTTGCCTCGCTAACGGCACTTCTGAATTCATCGGCGACGTCAGGTGAGCGGTTGTTATCCGCCTCGGTAACATCGAATCGGAGTCGCCTTCAGCTGCTATGTATATTGCACCACCATCATCGTTGTCGTCGACCCTGATCTCGGCGTCCTCTGTGACTTCGGCGGACCTGGTGCCCGCTGGTTCTGCTTCCGCAATCGTCTCGACGGATACATCGGCTAGGCGGTCGCCTGTCTCAGTCAATGTGGAATTTGCATCCTCGGGTATGGTCTCGCCCGATCGTCGTCGCCTTTGGCGCTCTGCACGACTTCGGCTGCGTCATCCGTATCATCTCCGACGTCCATGGCGGCTGACACCGCTTTGTCGTCGATACAGGGCGACCTAACCGACGTCCGTGCCCAGCTCGCAGCAGTTGTCGCCGAGCGCGATCAAGCGCGTGCTGTCGCCGACGACCGTGCTCGCCGAGAAGTCGCCGTGCGAGCTGAGTTACTCAACGTCCGTCGTCACCTCGAGAACACTCGTCACGACACTGAGTCCGTGTGGGCGCTGAACCGTCCTTTGCAGGACGATCTCCGGCGTGCTAACGCCCTGTTGACGGCATACGCTGAAAACACCAGCGGGATGTCACTCGACTTCGAGGTCTGGAGGTGGCGTTGTCTTCTGCCGAGTCTGCCCGCATTGCGGCCCAGTCTGGACAGGCGGAGGTCGACGTAGAGCGTCTCCGGGCTGGAGCTCGCGCCGACAGATATCGGTTTGGTCTCCTCGACGTCCGCCGTGTCTGTATTGATCGAGTTCGAGCCTCTGAAGATCGAAACCGTCGATTCGGCGCTCGGATACGAGACCTAGACGAACAGCTCGAGCATGCCGGACGGGTGCGAGCAGAACAGTCTGCAGTATGGCGTCGCTTGTTGCGCACGGCTCGAATAGATCGAGAGTCTGCTCGGCGAGTTCGCGATGCGCTCGCCTCCCGTCTATCGGAAGTTGTCACCCGGGTGGGCGGCGTCTTCGATTCAACCACGGTGATTCGATCACTGGCACAGGAGGTAGAGGCCGCCGTTCATGCTGACGTGCCATTGCCGCCTGATGATCCGAACCAGGCTACTCTGGTTGGCCTAGGACCAGTCGATGGGATTGCGGCTTCGACGGCGGCGTCTTCTCCTCCCACAGCTCGGCATGTTACCCGAGGTCAGCTGGACATTTCAACCTCACCGTCGCCGTCTCCCGTCATGCATGCGTCGACGCCCAACTCGTATTCGACGGGGTCGAATTTCGATCCGGACACTGCGGGCCCAAGTTCTGCTCCGTCGGGGTTTAGTGGACCTGGAAGGCATCATCGACCGTCTTCTCCGGCCAGCGGCCGCCCGGCCTCTCCTGGCAGATACTCGACGACATCCACCCCGCTGCCTCGCCGTCGAAGTTCGCGCTCAACGACTGTGGCCGATACTGCGGCGTCTGACAGCGTCGCGGCTGCGGCTGACACACGTCATCACCGCGTCAATTCGTCAGCGGCGCACCCACGTCGCCGACGGTTGCTTGTGAGTACTTCTTCAAGCGACTCCGATGACGACGTATATCATCCCGGCGGTCATCAAGCGAAACGTCAGCGCACTAATCAAGTTCCTCGGCCCCGCTCGTCGCTGGTAGACCGTGCTCCACTTGCTGATCCCGGACGGGAAAGCGTTGGTGGCAGTTCGTCGTCTTCGTCGTCGAGTGATTCTTCGGCGTCCTTGAACAGCGATGTTGACATTGCTGGTGCCGAGGCGACCATTCCCTTCTTCTCGCCGGTCATCCCGCCAGCGACTAGCCGGTCGGAGTGGGGTGGCGTCAGTTGTGCCCCGTGGCCCTCGTCCATCGGGCATCTTACCCTGTCGTCAATTACGACGGAGCAGATACGTCGGTCGTTCTTGCCTCCGTCTCCGTGGATTTTTCCCGTATCTTCGCCCATTGAGCCACCGGCGTGGAACTCGAGGCTAGTGACGTTGGCTAACGTGGAGGCTTTATACGCCACTCGACCCTGGGACTATTTGACTCAGTTGGTCACGCCGCTGACCTTCGCCGCTGGAGATACTTCGTTCCAGGCATTGGTTACGTGCTATCAAGTCCACTTGGATCACTGGGCTCAGGCTTATTGGGAGTCAACCCAGGACTTAGTGCTGCCCAACACACCCGCGTGTGACGCTTGGCGACGTCGTCGAAACTCGCGTCGTTCGCATACCGGCGATCACTTTGCCAGTGTGCTTGGCCTTGCCGTCGGGTTGTTCAGGGACGGCTTGGCGGATATGGATCTGTTCCATGATCCCATGTTACTTCATTTCTCGCCATCGCGTACCCGGCGTGGTCGTTGGTATCCACGCCGTCGATACCGGAGTCTACAGGAGGCCTTAGACTTCATCGAATCTCGCGAACCTTGGCGTTGCTTCTTCCGTCCATTGCCCGATGCCAACCAGCGCTATACTGCGACGCCAGCGCACCCGGCTTACTCTATCTCACGCCTCGCCGATAAGTTCGTCCAGCAAGTGTAGTTGAGTGCAGAGAAGCTTGCTTCCACTTCTTGAATACATGACATCCTGTGGCTTTAAGTCGCTCGTGCGCTCGAACACGGTCCGTCTTCCGGGTCCTCGTTCGTTGTGCATCGGGTTCTGAGATGTGCAGGTTGCAGCATAAGATACCCGGGCTCACACGGTGTCCGTAATAATCTTCATTTTCGCCTTTTTATATAGAATGACCCTTCGCCACCCTATCTTCAGCCAATTAGCTGGTTCTCCCGACTTTCACTCCATCATCTCCCACTCCAGCCATACCCGGAGTGGGAGGTTCCCTATTCCTCCTGTTAGCAGCCACCCTGCTAACTTTCCACTTTTTCTCTCCCGCTCCGGCCATGCCCAGAACGGGAGGTCACCGCCATTCTTCCTGTTAGCAGCCACCCTGCTAACTTCCACCGCTCTTCAAGCGTCTACTCGCCTGGTCCGGTCCCTGCGACCTCTTCGCTCTCATGAGACTGCATGACTAGGGCCTAGACACACAGCTCCAGCGCGTGCCTAGCAGCGACTCGTTGTTGGCTCCAACCATCATCGTGACCTTCGACTCATGGTTTCCGGACGATCCGTTGTTCGACCATCCAGATGAGTTGGAGGCATGGTTTGAGTCTATCGACTCTCGGATGGATAAAGCGTACCCGCATCGTCCGTCTCTGCGTCGTCGGCTGCGTCTTCCTATGCGCTCCATCCTTCGTGTTCAATTGGGTGACGAAGGACGGTCTCCAGCTGAGTCGGAGTCGGCTTCACCAGCTCAGCGGGTCACCGTCGACCCGGAAATACTTCCGTCGCCAGCTTCACCGAGTTTCGGCTCTCGTGGCCTAGAAATATCGGCCGATCAAGAAGTAATCTCCGTGTATTCGCCGACATCATCCCCGTCATCTAGCTCAGTGTCTCGACCCAGTGTTGCCGAACCTCGTGGAGATAGCCTTCTGGAAGCGGGGATTCCCCCAACTCCATCGGTTGACTCAGCTGACTCAGCTGAGAGTTTATCAACTCCAGCCAAGTCGTCTGCTGAGTCCCGGGACAATACCACCGATTTGGTTCTTGACGAGAGTTCCAGCACCTCAGCTGGTCCTGTTTCTTCGGAGTCGGCTGACCGCCGTCGGGTTTATCGGCAGCCTCCTGTCGGAGGTTGGCCGGAACCTGACTGGCACACTCCTCCAGCTTCTATCGCTGAGTTGTGTCAGTTCCTTTTGTACAGCGAGGGTTGGCTCGCTGAGCAAGAGTTCGACCGAACCCAAGTGTTGGCGTATGCTTTGCTTCGCCCTCCTCTCGCCAGTGATGATGAGGTCCGTCGGAACTTGCTGGAGGCTCGCTCTTCGCGGGAGCTACTGCGCATTCTCCGAGCTGTGACTCCGGACCCTCCTGGCTCTACCCAAGAGTTAGCTGAGTTGCGAGTGGAGGTCAGCCGACTCCGGCGTGCCAACGATGCTATGCAACGCCGTATGCAGTCAGCTTACGCGGAGTCGGCCCGTCTTGAGCGAGAGTTGGTCATCGCCGTTCGTGAGCGTGATCTCTACAAGAAGCAGGGCCTGGAGAACACGGAGCTGCTGACTTCATACCAACAGTGTATCTGTCGGATGGAGAGTCCCATGCGCGACACGTCTCGGCACCAAAACAGCCAAGTCGACTCGGCTCAAGCACTGATTGACAATCACTGATTGACAATCTGGGAACTCAGCTTGCGGCCCGTGACAAAGACATCCGCCGACTCCTTGAGCAAATCGCCGAGTTGAACAGGTCTCTCGCCGCTGTTCAAGGAGTATCGAATTCTTACTTCCAACAGCTCCAGGAGTCGGCTAAGTTGGTGATGAGTTTTTCGTCGCAGTTCTCGCGACGACACTGATGACCGTCTCCGGATTGCCCAAGCCACAATCGAGCATCAGCAGCAGACCGTCGCTCAGCAGCGCCGTGCACTTCGCTGTGCGAGGCCATTGGTGACCTCTGAACCGGATTTAGCGATCGCGGCGGCTTCTGGAGTTGATATGCCTGGTCTCTCCCCACGGGACCTCGAGATGAATGCTCGGATGAGTCGTTATGGAAGCTAAATGGCCCGAGCTTGCTCTGATGCGGGGAAACGAAGTACGTGACATTACGCTTCGTATCATCCCCGCCTCGAGCTCGGCCGCTTCTCAGTTGACTCAGCTGACTTCGTCAGTATCGAGTGCTGTGACGTCTTCGCCGGTACAGCTGACTCTTTCGCAGTCCGCTGGGCTTCCCGTGCAGTCTCCAGTTTCAGCCACGTCGAGCTCGACTGAAGTGGCTGCCATCGTGTCGGTCCCTGACCAACCCCGTCGACACCCTCCAGTCATTTTCGCCAGGATCATCGGGCTCCGCTGACTCGCCCGTCTGTTCTCCACTTGCTTCGGCTGTAACTACGCCTTCAACGCCACTATCAACTTCCCCGCCTGCGCTGACCCCGACTTCCACCAACACTCCGTCGTCGACCGTGTCTGCTGCTGCGGTGTTGAGCTCGCTGAGCACCGTCTCTTCGCCTCAGTCGACTCCAATTGCGTCTCCGACTCGATGGAGGTCCGTCTCAGCGAATCCCACGACTCCAGCTCGCGGTGGTGTTCAGCTGGCTCGCCCTACGCCGAAGACTCGCCAGACTGCTGACTCGTCTAAGCCACCTACTCGTTCCAAGACTAAATAGCCGGGGAAGACTCTATTATCGCCGACTCGGCGCTCGTCTCGCACAGCCTCACAGAACTCCTCGACCATCAGCAAGGTGCTCATCGAGGATATGGAGAGTTCGGACTTGGCCGTCCTGGGGTCAGCTGGCAATGATGCGGCTGAATCGTCGCCTCCCCAACCTCGAACCAGCTCGGCTGTCAATCCGAACGAGCTGGGTTCCGATGGTTCGTCGCCTTCGGCCTCATTTAATGGGTCTATGGGTTCGTCTGCAGAGTCATCTGGTTCTGATGCTGAGTCGTCTTCTGATAGCTCCAGCTCGAATGGGTTGGGTGGTCGGATCAGCAAGTCAGCTTGCAGTCCGGTCAAGTCAGCTGGACGTCGTCATCGCCGAAAGTGGTGCCTTCACCAAAGGGTAACCCGGGGAAACGCCCCATCAAGCTCGTCTTGTCTCCGGCTTCGAAAAAACGCCGTGTTGACTCGGCTGGGCGTTCAGTCGCTTCTACCACGAAGTCGACTCACCTAAGTCAGCTGACAAATCTCCTGTTGCGCTCCCGATCGTGTCTGCGGCGACGAAGCCAGCGTCCTCGGTGAAGATTGCATCATCAGCAGGGTCTGTTAAGTCGTCGGGATCCAAAGCACCAGCGAAGAAGTTGTGTCAACATTGTCGTCGTCGTCAGTCCCATCCCAAGCCTCGTAGGACCATCCGGAACGTCGGACGAGTCTGCGGGTTCTGGTGTGCAGTCGTCCCGGAACAGTTCCTCTGACGCATCCCTGATGTCTCTGGGGCGCAGTGCAGCGTCGCACATGCCTAGGACTGGAGTGGTATTCTTGACTCAAGGTTCGACTGGAAGTTACTCTGGTGGTTATGCGGGTGGTGGTTTTACGATCGTCCGCAGAACAGCTGGAGTTCCAGTTGCTGTGGACCAAGATCCAAGACATGGGAGAACCTGATCTGAGTATAGTCCAACGTCAACATCCCCAAGACAAGTTATAACAGGAGAAGTTGGACCAGGATCCATGACCCAAGGTTCTGGCGATGATGTCGGTAGTCTGAAAGGCGATCTTCGCTCCTCAGCTCGTTCGATACGGTCACGACAAACTTCGGTGTCCAGCCGCTCATTTAAGTCACGACGCTCAGGATTAGTGACATCCACAGGTTCTGGGGCCGCTCAAGTCGCCTTGAATGCTCTTCGTCAACAACAGGAGTCACTGAGTCGACAACATACGATGATGTGTGAACAACAAGTGGCTTGGGACTAGATGGAGCAGCTAGAGCGTCGCCAACAGGAGATGCTCCGCGCCCAGGAACAAGAACGTCGAGCTCGGGAGCAAGAACGCCTTGAAACACAGACACGGATGCAACAAGCTATGGATCGAGCGTCTCAGCTGGAACAAGCTCGCTTGGATGCTGAGCGCCAGGCCCAAGAAGCAGAAATGCGTCTGGTCCGGGAACATAAAGTGTTTGCTCCTAAGCAAGAAGTACCAGGATTTGAGTCCCACATGGATGCAAGTGTGGTCGTCCACCCTCCCGATGGTTGAGTTTGCACTCAACAATGCGTCACACGCATCAACGGAGTTCACCCCGTTCTACCTCAATGGTCTAAGGCACCCTATGGTGCCGCTCACCGTGCGCGGGCCCCGCGAGGCTTCCGTCGTAAGTGGGGAGAGGCTCGGAAACCGCTTTCCTCCCAAGTCAATGGTTTGACTCCGGCATCGCTAAAGAAGCTGAGGCGAGGCGGTGAAACCTTGATCGCCCTAGGTGTACAGTGCAGGTGCCTTCCGGTAGAGGTCAAGGTACTCCACATACGAGACGTGGAACACTGACGGTCAGAAGTACCCCTGGAACAGTTGTTCCAGGGTGGCGTGTGCTCCTTGTGTCAATCCGATTTAGGTACGTTTACCTTTGCGGCTTCCACCCACCTGATTCCTGGTCTGTTCAGTGAGAAATATACGAGTGAGGTTAGTGCTGATACTCCTTTCCTGGGTTGTCTGTATCAACGAGGTTAGATAACCACCAACCACAATATAAAATGAAATAAAACGATATACAAGTCTCTTATTGTTTAATCAATGCCCAGAGACACGGGCAGAGAGTGCCAAGCGCAATTGAGCGTTTGATCCTAGGGCACTTGGCAAATTGTCCCTAGGCGCTCAGACGTAGTAATACGCGCACCACCCCTTTGAAGCAGGGGAACTTTTTCGAGTCACAAACCACGTACAATCCCTTCACACAGCAGTCAATCGATCACAAAGACCTCAGGCAACGACTACAGATAGTCGCCCAAAATCTGTAACATGAAATGGACACCAGCGTTAACAAATGAACCAACTAGAATATGGAATAAATGGTTCACTCCAGAAGCACCGCTCCTGGTCCCCACTTAATTGGACTTGAGAGAGCGGAGCCCCAACGACGGCTAGTCCTTAGCCGGCGTGCCTCGATTCGCTAGCAAGCAGCCTGGGTGTCCTGCGATTTCTTTTCGTCAGGCACACTTGTCCAGGCCACTTGCGTGCTTGAGGGAAAAACAGACTCTGATTAATTATTAACTTTGCTATCTGTTGGTGGGTACAAAAACACTTCGCTGACTTTGACTTGGTTTCAGGAAAGGATCTGACGCGGAGGCTCAGCTACCTTGCGTTTCCTTGGATTTCATTCACTTCCTTGACTTTGACTTGGTTTCAGTATGGGTGTCCAGGACACACGCATTCAGCGATCTCCCACGTCCTTGGATCTCATGGCCTTTCAGGCAATCCTTGAGAAGATATCGGGCGACCCTCTATCCTGGTAGAATTGTTCCTGGTGACTTGTTTCTAGGAACTTGTTCCTGGTCATCCGCCACTTGAAACATTTTGCACTTGGAACATTGTATACTTGGAACATTGTGTACTTGGAACGCTTGGACCTGGAACATTTTGAGTGACACCAGTGTTGCATGTTCGCGTAGCTTCAATCTGGGACATTGCCCCCAGATGGCCTTTCGCCTTGGACTCCTCCCACAATATCTTATGGTGAGCCAATAGTAGTCGAGAGATCCTGGCCAGGGAGTTCCCATAGAAAACTCAAATCACATCGTGTCAACCGCCCCTCTGGTCACAATGCATCTCAGAGAGGAATTTTCTTCCAACCGAGCTGAAGCATCATGTCCAGACGTGCGGAGACTACTCAGCCTGCAGAGGCTAGGACCGACTCCAAACGGAACACAGATGTTCCTGGGCAACTCCCGGCACTCGCATCATTCTTGCATCCCGTCTCTCTCGACGGGTCCCAGGAGACCATCCCTCGGACCATCAACTGGCACATCCAAGTGACCAGGAAATCTTCACACTCTCCCTGCACTCACATCTCGATTTCCCAGGTCGCAACCAGTTCCAAGACCACAGCACTTCTTCGACACCAATGGCCGACCAAGCACCTGATCTCCCTGTTGAGGCCCAGGATCCCGCGCCAGGCGCCGTCTCCACTGAGCCCCAAGGTCCTGGTGAGAACGCCCCAGGAACAAGTGCCGTCGTTAGTGTTCCACGCCGCGTGCACTTCGACGACGCTGCGGAGGTCGATCGTAGCGGCACTGGACAGCATGGCATCAGCGCTGAGGACGCTGCTCTCCTTGATGCGAAGGCTCTCCGGGATCGTGATGAGGGAATAGTTCCTGGGGATAATGATTCTGGCAATCTTTCGCAGACGGGCTTGGATGCCTTGGTCCAAGGATTGCATTGGCTTCGCGGGCAAGATTTGACGTTCGTGCCACCATCCTTGGGCTTGGCCATCCAAGACCGTCTCAAGTACGTTCCTGAACTTGGTGCCGATAATTTTTCGCCACGCTGGACATATCCTCCTGCATACTCGCCCGGTGGTGAAACATTTGTTGCGGCGGTACCAGCTTCGGCTGCAGCCATTCGTGATGATGCGTTGTTCCAAGACGGTTATGGTGGCATCGATGCCCTGATCAAGTTTGACAACTTTACCATCGAGGACATCCACGATCTCACCGAGATCCTGGGGTCAGATGTCGTGGGGTCTTTGCGCACGCGTCCAAGGGAAACTCCTGGCGCGGAGGTTGAGAAGCTCCTGGGTACTATTGAAGTACGCCGGGAGCTTGCTGCAATCCTGAAGCAATATCCCCGGAACATCTGGCGGAGCGCGTCCTGAATATGACTTCTTTCTTGCGGCGGATGTTGTCCCAGTACCGTCGTGTGCGGGACCTGGCTCAAGCGCATTTTCCCAGACAGCTGCGCTATAAGCATCCCTTCGTGCTCAGCGTGAAGTGGAGTCGATCAAGCGCGAGTGGAGATACATGTGTGATTTCTGGTATGACGATAGCCAGCGGAACCAGTGGACTGCTCGGAAGGACCGAGAACGTTTCACCCAGGATTTCAAGGCTCTTTCGTATGAACACCAGAAGGAGCGTGATGACTTGAAGCAAAAGATGCAACATTTGGAGAGTCAGCTGAAGGATGCCCAAGCTCACCGTCAAATCCTGGAAAGCCGGCTTCGTCGGCCGTCCCTGGATCCGTGGAAAGTTATGGATTTCTTGATGGAGCACACTGAAGTGGTTGCTAAAAACTGGGAGCGTCTGCGAGATTTATTTCAGCATTTCGCGGCCGGCACTGCGCCTCCGGATTGGGATACCAGGATCACGGTGGATGACCTCCGTGATTTTCGTCACGCATGTGCACCCTATCCTGACCCGGCCACCCGAGGTCCCAGGATCCTGGTGATGATCATGGTGCTGACGACCAAGAACAAAAGGCACCTGGATCTCTTGGCGGTTCTGGTACAGCCCAACTCCCGGTCATAGTGGATATTACACTGGAAAAAGATTCGTCCAAGAACAATGACGCTGATTCTGTTGCGTCACGTTCCAAGTCCGCCACCTTGAAGAAAAGTGATTCCAAGTGCCGCGCACCAAAGGCAGTGCAGTTCCGGCCTTTTGCTCATTTCCTGACGACCGCCCCCAACTCCGTGTTCCTGGGGACAATACTCGGTTGACCAAGGTCGACGCGCGTACACGGTTGGGACCGGTGGTGTGGGAAGATCTTCGTCATGACGTTCACCAATGTCTCCGAAGTGGTCTTACGCTGAAAGGGTCTTGATTGGTTGGCCACAGACAAACCTGCTCACGAGTGGTTTAGCAGGTCTGGCCTGATCAAGATGCTTGGTAGCATGATGTACTGGAACAAGCTTGATACCACGCCTTGGACCAAGTACATCCCGGAGCGATATTACCTGGAAGCAGAGAGTTACTTGGATCGTCTGCGGAGTGGACATCAGCAGCCTCCAGCCTGGGGCCGCTTGGATCAAGGTTGCGCGGCGGTCACTGAGCCTCCACCATTAAGCTCGGATAAAGAAGATGACACATCCAAGGACCCAACATATGATCCAAGTCAAGATGTTTCTGGTATCACGGCGGACGACATTTTGGAAGAAACACTCCCAGGACCTCCAATCAAGAAGCCGGCCTCCAAGCGACGAATTATCGAGGATTCAAGTGATGAAGATGGCAATGATCCGGGTCCGGCTTCTAGCGCTTCGTCTCAGTCTGGATCCAAGCGAGTTTACAAGAAACAAAAGCTCGGT
>JAAVTI010000619.1:0-349767 GCA_011947335.1 Phytophthora constricta | reverse complement strand
CGCCACACCACCACCATTCACGACACCCACGCTTGCCTGTCCGTCCGTCGGGCGCACCAAACGCCCGCGCATGACCGATCTATGCGCCTCTCGCCTTGCATCAACCCTTCAACCACCTGTCTTTCTTTCTTGTCTTGCTCGCATCCCAAGTATGGTGGTCCGCCCTACACGCTGTAACTGGCAGGTGATGCTCGTTCGTTCTGACGCTGTGTAGAGCGACAAGAACCGTGGTATTCAGCCTAGTCCACCTACACTTCGATTCCCGCCGGTGTCTTGCTCGAGCCGTTCTCCGCCACATCTGTCGACATCTTGACCCGCCGTACTGTCGCGTTGCTTGCTACATTTACGACGTAAAAAGTAGTGACCTGTCCATGCATTTATACTAGGAGTTTGACTTTTCACGAGTGTAGCTTTGAATCCTTGATTTACAGTAAGCAGGTGCTCTACCACTGAGCTATAGGGGCTCTGTAAACTGTCCACTTCGCACAATTCTTCACCGCCTCAGATCCGCTCCCACAGCCACTCCACGCGCTCCCACGCCACACCACCACCATTCACGACACCCACGCTTGCCTGTCCGTCCGTCGGGCGCACCAAACGCCCGCGCATGACCGATCTATGCGCCTCTCGCCTTGCATAAACCCTTCAACCACCTGTCTTTCTTTCTGGTCTTGCTCGCATCCCAAGTATGGTGGTCCGCCCTACACGCTGTAACTGGCAGGTGATGCTCGTTCGCTCCGACGCTGTGTAGAGCGACAAGAACCGTGGTATTCAGCCTAGTCCCACCTACACTTCGATTCCCGCCGGTGTCTTGCTCGAGCCGTTCTCCGCCACATCTGTCGACATCTTGACCCGCCGTACTGTCGTGCCTGAGCGGAACGACGGGGGCAAGAATTGGTGCGAGCTCCACAGTGTGACAGCCGGTCGACCCACTACCCCGAGCAGAACCAAGCTACACCACAGACTAAGGGCAAACGGCAAACGGACCGCAAAGGTAAAGGAGCGCTGTCAATCGATACAACCCCGTCACACGACGCACGCTCGCAGCTAACAGAAGTGTCCGTTGAGTCAGAGAAGGGTAGAACCAGTAGCCAGTGGGCTGGCGGCAGCTGTTGGCGGCAATGCATGCGGCTGGGCGTCGTGAGACTCACCACGCAAACGCTTGTCAACTGCGGCGCCGGCGTGCATGGCACGTGGTGCGGTGGACTTTTGTCCCGTGAGAGAGAAGAGGAATAGAGGACACCGCAAAGAACAGCAGAAGCGTCAGCAGAAACAGGACAAAAAAACACGGACACGAGCAAAACGAGGCGTGGGCGACGCCAAGCCCGCCTTCCAGACGAGTCACGACGACTCGAAGGATGGAAGGAAGGAAGGTGCCCCCAGGCAGGAGTGAACTACCGACCTTCCGCTTACTTAGCGGGTGCTCTACCACTGAGCTATAGGGGCTCTGTAAACTGTCCACTTCGCACAATTCTTCACCGCCTCAGATCCGCTCCCACAGCCACACCACGCGCTCCCACGCCACACCACCACCATTCACGACACCCACTTTCTCCGTCCGTCGGGCGCACCAAACGCCCGCGCATGACCGATCTATGCGCCTCTCGCCTTGCATCAACCCTTCAACCACCTGTCTTTCTTTCTTGTCTTGCTCGCATCCCAAGTATGGTGGTCCGCCCTACACGCTGTAACTGGCAGGTGATGCTCGTTCGCTCCGACGCTGTGTAGAGCGACAAGAACCGTGGTATTCAGCCTAGTCCCACCTACACTTCGATTCCCGCCGGTGTCTTGCTCGAGCCGTTCTCCGCCACATCTGTCGACATCTTGACCCGCCGTACTGTCGTGCCTGAGCGGAACGACACGGGGGCAAGGATTTGGTGCGAGCTCCCGACGTGACAGCCGGTCGACCCACTACCCCGAGCGAGGGCAAGCTACACCACAGACTAAGGGCAAACGGCAAACGGACCGCAAAGGTAAAGGAGCGCTGTCAATCGATACAACCCCGTCAGGCACGCTCGCAGCTAACAGAAGTGTCCGTTGAGTCAAGAGGTAAGAACCAGTAGCCAGTGGGCTGGCGGCAGCTGTGGCGGCAATGCATGCGGCTGGGCGTCGTGAGACTCACGTGCAAACGCTTGTCAACTGCGGCGCCGGCGTGCATGGCGTGGTAGCGGGTGGACTTTAGTCCGTGAGGAGAGAAAGAGGAATAGAGGACACCGCAGAGACAGCAGAAGCGTCAGCAGAAACAGGGACAAAGAACACGGACACGAGCAAAACGAGGCGTGGGCGACGCCAAGCCCGCCTTCCAGACGAGTCACGACGACTCGAAGGATGGAAGGAAGGAAGAGGGTGCCCCCAGGCAGGATTGAACCCGACCTTCCGCTTACTAAGGCGGGTGCTCTACCACTGAGCTATAGGGGCTCTGTAAACTGTCCACTTCGCACAATTCTTCACCGCCTCAGATCCGCTCCCACAGCCACACCGCGCTCCCACGCCACACCACCACCATTCACGACACCCACGCTTGCCTGTCCGTCCGTCAGGCGCACAAACGCCCGCGCATGACCGATCTATGCGCCTCTCGCCTTGCATAAACCCTTCAACCACCTGTCTTTCTTTCTGGTCTTGCTCGCATCCCAAGTATGGTGGTCCGCCCTACACGCTGTAACTGGCGGGTGATGCTCGTTCGCTCCGACGCTGTGTAGAGCGACAAGAACCGTGGTATTCAGCCTAGTCCCACCTACTTCGATTCCGCCGGTGTCTTGCTCGAGCCGTTCTCCGCCACATCTGTCGACATCTTGACCCGCCGTACTGTCGCGTTGTTGCTATTTACGACGTAAAAGTAGTGACCTGTCAGCCTGCATTTATACTAGGAGTTTGACTTTTCACGAGTGTAGCTTTGAATCCTTGATTTACAGTAAGCAGGTGCTCTACCACTGAGCTATAGGGGCTCTGTAACTGTCCACTTCACTTCGAACAACTTCACCGCCTCAGATCCGCTCCACAGCCACTCCACGCGCTCCCACGCCACACCACCACCATTCACGACACCCACGCTTGCCTGTCCGTCCGTCGGGCGCACCAAACGCCCGCGCATGACCGATCTATGCGCCTCTCGCCTTGCATAAACCCTTCAACCACCTGTCTTTCTTTCTGGTCTTGCTCGCATCCCAAGTATGGTGGTCCGCCCTACACGCTGTAACTGGCAGGTGATGCTCGTTCGCTCCGACGCTGTGTAGAGCGACAAGAACCGTGGTATTCAGCCTAGTCCCACCTACACTTCGATTCCCGCCGGTGTCTTGCTCGAGCCGTTCTCCGCCACATCTGTCGACATCTTGACCCGCCGTACTGTCGTGCCTGGGCGGAACGACACGGGGCAAGGATTTGGTGCGAGCTCCCGACGTGACAGCCGGTCGACCCACTACCCCGACGAGGCAAGCTCCACCACAGAAGCAGGCAAACGGCAAACGGACCGCAAAGGTAAAGGGCGCTGTCAATCGATACAACCCCGTCAGGCACGCTCGCAGCTAACAGAAGTGTCCGTTGAGTCAAGAAAGGGTAAGAACCAGTAGCCAGTGGGCTGGCGGCACTGCTGTGGCAATGCATGCGGCTGGGCGTCGTGAGACTCACGTGCAAACGCTTGTCAACTGCGGCGCCGGCGTGCATGGCGTGGTAGCGGGTGGACTTTTGTCCCGTGAGAGAGAAAAGAGAGGAATAGAGGACACCGCAAGAGACAGCAGAAGCGTCAGCAGAAACAGGACAAAAGAACACGGACACGAGCAAAACGAGGCGTGGGCGACGCCAAGTGCCTTCCAGACGAGTCACGACGAGTCGAAGGATGGAAGGAAGGAAAGGAGTGCCCCCAGGCAGGATGGAACTACCGACCTTCCGCTTACTAAGCGGGTGCTCTACCACTGAGCTATAGGGGCTCTGTAAACTGTCCACTTCGCACAATTCTTCACCGCCTCAGATCCGCTCCCACAGCCACTCCACGCGCTCCCACGCCACACCACCACCATTCACGACACCCACGCTTGCCTGTCCGTCCGTCGGGCGCACCAAACGCCCGCGCATGACCGATCTATGCGCCTCTCGCCTTGCATCAACCCTTCAACCACCTGTCTTTCTTTTCTGGTCTTGCTCGCATCCCAAGTATGGTGGTCCGCCCTACACGCTGTAACTGGCGGGTGATGCTCGTTCGCTCCGACGCTGTGTAGAGCGACAAGAACCGTGGTATTCAGCCTAGTCCACCTACACTTCGATTCCCGCCGGTGTCTTGCTCGAGCCGTTCTCCGCCACATCTGTCGACATCTTGACCCGCCATACTGTCGTGCCTAGGCAGAACGACACGGGGGCAAGGATTTAGTGCGAGCTCCCGACGTGACAGCCGGTCGTTTACATTACCCGATTCTTTTGACGCGAAAGTCGGACGGGTACGGACGCCCGGGAGGAGATCCGAGTATGCTTGGACGGACTGGATAACTCGCTAGTCTGCGTTTGCGATATCTTGTGCATACAGTGTATGATAGAAACAGAGCGTAGCTCTCGCCCTGTTTCGACATGCACCACCCACCGCACATATTGTACCGATATTCTAGCTTTAAGGCCTCCTGCTGTCGAAACTGCTGAATGGAAGTGCGATTTGTCAAGGCTTGTACGGCATATACTACAGCACGAATAATACGCAGATTCGCCCTGCAGAAAGAACGGTACAGATTGCACGTTCGGATTTCCTAAACCTCTACAAAAAACAGATATCAAAACGATTTTTAATTTTAATTTTAAAGTGAGGTACGTTATTGTCATTTAGTTGGAGCTAAAGACAAAGATGTCCGAACCGCCTGGTGCCTATATATCACCTGGTGGCTGGGGCACTAGATTGACTAGGGCCTCAAGTGCATTTCTGGTTATTCCGACTCTAGGTCGGGGCCATCCATGTCAAATAGCAGGCATCACGCCAATGGTCCATGTCTTCTAACATGGCCTGCAGTACATTATCCCAGATGGGAAGCCTCTCTGGGCGACCAGCGGGGAAATCTGTCTGCTTTTGCGTTCATCCATGGCAACGTTCGCTAGTAGGTCAGCTGCCTCGTTGAATGCGCGGAGGTGGTGATTCCACGAGCAAACAGGAAGTTTGTCAGCGATTGCTGTACACTGCGTGTAAAGATCTTGTAAGTGAGCGGCATTTGGAGGTCGCCGCAATCTCAGATATCAAAACGAGTGTTGCTACCGTTCTTAAAAGTCGACTTGAAACGAGAGGTTACCAGTATCAACAACAACAAATATTGCCCGCACTTACTATCTTATTGGTGCACAACATGGACTTGCAGCTTATCGGGAATTCGTGTAGCGCAGCTGAATACGCAGGATCAAATATTAGCAAGGCAGAGCCCTATAATCTTCGCTTCAGACGAGTAATTGCGAGAGCTGTCCAGAGATGTGACCCTAACCTTTCCTACCACTCGATTCTGAAGCGCGTCGCTAACGCTACACTGTCAGTGCGTGAAGTTAGCGCACCTGAGGCCATCTATATTTTGCTTGTGTCCGTAGTCATCTGCCTCGCTGTGCTTGCAGTTAGTTTGTGCAGATTCGTAATGCTGAATACGTATTGAGATGGCTAATACTACTGCAATATACACGTGATTGTAGTTTACAGTATGTCAATGCCGCGTTAAGGCCTCAACGATCATGTCAGGTTTTGTTGATAACATGTATAATTGCGCGTTTTGGCTACTATATGGGTAGTGACGATGGCACTGCTAGCGGGCGCTGGACGTAATAAAACTATGTCGCAGGATTTCCCCCGCGGACTCATGATGAACAGGCTGCTCCACTACGCAACGGCTCCAACTAGCACACCTTCAACCTGCTAGCTAAGGTGGACACGACAAATAGGTAGCTGCACGTTATGCAGAATATCCACCGAGGTTTCCCACAAAGTTTTCTAGTAGAACTACTCCAGTGGCCTTCAATCACAGTACGACTCTGACGATACCCAAGACTCCGAGTATGAAGCAAGCGTCGGAAATTTACCGCCAGTGTTGCGGGTTCCTTCCGCGAGGTCTCGATCTGGTGACTCTCCGCAATTTTTTTATTCGTGAATGGCTGCTTCGGACTCATGCAGTATTGTTGGTTGAACAAGCCCGTGATAAAACCGCAATACGAATCGTCACAAAGTCAAAGCTGATGCGTAGTGCAATCGGTGTCAATTGAAATGTTAAAGCAATTCGAGTCTTGTGTAACGAAACGAATTCAACATTGTCTTACTTTCTAAATCGTTGTTAAGCTATTCAGTTTACGTTACTTTGTAATCTACATCCAACAAGGTTTGTATTGACTACAACTACCTCCAACACGACGGGCAGAGCGTAAATAAATGCAGAGTATATTGCCATCGGTTTGGTTTAACCACTTCAAAACATTTAAAAACGAAAACTTATATACAACTTAACTTCATATATGAAGAAAATCAAATGAAAACAAAATACAGCACGATACGTGGCTGGGCGGGCTCGCATATTCGTGTCCTCCACAATGTCTGCATTAGTCGTCTCAGTCGTCTGGAGAACCGCCAATTCTTCGCATCTAAAGCAGCATGCTTACTGCCCTTGCTCAGCGTTTTATGGGTGGAAGTTCCATCCACCGGAGAGTAAGATCCACGGTTGCCACAAACTTGCGGCAGAAGAAAAATCTGGGTACTTGTCATCAATGTGGTGGGGTGCTTCCGGGGCTGCTGCTGGCGTCTGGACTGGTACGGCGGTACTCTTTAGATTTCTCCAAGTAAATTGTGGCATTACCATGGACGCCCGCGAAGCAGGAACTGATTGGGCGCAGCTAACTGAATGTGCGAAATCAGTTGCTGGTCTTACATCCCTCAACCTGGGCAAACTTGATCAACAGCACTACTTGCCGCTGCGTCACATTCAGCCGCAGTTCGTGAGCTACACGATGCAAAATGCGACTGA
The DNA here is from genome assembly GCA_011947335.1 of Phytophthora constricta. Lineage (NCBI taxonomy): Eukaryota > Oomycota > Peronosporomycetes > Peronosporales > Peronosporaceae > Phytophthora > Phytophthora constricta. The sequence continues at coordinate 342,805 of JAAVTI010000619.1, read as the reverse complement.
CAACCCACCGCATAAGCCGCAGCAGCAGCAGGTACGGTTTGACCAAAATGCGGAGCATTTGTGCGGGCTGCACTAAATTTGCTGGAGCTGACACACGCTGCCGCTTGCGTGTGTGTTGGTGCATCATTGTCGCGGATCAAGTTTCCGTCAGATCCCTTTCGCATTGGATCAACACGTCGGTCCCACTCGGTAGCGCCAGATCGAGAACGCGTAATTCGCACACAACAGAGTAGCCTTCCCACAATAAAGTAGGTCACCACATGAAACGTGTGTGGACACATCACGATATGGTGAAAACACAAATAGCCTGTGCACGCCGGTCTTTTTTAAGCCACGCACAAACAGGACAGCAGGTGGATTCACTACCGAATTCCCGCGATGCACTGTGCCCCTTTACAAAATCGTTGAAGGGGCACACGACATCAATGAAGCGACGATCGACGGATGCTGATACGCTTCTCGCCTATTGGGCAATATTCTTCCTTGCGATCTTCATGCACCTCTTTGAAACAAGCACTATACCTGCCATGCATGAAAGACACCCGACTCACCGTGAAAGACAAGCTCCTCATCGTGCTGGAATCGGAACGAGGCACCGTGAAGGGCACGGCACGCAATCGGCATGTCGCTCCGTCATAAATCAGAAGATCGCGGGATAAGAAGGCAGAGTTAGAAGCTGCAGTGAAACGAAATCCTCGCGCCAAGACTCTGCACCTTGGTAGACCCAGAGCAACACCTCGAGGATCATAAATCGGATGAGGGTAGCTACTTGATAGACGAAATTGAGGAATGTGTGCTTAGGATTACGCTCTGAACTGCTTCTCAATATCGCTTAGCATTAAGCAGCGCACAATACCCTTGTTTCGTTCTGAGCGTCGTCGCTTTTGCGAGTTTTCGGAGAGTCTGAGGTCCTCAACTGCGGTCGCCATCTTGTTAGCGTAATTTGCTTTCAAGCGTAGCAGACGTCGAGGGGATACCCAACATTGCATGTATGACTGCCTGAGCGCACCACGAACGCTTTCACGACACACTCAAGGTCTCCTTGCAGGTTGCCTTCGGTCGCACAAATGACCTCCTCGCGAAAAATAAGCACGTCGTCCACTTTTAAATGCTGACCACAGACGTCATGCGTAGAGCAGCTTCGCCCGCCACCTCCCTCGTCACAACCGACGACATCGACAGCGGGGATCAGAGGCGTTGTTACGTTCTCCGTGTAAATCGCAGTTAAGACTGTTACTCTATGACGCTCATACCCCCCTCCTGCTGCACTCACAATTCGTTGCTCGCTGCTTGTTAGATTATGAACTCAGCTCATTCGTTGAAATTCCGCTCGGGGGCACACCGCTTCGATAGCGTCCCTTCAAAACTGGCCCATCACTTATTATAGTTATTTCGGGTAGGGGGCACAGTGCATCGAGGAATTCGGTTGGCGATTTACAGCCAACTAGCGCCCTCGAAAGTCACGTGTCACAAGAGTCAGCTGGAAGTTCGCTGGGCGAACCTCCCCCAGACATTAAGGACACGAGCGATCTCCGCGCACGACGATGCCGAAGCGCATCGCCTGGCAGGACGTGGCGCTCGGTGCCGCCTGCATCGACGCGGACGCGATCTTGAACACCATGAAGTCCTTTGAGGTGTCGAAGAGCAACCTGTATGCGTGCTCCATTTGCCCGGAGGACGCGCCGCACAAGATGCGGTACAGAATGCTCGAGTGCGCATCACAGGCCTGTGAGGCGGCTGTTTCCTCGGGTGGGCAGGCTTGCACGTGGCGCGGCAAGACCTTGTCCTGCCAGCAGCTGGACGTGGTGTCAATATTCGAGGAGGGGGAGCATGCCACAGCGGTAACCTCCCCAAGAAGAAAAGACTGACTCCCTCGCAGAAGACGTTCTGCCGTGAGCTCATAGCGCATCATCTGAGGCCGATGAGAATCCGACACGCGATGGCAAGGAAGTTCGAGACGTTGCTCCAGGACCTACCAAGCTTGGGCACCGTCTAGAACTTCGTGAGCCACTAATCTCTCGCGGAATGACCGAGTGGATGATCTAAGGAGCTGGATCCACGCGAGGGCGTTTACAGAAAGAGAGCCCATGATTCAAGCCTTCACCTTTGCGTGGATTTTGGATGTTGAGGGCAAGCCAGTGTTGGGCAACGGATCGGAGGAGCGCCCGTTCGTTATTGTCATAACGACGAAGACCCTGCTACGGCTTATGCGCCCCCAGACAGCTTTGTCCTACACGTGGACGCAACGTATAAGCTCAACTACCGTGGCTATCCGGTACTCGTTGTCGGCGTGTCCGATCGCTCGCGCGGGTTCCAGCTAGTGGCGATGTACATAGTTTCCGGGAAACCCAGGAAATCCTGCAGCCTATGCTGATGGTGCTGCGGCGCCTGTCTTTCTGGCTCGCAGTCCGAGATCTCGTTGTTCAGTACACGATGGCTGACGAGGACAAGGCCCAATACAACGCTGTAAACGCCGTGTTTGGAGATAACCCCGGTTCGTGAGCCTCATGTGCTTCTTCCACGTGATGGAGAAGGAAACAATGGGATCAAGTCCTTTCCCTCGGTTATGTCGGCTGCTATAATGCGCGGCTTGTACGATCTAAACTTAGCTCGATGCGAAGAAGACTTTTCCAGAATGCGGGACGCTCTCGAAAAAAGTGGATGAGTATTCCGAGCTTGATGCACTTCGCTCAGTACATGAGTGGTCAGTGGTTGTACGGCGGTACTGTGGCTGGCAGCTGTACTCACACCCAGTGGCTTCGCCTCCACGACCTTTAATGCAGTGCTCAAGCGGGACTACACCCTCCGCCGGCGACTGAAAATGGGTGCGCTGCTAACCGAGCTCAGTGATTGTTGCGAGGGCCAGTCTTCCAGCGAACGCGGCCGTTCCGCTACGACGTGCTTCCAGCAGCAACCCTCACGCGTCGCGTGAGAGGAGATGGTGCGTAAGAACCTACTGGGTTTGGGCGGGGAACGAGGGGACGGTTTTGCGGGTCCTGGGTACCTGCGAGTGGCATCCCGGCTTGCGAAACGAATTATGGTCGCCCCCAACAATCGTTCGGAGGAAGGAATAGCTATGTCGGCCCAGATGGGGGTCAACTACGCTCGCATGGAGGTCGAAGGGCAGCCCAGTGGTGGCTGGACGGTTGATTTGAGTCGCCGCTGGTGCGACTGCAACTATTGCTTCGCATTCGGGTGTGCGTACACGTTTGGTACGCTGTATGCACACTCGACCACCTGGATAACGCTGGACGTGAAGTGCTTGTCAGCTGCAACAAGCAGAAGGAGGTAAACTCTTCTAGTGGACAGTGCGGAGGTCGCCCATTGCTGGTAGGGCCCGCTCTGACCTTTTAAGGTCCAGCACTTATAAACGCGGTTTTGGTGTTTGGGCGCGTTTAGAACTACGTTAGTCAAGGTTGCTTGGGCATGTTGCACGTGAAGAACCATGCATATTCGTTGTAGTGTGTGTTTTTCTATTTGACACTACATCACCAATATATATATATATATATTCATGTAAGGTGTTTAAGTGAGTTTCCTCACATGCAGTGAGTGTACGTGTACGTGTACGTGTACGTAACGATGGAGCTGTTGTTTTTTTAGTTAAAATGCAGTGTTAGCTTCGGATCTCATATAAATGGCTAGAAATTCAAAATTGGAATGAGATACCTAATCCGAGCCAGGCTCGATCCAGCAGAGGTCACAGGCACACTTGAACTAGATCTCGTCTCCATAGTTGACGACGATCTGTGCGCCTGCACCGACAGACCGGATCATGCGTGCCAGCACCTTGACGCTTGACCTGTTCTGCATCTCGACGAACTCAACGTTCGGGCGGCATACGTGCTGGATGAAACGTGCGAGGGACCCGCACTCAAACGCTTCCACGTACACGAAGTTGCCGCGCGTGCTCTTCTTGTCCAGCAGCATCGTGTACCCGCTGTTCTGCTTCTTCGCTTGATCCGGCTGGCCCTCAACAAGGGCCGGGTACTCGCACAGACGTCCTGTATACTCTCCAATGACGTCTCCGACGTCAAGAAACGTGGTAGTGTACACACCCAGCCCCAATCTGTGCGTGTCATAGATCTTGAGGCATGGCTGTGTACGGGAAGCGTTGCTGCACGCTGCGCTAAGGCTGCAGCAGTCAGCCGTGTAGTAAATCGCCATCAGGGCGTTCCTGCAAGTGTCGACGAAGCAGTCGCCGACACACTCGCAGGGGTCTCCATCACCGATGTCCTTGAACTCAAGCCCCAGCAGGCACTTCGGACTCGGTGATGCACCGGACCGAATCTGGCCACGCACACTCCTCCATTGTAGCGGGGCTACACAGGATAGTGTACCCGGGGTACACTAATACACACAAACCCACTAGTGTGTGTGGGACACACACTAGCGACCAACATTACGAGCCGTCAATGTAACTATCTGGGCGCTCGGGCGCACAGCTATTAGTTGAAAGGGCCACATTTCAACGGTACGTGCTGGAGCACATACGGAGAGTTCAAGGAAGACCTCAAACTCGCGTTTGAGCCTCCCGAGTCGGAGTTCAGGTCGAGGGCGGAGTTCCTCGACCTGAAGCAAGGCAAGTGCGACGTACTTGCGTACGCGCAGCAGGCTCGATACTTGGTGTCAAGTATTGTGAACTACCCCATTGATGAGGCGACACAAGTTGTCACCTTCATGAAGGGACTTAGAGAAGAACGCAGCGGTGTTTCCAATGTGGAAACACTGGTCACTACGCACGCGAGTGGGTAGCAGGCCCAAGGCCTGCTACTCGCGGTACGTCGTATCGTGCCAACGGTGATCGTTGGCGCGGACGACCAAAAACGACGGGGGCCAGTAGGGACGGGGCGCCTACTAGTGTAGTCACACATGCCGATGTCGGACATGTGATGACTACAGCCCCTGCGGTGGCAAGCACCGCAGTGAAAGGAAGGATGGTCGAGCTGGGCTGATCATCCTGGAGGTTGCGGTGCATGGGAGATCCATGCACGCGCCGGTCGATTCAGGTGCGTCGAACAACTTTGTTCGACTGCAGAGTCTGAATACGATGTGCCCCGAGGAGAAAGAGACTCCTCGGAGCGAGTTGGTGGTGCGCCTGGCGACAGGCGCAACCGTGAAGACACGAAAGCGAACTGTGTCTGTTCGCTTTGACTGTGAAGGTCGGACCTTCACCGAAGACCTTATCGTCTTAGACTTAGACGATAAGTTCGACATGATATTGGGCATGCCGTGGCCAAAACGCCATGCCCCAGTGATAGACTGGAAGGACCAGTCTATAATCTCATTCGGCGCCGAGGACGTTAACGTCCTCGGATCAGCGGACAACGTGACAGTGAGCGATGGCCCTGTCAACGTTGCGCGCACCTCGCGGTGCGTGCGTTGGGATCGAGAGCGACCTCGCTCATCCCAGCCAAGAGATCGTGGCGACCGCCAAGGCCGCCGCGTACCAGAAGATGGAAGACCTCCGGGAGGCTTCCTCGTCCGTGCCCGGGGCACGGGCGAAACCACAACTGAAAGGTGCACTCCGGGAGCGCACCCACGTCCAAACCGGGTTTGGACCGAACCCTTCGCAGGCCGGGCCTGCGAAGGCAAGAACCAAGATACCGTCCCGGGCCGGGTCCGAGGCGACGGTTCAAGAGAAGATCTCTCCTCAAGCCGGGCTTGAGGAGCCAAGATTCAAGGAGACCCCTCGACGGGCCGGGCCCGTCGACACAAGATATGGGTCGTTGTCAGACCGGGTCTGACAAGGGTCGCGGCATGAGGAGCCCGAAGAGCTCCTCACAGCTGAAAGGAACCGAGACCGGACAGGAAGGTCGCTCCTCGCTGTCCCTCTCACGGCGGTAAGCACCCCAAGCGGCATGCTTTGGGAGTGGCTAGTGATGCCACAGGGGCTTAAGAATGCTCCTGCGACGTTTAATAGATGCGAAACGCATCTATTACGGTCGGTGCGGACTTCGCACCGACGTACTTCGACGACGTGTTCGTCCACAGCCGGGCTGTGGGCGAGAAGACAGACACTGAGATGCACAAGGAGCATCTCCGACAACTGCTTGCGCTGATGCGCAAGCACAAGTTATATGCAAATATTAAGAAGTGCATATTCGGTGCGTCCGAGATTCCAGTTCTCGGATGCCTTGTCGGCAAGGACGGTGTCCGCCCTGATCCCGAAAAGATCAGGGTGATCAACGAGTGGCCTGCGCCCTCGAATGCAAAGGAACTGTGGCAGTTCCTTGGGTTGGCTACGTACTTGTGCAAGTACATACACGATTACGCTGGGCGTATTCGACCACTGTCGCGCCTCCTCAAGAAGGACGCGGAGTGGAGATGGTCTGCTGAATGTCAGCAGGCCTTCAATTCGGTCAAGCAGGCCTGACCGAGGCGCCGATCTTGGCCGTCGCCGACCAAGATCGTCCGTTCCACGATGTGTGACACATCCGACTTTGCAATCGGATGCGCTCTGATGCAGTACGATCACGAAGGACGTGATCGTGTGATCTGCTATCAGTCTCGTCAGCTTAAGCAAGCTGAGCGCAACTACCCAGTACATGACAAGGAGCTCCTTGTCATGAAGTATGCGTTAGCCAAGTTCCGTGTCTATCTCCTTGGAGATAGACCCTTCGTGATCTACACCGATCATGCTTCTTTACGGCCGGCCGTAAAGTCACCACATCTCTCTCAAAGAACGGCACGGTGGCTGTCATTCTTCGCTGAATACAACTCCCAGTTTGAGTACAAACATGGAAGGTTGAATGTGGTAGCCGACGCACTGTCGCGTCGGCCGGATTACAACTACAAGGTAGTTGACGTCAATGCCATTGGCATTGAACGCAGCAGTGTGCCCACATCGTCGCTGCTCGACGATGTGCGCAAGGCGTACTCGCTTGACGCGGACGCCAAGCGATTGCTGACCTATGTGGAGGCACCTTCCGACAGCGCGCATCGCGCGCTGCCTCCACATCTGAGATCCCGTGTGCACAGGTATAGTGCACACGACGGCTTGCTGCTATACAGTGCAGCTGACGACGATGTCGCTCGCATCGTCGTCCTGATGATTATGATCTGCGCCTGCGGATCATATTCGAGTATCACGATGCCCCATCGGCTGGGCATCTGGGTCGAGAGAAGACGTGCCTTCTTCTTTTGCGTGACTTCTACTGGCCTCGCCAGTACAAGTGGATCCGCAAGTACGTCCGTGCTTGCGAGGCGTGCCAACGTGTGGAGCCGACGCCGGCTTCACAAGCACCGCTACAGTCTCTACCGATACCGGCAGAGTGTTGGGAGTCCATCAGTATGGACTTCATATTCGGGTTACCGCCCGACGTCAAGCGTCGGACTGGAGTGGTCGTCTTTGTCGACCGCTTCAGCAAGATGGTTCATCTTGCTGCGGTGCCTGCCCAAGTCACGTCCAAACAGACGGCACGTCTGTTTGTGGAGCTCATCTTCCGCTCTCACGGTATGCCCCGTGAGATAGTGTCCGACCGTGATCCAAGGTTCACGGCCGCGTTCTGGAAGGAGGTCTTCGGCCTCCTTGGTACTCGGCTGCGACCACCCGCATACGGATGGTCAGACCGAGCGCGTGAATCGCGTGCTCGGTGACATGCTCAAGAGCTACGCCCACTCGTTCACCGAGTGGGGCGACTGTTTGCCGATGGCAGAGTTTGCCATCAACAACTCGGTACATGCCTCTACGGGGCACACACCGTTCTACGTGAATGCCATGCGGCATCCACGGGTACCTGCCATGCTTTGCGGGGCGACAGCTCCCTTGAGTGGGGAGGATCTGTGAGCGAGCCACGCCCACAGGAACATTTGAACGCCGTGACACGTAGTGCCACGCGCCAGAAGAGAGTACGCTTTGCGTCTGCACCGGGTGCAGGCGCTGAGAACACTTCCGTGCCGGGCACGGACGTTACAAGCAACGACGAAGTACCTTTCGCTCCGGGAGCGAAAGAAGACGACCAAGTACCCTTCGCTCTGGGAGCGAAGGAAGAAGACCAAGCACCTTTCGCTCCGGGAGCGAAAGGACAAGCGACGACCCGTCCCACGCCTGCTCCGGGAGCAGACGTGACGCAAGATGACGTGTTCGACTCGGAGTCGAACACCGGAAACCAAGATGATACAGTGACGACGCAGGGCGACGTCACTGCTGCGACCAAGTACGTGTCCACACCCCATGTGGACACTCAAGATGACGAGCGCATCGTGCAGGGCACGATAGCGGACAAGGACACATTGGTCGACACGACAAATGTCGATGCGAAAGACTTCGTGCAGAATCGACAAGCCGTCATGCGGTTTGTTCGTGATGCTATTGCATCTTCTGTCGACCGACAGAAGATGAACGCTGACAAGAAGTCACGCAACAAAATTAGTGAGTTCAAAACGAATTCATTAGTTTTACTGTCTACGCAAAACTTGGCTAGACATGCAGTCTCGGACTTTGGAGCAAGCAAGCTTGCTCCACGCTTCATCGGCCCCTTTCGTGTCTTGCATCGCCAAGGCACAGCCTACACGCTGGACATGCCAACCAGCATGATGATACGCCCGCGCGCTCATCCAACATGGGCACGACGAAGCGTGATGGTCGAGCTACGACTCGTCATCCTCGTCGCGCTCGCGCACAGAGCGCGAGCGACGCACGCACGAACGCTCTCAACGAGCTTTGCAAACTTCCTCTCGACGTCCTCGACTCGAGACAGCGCGTCACCCGCTGTCTCGCGAGAAGCGGACACTCGCGACGAGAGGTTCGAGATCAGCTGACTTTGCTCAGCGATCGTCTTCCAAGCCTCACGGCGGAAGGCTGCATAGTCTGCCGCCAGTTGCTGGAAGGTCTGATCAGCCTCAAGCGGCTGATCGAAGCGACGAGATTTTTCCCCCTCCGCCGGCACCTTTGCGGGCTGCCGACGGCTCAATTCGCTGGATTCTCGAGCGAATTGTAGCTCACCAGGAGCCACGCACTGACCAAGGTCAGCGTCGTTTTCGATGTCGTTGGAGAGGATACCCTCCCCAACACGACTCGTGGGAACCGCGGAATATCCTCGTGAGGGATATTCCGGAAATGGTGATGGCGTACGAAGACCGCCACCACCTCCGCCCGAGCCGAGACTAGGTCTCGGCTGGACAGTGTACCACCCCACGCCCCGGGGACGGGTAGACGCGTAACGGGATCAGGTGGGGGTGCTCTCTTCCCGGCATCCGGGAAGACAGTAAAGCGCCAGTCTCGGACTTCAACTGGGTACTAGTACCCATCGACTTCGTTCTCACGCAGTCTGTCCGCGTTGGGTGGACAGACTGGACACCGTTCTCCACGGAGAACGGCACAAGGTATACCAGCGCTTGCACTGAGTTCGTGCAAGCGGGTAGCCTTGCCAGCGCTATTATGTTTATAATAGCGCTCGCGCATGCTTTCGAGACGCTTTCGGAAAGCAGCAGCATCACTGTTCCAGTTCATAACGAACTGGTTCCAGCCCTGAGTCAGTGCGACTGTCTCAGAGACCTTGCTCTTAGCGCTATGGCGCACGCCCTTGAAATAGCGAAGAGCAAGGTACAGCGACGCATAGTAGTTGCGTCGCTCCTCGGAGCCGGCCGCGAGGCCGAGCGCCTCTACGATATCATCATCTTTCATGGTATCGACTTGAAGAGAGCACAAGGTGTGCCCTGGCCACCTTCGTCGGACCATCGGAGGCGATGAATGCGCTCCGATGAAAACTTCCACGGCTCAGCTCCCTGAGACTGAGCCGCGCTGCGCCCAACAGGCAAGGATGCCTGGGCGGAAGAAGAAACACCCGCGATGGAGTTTCCGCGGGTCCACTGCTTCAGACCGTGCACGCTTAGCGTGCACGACCTCGCCATCTTCTGGCGAGTCCTCACGTTGACGACGAGAGCCCGGCGACGGACTCTCGCGAAGAGGCTTGTTCACAGCAGGCTTGTCCCTCACGGGCGAAGAGTGCTCCTCTTCGTCCGCCAAAGAATCACTGTCGTAATCGACAATGAGGCCAGGGTCTTCCTCATCACCATCACGTCCAGGGGTGCGCGCAGCCTTCGCAGGCTGTGCGACAGTCGATTCACCCGCCCCGAAGGGACGGGTAGCCTTGGCAACGATAGCGTCGACTTGCTTAGCGCTCTCGCGCTCACGAGAGCGCTCTCTCCAATTGTAGTGCGTGATATTCACGCACTGACAGTGTCTTGCCACTCGATGGGAAATCCCCACCGGGTGCGGAGGTCTTGGGACTTTCGGGAGCCTTGGGGCTCCCGGGAGACTCGGGACTTGACGCGCTCATTGCGAAACGAGCGTGAGTGTCTTCTCCGTTAAACGAAGAAGACGGAAAGTGACCACAGAAGAGATCGTGGTCACCGTTACCTCCCGAATGCGATACTCGCACTTTGAGAGGGGGTGTAGCGGGGCTACACAGGATAGTGTACCCGGGGTACACTAATACACGCAAACCCACTAGTGTGTGGGACACACACTAGCGACCAACATTACGAGCCGTCAATGTAACTATCATTGACGGGCGCTCGGGCGCACAGCTATTGGTTGAAAGGGCCACATTTCAACCTATCATGTGCATGCATTTCATGCAAATGCGTGAGAGCCAACCATGCTCTCACCTTTGCAATTAGATATCATCTTAAGAGGGTTTAGCGTAAAGATAAGGCCAGCCCGCCACGCGGCGGGCTGCCATTCAATTCAGTTTTCTATTTTGATCGAAAGTGTTAAGTATTTGCTTTAGAAATACGCGAGCCCGCGTATTTCTATCTTACATACAAACTTTAAGTCTACGCTTCCTCAATACGCACATACTGTGTATGCTAAGAAGCATAGCGTAGCTCTCGCCCTGTTTCATCCATCACGTAAGTCTGGCTCTTGTTGATCTGCGTCGTCTTCTCAGGGGTGGAGGAGTAGGCTCGACAAAGGTCGGTCTGCGATGGTGGAGGCCACGCAACATGTCCCGCATCCCAGGCATCTGCAGTAGGTCCTTTATCGTTTTGGCCTTGACTGTATGCGCGTGGTATATATTCGAGCCGCTCCGCGTCACGGCGCACTTCTTTGGTTGCGCCGCTTGCGAGACCTGGGCACATGCCACGTGCCGGAGCGCTTCTTTGCTTGGTGCCGTATCTTGTTGCGCTCGAAGCGCGTGGGTACCATCTTCAGGTATTCGCTGCAGCCGCCACGTTCTCTGGGCCTGGGCTGGTGGATGTGGATTCGGACGTGGCGGCTGCAGGCAGGGCGGAACTTGCGTCGGCTGTCGCATCCTCGCTCGCACACCCTCCTTCGTTGACTGGCACAGCAATTTCCCTCGGCGACATGTCCGCCGCTTGAGCTGCTGGACTACTGGACGACTTAGCGTAGGATACACTTGGCTGGGCGGCGACAAGCGCCAAGGCATCCTAGCCACTGAATTCCTCGGTCTGGTCGTCGTCTCCACTAGCAATATAGATGTCTGCGCCGCTCCAGGTGTCCGATCCCCTCCAGGAAAAGCGCTGGACGTCAATCCGATATCCTCACGTTCAGCAACTTCACCAATGATGGCAGCAGTCGATCCACTTTCTCCGGCGCCCCGCAGACCACTACCGCTGGTGCTGGACCGCTTGCTGACACGTCCGCTCCCCTGCATGGACACATCCTTCACTGCAGACTTTAAAATCGGACCTACGAGGGTCATCGACCGCAGCTTGCGCCATATCCCTCGCACAGGGTTGCCAGCGCGGTCTTGATCCGCATGACCATCATGGTCGGCATGATGATCTCTTCCGTATCAATCGCTATCAGGTGGTCCAGGCTGACCGTCGCGTCGACCTTCACCACCACTGCCTCTTGGTAGCCACGAGGATCGCCGGCGACAAACTGCAGCGTATAATACGTGATCGTGTCACCGGCGTACAGTGTCTACGGAGGCAGCTGCGATGCGATTAGTCCCACCATGCTGGCGTCTCGGCTTCTGGACGCGCAGAGGCTGGAGGATCGGCCACGCCGACGCTGACCTAGCACCGGGAATGAAATTGAGAGGCCTCACAGCGCACATAACGAGCTGCCTTCAGCTTACCTTCCGGCAACCTCCGCCGAGACCGTTTCCTCGAGCCCGCTCTTGAACGCGGGCTAGGCGTTCCAACTGCGGTGTCCTGCCTCGCAGAAAGGGCCCGTTGGACGCCCCGCCGCTGTCGTTATGTGTGATGCTTTTGATGTGCTGGTCAGATTCCAACATGTGAAAATACGGTTTTCTCAGCCAGATCCGACAGGCTGCGGAGAGCAGGCGTTACGGGACTCCATAACTTCTGGTTCGATCCCCGCACGGACAGCCGGGTTGTTTCTGGGTTTTCCCGCAGACTCACCTGTACGGTCGAATTAACGGAGAGGCTCGAGGATTTTTCTTGCTAGCGGCTGCAACTTCATGCGCCGGGAAAGTAGCGCGAGCACCTTGGTCAAGAGCAGACGCGTCTTCGTCCGTTGATTCCACTTAGAGAGGGGCCGCGTCGGCCTTAATTTTCTTTTGAATACTGACCGGTTCTTCTTCACCTTCATTGCGCGATTGTACTTCTCATGCTGCAACGCATTCTGGTGATCGCGATGCTCACTGCAGGGCCAGTGGCGTTCCCCGTTAGGTTTTACAGCCCTTTCACTTTTGCACCTGCCAGGGTTCTTGCATTGGAGCGGTCCGAGCTGATGCGTGGGCCGCTTCCCGTGACGAGTCCGCTCCTTTGGCATTTGAGGTAGCTGAACGCAAAGCTCCGCTGTAGCACACGCGCGTAGCAAACACCATGCGATTTGCGTTCTCTTCTTGAAAATGCTGATGCTCAACCTGTCCAATCCAATGCTTTTCTGTCCCACCAATTTATACCGAGCTGTCTTAAATGTGGACCACATGATCGGTTAGAATAATTTGATTAGGTAAAAACTAAATAGATGCAACAGCTAATTCGGAGGTTGCCTTTTGCACCAAATTCCAAGTCCCACAACCATGCCGAGGACCATTGCGCGCAAGGACACCACGCCTCAGAAATCCGTTGCAGTTGCGATCTTCCTTACAACGCGGTCAAAGGGAGATCGACGCGACGCGGCAGCATCAAGGCTGCCATGCAGCTGTTCAGCCTGAGCCGTTCGTCTGTGCAGCGCATCTGGCACTTCCGTGACAACTCTGCGGTGCTGGTGAGTCCACTCAGCAGCTCTTATCCCAAAAATAAAATGCAACCTTTTACAGCTAAACTTGCGTCTAAATCGTTACACCTCCCTAGCTGGCTGACTACTGAAATTTCAATTTATAACAGGCAATATAACCTCATTAGCTCCGGCTTATTTTGTCGCCCTCTGAAGCAGTTTCGACGCTCTGCGAACGGCTTGCATCTATGTAAATCCGCGGTAATGCCTATGCAAAAGTTTATATGAATATCGCTAATTCGCTGATGAGCTGCGAAAAAAACTTACCCTGCCAAGAATGATGGGACAATCGCAGTGTTATTTGCTCGAATACATCTGTTATAATGTTGCGAAATATCGATAAAAACGGACTTAAGCGCGTGCTTTTCATAGAGGGGTCGAGCGCTGTACGAGGGCCAAAAATTGATTGTGATATCGGCAAAAATGTGAAGTCGGTATAAATTGGTGGGACAGAGAAGTATGCTGATTGAGGGGTGCCACAATGGTGTGAAGAACACAATATTTGTTGCGTTGTCCCCTCAGCAACTACGGCGACCAATCGCTGCTGCCATACTAGTATTAATATTCCCTATTTTTCAGTATCAATAACACTGTAACTTTAGGTACACCATTGTTTGTAACTTCAAGCTAACAGGTTGCTGTCGTGTGTGCGACTGTAGATGTTTGAAGTTCAAACAGGGAATGCCACTGTTTATGCTGTGCAAAGCCATTGCGGATTTCAGACACTGTTTATGCTGTGCAAAGCCGTTGCGGATTTTATGAAGTGCACCAGAAATAAAAACAAGAACAGTCACCCGACTCCAACAAGCAAAATTGCTGAATCAATGGTAACTGCTACGTTAGTCATTTACTAATCGAGATGTATTTAGTGCTTGCTCTTAGTTCAACTTTCGATGGCTTTGCTCAAGCTTTTATCAACAAAAACTGAAATTTTAATCAACCAAAACTCGAGTTTACCACGTCATGAATTTTGCACGGAGTTCAGTAGTTGCGTTCATGTGCTTGTAGCGTGTGAACATAGATAGCACCCTCTCCTCTGAAGTTCACTCGACAGCATAAATCTAGTTGGGCTGGTAGCGCGCTCGATGTCTGCTTTGAAACACACGCGCTTAGAACTTCATTTTTCAATTTGCCAACGGCCAAGCGAGCAGTTAACTTACATCGCAGAGCGAGACGTGCAAGATGCTGAAGACATGGCTCTCAGTACTATGCTGTGCTGCCTTGGGACTGACTGCAGCTGGCAGCACTGCTGTTGACTTTGACGAGCAAGCGGAGGCCATCGTGGCGAACTTTACGACAAAGCAAGTGTTGGGTCAGCTAGCGCAGATCGCCATCCCTGCGCTACTGAACGATGATGGCTCGCTGAACGAGACGCTGGCTCACGACTACGCCAAACTGAAGATCGGCTCGTACCTCACGATGGCCTTTCAGAATGGTCCAAACGAGATCACTGGAGCACACGGCTGGACTGTGCCCGAGTGGCGAAGCATTGTCACTCGCGTTCAAGAGATCGCCATGGAGGAGAACGACGGCATCCCCATGGTCTACGGCCTTGACTCTGTTCACGGTGCCAACTATGTGGCGAATGCGACGATCTTCGGTGCTCAGATAAACGGTGGGGCCACCTTTAACCCTGACTTGGTCTACGAAATGGGTCGCATCGCAGGCCAAGACACGCGTGCCGCGGGAATTCCGTGGGTTTTTGGCCCCATCTTGGAGGTCTCGCAAAATCCCCTGTGGGCGCGGACCTTCGAAACTTTCGGTGAAGACCCGTACCTTGTGACCATCATGGCTGACGCCATCACCAGGGGTCTGCAGAGCAGCAACCAGACGGCGGCGTGCATGAAGCATTTTGTGGGCTACTCGAAAACACCAACCGGCCATGATCAAGACGGTGTTACGATTTCAGACTACGACCTGCTGAACTATTTCCTGCCACCATTCAAAGCCGCCATGGACGCTGGAGCGATGTCGACAATGGAAAACTATATCTCGGTGAACGGCGTCCCAACTATCGCCAACAACAAGATTCTCCAAGTCCTGCTTCGTGAAGACTTGGCGTTCGACGGATTGACCGTCAGCGACTTTGGTGAGATTGGATCGCTCAACACCTTCCACCGCGTCGCTCGCGATGCCAATGAAGCCGTCCGATTTTCGTACACGCACACGGGAGTTGACATGGCTATGGGCTACGACACGACCTACCTCAACGGCACCACCCTCCTCCTCGAAGAAAGTCCGGAGTACATTGATCGTCTGAAGGAATCTGCTAAGCGGATTATCAAGATGAAACTGAAGCTTGGCTTGTTTGACAACCCGGTGCCTGGTGCCGACGAAGTCGCAAAGGTTCGCAACGAAGTTGACGTTGAAAAGTCATTGGAGATGGCCCGCGAGTCGATCGTGCTGCTACAGAACAACGACAGCACGCTGCCAATTTCGGCAACTTCTTCCGTTTTCCTCACGGGTTTCAATGCCCACGACATTGGCAACCAGTGCGGGGCTTCACCCTTTCTGGCCGGGAACCTCGGGTAATGAGTACTTCCCCAATGGCATTTCGGTGAAAGACGGCATGGAGGCGATCGGCGGTGACAAGGTCACGTACTTCAACGGTTTGGACGTTGGTGGAAATTATTCCGATGCCAATATGACGACCGCAAAGGAACATGCCAGCCAGGCTGAGTATACTGTTGTTGTCATTGGTGAAGCCTCATATTCCGAAAAGGCCGGTGATATTAATGACCTCGCACTCCCTACTGGCCAGATTGACTACGTCAAGGAGCTCGCGTCCACCGGTACCAAGGTTATTGTCGTGCTTTTCGAGGGACGCCCGCGTCTGCTTGGTGATCTCCCTGAAAACGTTCACGCCATCATCGATGGCTTCTTGGCGTGTGAACAGGGTGGCAAGGCAATGGCCGAAATCATCTACGGACAGGTTAACCCCAGCGGTCGCATGCCGATCACGTACCCCAAGGACGCCGGCAACGTTATGATTCCGTACAACCACCGCGTGTCCACTCAGTGTGCGGACAGCGACTACTGCGAGATGCAATGGGACTTCGGCACTGGCCTCAGCTACACCGACTTCACCTACTCCGACCTCACCCTCAGCAAGACCAACGTAACGTCCAGCTCCGATAACATCGACGTGTCGGTGAAGGTGACGAACTCGGGCAGCATGGCCGGTAAGGAGACGGTGATGTTGTTCCTCACGCAGCCGTACCGCTCCATCTCGGTGCCCGAGGTGAAGCAGCTGAAGAAGTTCTCGAAGATCAGTCTGGAGGCTGGCGAGTCGCAGACCGTGCAGTTCACTCTGACGGCGGACGACTGGAGCGTGTACTACCCTCAGATCGGCAACGGGTTCAAGCAGGTGGCGGAGGACACGGACTACGTGATCGCGATCAAGCCGGAGACGGACTGCGACGTGTACAACGAGACTGCCGCAGCGAACTCGCTGTGCGCGACGTTCACGTTGCAGACGGGAGACTACCCGTACGGCGTTCTGCTGAACTAAGCCTACGTAGTTTGTTAGTCATGTGAGGCCGAAATGCTGACAGGCATCCGTTGATGTAGGACAAAGCTCTAGCCGCCATGAAGTGGTATATAACTCGAACATCGTCCGTTTTCCGTTTTGACTTAAATTGCATTCATCGACAATCGAGACCAAGTGTCGAAGCTCGTTTCAACTGTGATCGAAATAGCGAGCCGTTGAGGCTTTGGCACGCTGAGCCTTGCACTGCATTATTTGCAATGAGCCTTCGGAAGCTTAAGTGGCGAGGTATTGGTCGCTTGGAGCTGCTTGGGTGGCTCAATGAATTTCTCGAGACCGACTACACCAAGGTACAACCAGATCACTACTACGTTCACTCTTGTCAAAACGATTTGCAGGTGACTTACTATTGCCTCCTGGACTTTTAGATTGAGCATCTTGCAGATGGCATAGCCTACTGCCAGGTTTTCGACGCCCTGTATCCAGGAAAGGTTAACCTGCAGCTGGTAAACTTCAAGCTCGAACTGAGATGGAGTGTGAGCGCAATATGAGAGTGCTTCGTCGTACATTCCATCTGTGTGATGTCAGAAAGGTGAGAAATGTTAGCGCGTAGCTGCAAATGCTTTCCGTTTCTCTTAAGCTTGCGTGTGGTGTCAGGAAATTCCGATCCGAAAACTGGTGCAGGGTATTTTTCAAGAGCACTTCGAGTTCTTGCACTGGGTTCACGACTACGTTCAGCGGACCTGCCCGGACGCTGTCCGTTCGTATCATGGATTCAAACGCCGACAGGAGACTCAAGGACTGTCTTCACAGACACAGAACAGCACCACGAACACCAACCTCATCCCAAAGTATTCAGTAAGTGCTACCCGTTGGCCATCCGAAGGGGACATGGATCTAACCTCGAATGCACATCAGAACTCGATGAAACTTCTCCGCGATGCCTACATCGATGCACCAGCTGACCCCGCGCCGGAAAAGAACGAAGCGGATGCAGACGATTCGCCTGTAAATGCATCTGTGTTGGATAGTGTCGACGAGGAGCAGCACCTCTCAACAGCCCTGGCTAATGAAGACCTCAGCGGCATGGACCCATCGCTGGAATTTGCTCGGTACGTTAGTGAAGCGGCTTGTACGACTAGGTTCGCATGACTCATTTTCATCTGCAGGTATTCATTTCGTAGCACGCTGAGAGCAAAGCATGCCCTCCTCCAGCTCGACGAATGCATGGAAAGCCTTGATGTTGGGTGCTCAAAGCCAAAGGCAAACTCGAAGAAAAACCCTGCTCGAGGTTCGAACGCTCAGCCAGCATCGAGGATCAGCGGCCGTCAGTCCAAACCGAAAGCGTTTGACGACCCCACCTGGCCCGACCCGATGATGTGCCGATCCATTTCGGACTTGGTACATGTGATTCGTTCTTGGCACTCCATCCGAAACGAAGCTGATCTTTTCTCTTTGGTGACAGCTTGAATGCCTGGAATCGGAACTGCTGGGTCGAGTCAAAGACATGGTACGACCAAAACCTGAATTACAAGCCTTCATCTCGAACTCACTGACTTACATAACAAAAATACTCCCAGGAATACCTCGAAAACAGCGTGAAGCTGCTGTCATCTAAACCTTAATATGAGAGTTTGTATGGTCGCCATACGTCGTTTGAACCACCAACTCATTTGTAGCTCTTCGTGACCAGCAGCAACTACTAGTACAGTGCACTGTAGTAATGGTCAAGACGATGGGTAGCGTCATCTTGGCCGCAGCCTTCGGCGCGGGCGTGGCCACCGCGCTGCTCGTGCAATTCGCGTATCAGGCCTCGCTCAAGCAGCAGCAGCGCGTTGCACCGCGCGGCTCGGACGCAGCGGCGCAGGAACTGCTGCAGGAGCAGCTCTCGCGCATCGCGTCCTTCTTCGGGCCCGAAGGTCTCGCCAAGGTGCAGGACGCCTTCGTGGTGGTCGTGGGGCTGGGCGGTGTGGGGTCACACGCCGCGCACATGCTGGCGCGCTCGGGCGTGGGCAGGCTGCGCCTCGTGGACTTTGACAACGTCACGCTGTCGTCGCTCAACCGCCACGCGGTGGCCACCCGCGCGGACGTGGGCACGGCCAAAGTGGCGGCCATGCGGCGTCACCTGCACGAGATCGTGCCGGACTGCGAGGTCGATGACCGGAACGTCATGTTCACGGCCGACAGCGCCGAGGAGCTACTGGAAGGTGAAGTGCAGAGAGATTTTAAGAGAGAAGAGGAGCTACTAAAGTCTCAAGTGGTGTGCAAACAGGCAAACCGACCTACGTGTTGGACTGCATCGACGACGTGAAGACCAAACTGGCGCTGCTGGAGACCGCGACGCGGCTGAAGCTGAAGATTGTCACGGCCACTGGAGCCGGTGCCAAGGCGGACCCTACGAGGCTGCAGATCGGAACGCTGAAGGACACTGTTCGTGCGTGGCGGTATCGTTTGCTGTTATGGGGTTTGGTGGGTTGGATGCTTATAATACGAGTTGTGTCCGGTGGTGCTGCGCAGGCGACCCGCTGGCGACGAAGATCAGATACCTGCTGAAGAAGAAGAACGTCGACTCGTCCAAGATCACGACGATCTTCTCGAGCGAGAAGAGCGTGTGCAAGCTGCTGCCCCTGGACGCGGAGCAAGCGGCCAACCCGGACGAGTTCGGCAACGTGGAGAACTTCCGCATCCGCGTGATCCCGGTGCTGGGCACGATGCCCGCGCTCTTCGGCCAGTCCATGGCGGCGTACGTGCTGTGCGAGCTGGCCGGCAAGAAGCTCAAGCCTGAAGCGGTTGCGCGACTCTCTCGCGATCAGCGCAACAAGCTGCACCAGAAGCTGCAGCAGCGCGAGCACGATCTATTCCACGAGGGCCACAAGCTCGAGGTGGGGAAGGACGAGATCGAGTTCGTGTACCAGGAGATCTGGCGGGGCGCAGCGCTGCAAGCCGCGTGCGCAACGACGGCCACCAGCGGCTTTACCTGTCGCGCTGGCGGAAGGAGTTGCCGCTGCGCCCGGACAATATCGTGTACCTCACGACCAAGGAGCTGGACGTCTTGGACAAGGAAGGCGTGGAGGGCTTTGACCCAGAAGTCGTGGCTCAAATCGACACGCGTCTGAAGCAGTTCGGCAGCTGGGACTAGACTCGGTAGACGCACTGCAACTAGAGCCAAGCTTGGCGGCGCAGCAGCCATGGAAGTGAGTTAGTAGACGCCAACAGCGAAACCAATAGAGCTGCTATGCTGATGCAATCCTGCCACGTACTCAATGTGTGCGACATGTCTCTCACCAAGCGGACATCTTGACAACTGTATGGTCCTGCTCCGTCTCTCAACCCGTTTCGCTCGCCGCAGAGATGCAAGGCTCTTCCTCCGTCATTAGCATTCTCGCCAGGAGCTACGCAAGCCCAAGCCCAGACCAGCACTTTAGCACCATGGCCAAGAAGATTCCCCAGCGCCTGACCACCGAGTCCTTCAAGCAGTGGATCCAGAGCCTGGACGCCTTCCTCTTCGACTGCGATGGAGGTACATGCGAACTTAACGGAGCCTTTGCGTGGACTAACATCCCTCACCTGAATCTACGCTGTCCTTGGTGTATTGGCAGTGCTGTGGCGTGGCAGCGCCCCAATCCCTGGCGCAGCCAACATGATCAACCTCCTGCGCTCGCTGAACAAGCGCGTGGTGTTTGTGGTGAGCTGCAATTGCAGGTGATGGAGCTGCTGAGGGTTAAAGGAGACCTGACGGGAGATGTGCCTTGTGCTTTACGTGCAGACCAACAACGCCACCAACAGCCGTGCTACCTACGTGAAGAAGCTCGGTGAGTGCTCTTGTTAAGTTGCTGATTGATGTGGGGCTTATGGCTGGTGTTTCGTGTGCTGCAGCTTCGCAGGGCATCACTGCCGTCGAGGAGACATCGTCACGTGAGTTTCTTTCTTTATGGGCCTTGACGCCGATGCTTGAGTTGGTTCTAATATATTGTTGGCTGTACAATGCAGTTCGGCTTGGGCTACGGTGCAGTACCTGAAGCAGCACAAGGTCGAGGGCAAGGTGTACATGGTCGGCGAGGAGGGTCTCCAGACTGAGCTGGAGGCGGAGGGCTACCAGGTCAGCGGCATGGAGCACAGCGACATCAAGGGCCTCCCGAACATCCCAGACATTGACAAGGA
Source organism: Phytophthora constricta (assembly GCA_011947335.1). Lineage (NCBI taxonomy): Eukaryota > Oomycota > Peronosporomycetes > Peronosporales > Peronosporaceae > Phytophthora > Phytophthora constricta. The sequence goes on along the minus strand of JAAVTI010000619.1, from coordinate 321,998 downwards.
GACGAAGGCGGTTGTGTGCGGCCTGGACAGGTATGGACGATGCATAGCTTCCAGTCGTATTGAAATAAGTAGCAGAGCTGATGAGATTCTGCTATTGTTTGTGCTAATTTTCCGCAGGTACTTCTCGTACTACAAGATGACGTATGCCACGATGTGTTGCCGTGAGATCCCGGGCTGCCGCTTCATCGGCACCAACCCGTAAGTCTGCTCTCTGTAGCAATGCGCATAATTCGATAGACTGCTCCGCTAACTTTTGCCGTGATTACCGTCGACGCAGTGACCAAACGTTCCCGACGGATGGCGCTATCATTCCTGGTGGAGGCTCGCTCGTGACGATGCTGGAGGCTGCCATTGGCCGGTACGTTTTTGCTGCTGTCATTTGCTTTATCATTCTTTGGGCGATGATTCTAACTGTTGTATCGCCGATTATCGTGCAGCCCCCTGACGCTGTTTGCGGCAAGCCGTCGCAGGACCTGCTCAAGACCATTCTCACTACGTACAACATGGATGCTTCACGCACCTGCATGGTACAAAACTGTAACCTAAACTGTGGTCATGGGAAAGTTCTTGGCGTGTTGCTAACATGCATATTGTGCGTGAACACTAGGTTGGTGACCGTCTTTCGACAGACATTCAGTTCGGCAACGCCGGTGGTCTGCACACGCTGTTGGTGCTGACCGGAATCACGCACGAGTCGAAGCTGAGCAGCATCGACAACAAGCTCCACGTGCCTACTAACTATGTCGACTCGGTGGACGTGATCAACCAGCTCCACGCCGAGACGCTTGAGAACTAGATGTGTCAACCGTGCTGATTGCGCTGGTGTGGTCTGGTTGCTGATCCAGGACTTCGTATTCTCGCTTTGGTAGTGTAAGCATCAAGCGTAAATGTGCAGAAGCTGTCCATCAAATAGACGTGACTCAACATCATGGGCATGTTTTGCTTCCATGCAATGCAAAGCTGTGCCACACCATGCTACCCTGGCAATAGCAAACTACTTCAGCTCAGGACACCATTGCTAGTATCTTACATTAGGTACACCTCGACAGACTGCCGTAACTTTAAGCCTAAACTGTGGGCGACTCGTCTCCTCGATTCGTAGTTTTCAGCCGAGGAATCGCCCCGCCACTACCGCTATTCACAAACGCGTCGAACATGGAGAAGCCGCCAGCACTTGCAGCCGCGCCGCCACCACCACCTGGAGGAATACCAAACGTATTAGCATTAGGCGTCTTTTTGGCACGTGGCAGACCTGCATTCATTCGACTTGAAGAGTAGCTTTGCGCTGCTGCTTTAGTAAGCGGAGTGGTAAGCTCCGACCCACCTCGACCACTTATACCTCGTGGGTTTGGTGATGAAGCTGTCTGGTGTGGCTTTACAAGAGCCGACGCGATGGCAGGAGACATGAGTGGAGTAGGAGTCCGCAAGAACCTTGGCATCGGTGACTTGACCAAGCGCTTTGTGATTTCCAGGAACTGCAACTTCTTGGTGGGGTCGCATCCGCTCCTGCTGTTACTCTTTTCCTCTTCTTTCGCTTAGTGACATGTGGGTTGTCAGGAAAGTCGTTGTCATCGCTAATTTGTCCGCCGCTAAGGCTGCTGTTCAGGCTGATGTTTAGATCTTGCTCCTCAATGCCCTCATCACGTCGAGATTTGCTGGGTTCATCATTCGACAAAATTTTCCGGAACTCAGCTCTCTTTGCTGCCAGGGTCTTCGGTCCAGATTTCTTCTGCGTCTTTTTAATTTTCTTTGACAGAACCTTCGGCGTGCTGATGTCTTGCATCTTGCTCAGGCGGGCTAGCATTTCAGCATTAGCTAGTCGCTGCTTGATCGTCATCTTTTCGCCCTTCGCAGGCCTCTTCTTTTGTGGTGGTACTGGGGCATCCACCTCTTCTTTAGTTGACACTTCTGCAGTGTATGTATGCTTTGCCTTGCTCTGTATATCCTTACGAGCGTTGCCTGCAACTGCTCCCACAGGCTTTCTTCGTGCTGCAGCAATCGTTGTCGTTCCAGATTTACGCTTATCCGCCGCTGTGTTTCCTGCGGTCTTCGTGTGTTTAACTGTCGCGACCGTAGTTTTTGCCATGGCTGCCATTAAATTCCTGCCTCCTGTTGACGCAGCAGCACTGCGGGCACTTTGCCGCTCCATCGCCACCTCCTTCCTACGCTTCAAGCGCTTCTTCGGCGTTAACGTAGACGGCGAAGGCATTGCCTCGGGCTCCTCACCGTCGTCATCGTCATCGTCTTGCTCAGCAAGAGCAGCAGCGTTCGCCTGTCGTCTCGCCTCCGCATTCGTAAAGTTGAAATCCATCGGCGCGCCTCCCTTCTTCGCCAATCGTTTCTGCGGGGTCAGCACCTTTTTCTTCCTCGCGGCCGATTTGTCCTTCCGCGGAGAATTTTGGGCGACGGGCAAGATCAAACTCACCATGGACGGCTCGTCGTCCACATCCGACTCGCTCCCCTTATCGAGCGACAGCACGTTCAACAACTCATCCGCCGGCAGCTCCGGCGGCGGGCTGTCATACCCTTCGAGCTCGGGTGGGTACTCCACCTCCGGCTCCTTCGACGGCAAACTCACTGGCGCAATCCTCTTCTTTTCTGCCTTCTGGACTGGTCTCACCACCTTCCTGCTCTCCACCGGCCCCTCCTCCATCGACGTGTCGCCCTCCATCATCTGCTCCTGCTGCTCTCGTCTCTGTTGAATCCTGGCCTTGAGTGCTTCACGTTGTCGTAAGATTGCGGCTGCTCGCTCCGCAGCGAGTCGCGCCGCCTCCTTCCGGGCCTTGAGCTCCGCTGCTGCTTCTGCTGCTCCTGGCGCTGCAGTCTGCGCAGCCGCCGTCGGTACCTCCGCTCCTGCTGCTCCATCCTACTGGCCAGTTGCATCTGCTGCCACGTCTTCCGCACTCGCTTGCAACGGAGCTCGATGGCGGCCCACTGAATCAATAGATAGCGCAATTTTTGTCAGCACTCGAGTGATATTTCGCGACCCATTCTGCGGGTTTTAAGAGACATATGCCACGCACCTCCAGGTTGTGCGCCTCTAGAAGGAGCTCCTCTGGGTATACGCCGCCTATATTGCGGTCTGCGGTCGCCATGAGCTTCGCTGCCGAGCTCGCTCGTCGCCCAGTAGCGTCAGCTGTGCGTGCCCGCGAATTCCAAATGTTTGAATCTGAAATTCACGGTAGGGATTCGTACTTAAGCGAGAGTATGAAGTGTTCTTATAGAGAGTTGTTGACGGCGAGTTCTTTTACAGGAGATGGCACATGTCGCTGCTTTGCAGGGAAGATTGAGGCTCAAGTCAGTCGTTTACAATCCGCAAGAGAACGACTTCACGTTGCCATCATGGTAGCTGGGGGCGACGTGAGTCTGTGGCAGTTGGCCGACGGCGTCTCGTGCCACGCCTGGAACAAGGACCGCTCCAAGCTGGCCATCTGCCCCAACTCGAACGAGATCTGGATCTACTCGGGCTGCCACAGCCCGGACCCGACGCAGTGGCGCAAGGAAGCCGTGCTCACCGAGGTAGGCGATGGATGTATTAAACAATGTCACGAAAATCGAAAAAAACTTTTTGGTGAAAATGTGAAAAGACTAACGATTTGTTTCTTTCAATAGCATGACATGCTCGTGTGCGGCCTGGACTGGTCCCCCGTGCACGACCAGCTAGTGTCGTGCTCGCACGACCGCAGTGCCTTCGTGTGGAAGTACGAGGCCGCCTACCGCCAGTGGAAGCCGCTGCTCGTGGTGCTGCGCGTGACGCGCGCCGCCACCAACGTCAAGTGGAGTCCGGACGGCAAGAAGTTCGCGGTTAGCAGCGGCGCCAAGTGCGTGTCCGTGTGCTACTACCAGGCGGCCGAGAACTGGTGGGTCAGTAAGATCATCAAGAAGCACAAGTCCACGTACGTCTGCTGTCTGCAATGGGATACGTAGAAGAGTGTGGACTGATGGGGAACTCTTTTTTTTTTAACTTTTGCAGGGTGACGGACTTGGACTGGCACCCGAACAGTCAGTTGATTGTGACGGGCAGCACAGACCTCAAGTGCCGTGTGTTCTCGGCGCATATTAATGATGTCGACGGTCCACCGGATGCTGGCCCGTTTGAGGCGCTGCCGCCGTTTGGAGAGCCTCTGGCGGAGTTCGACAATGCCAGTGCCTGGGTGAACGCTGTGGCGTGGTCGCCCAAGGGAGACTGCCTTGCCTTTGCCGGACAGGGATCGTCCATTCACGTTGTCCACTTTGGCGCACCGGGCGAGTACCCCACGATTCAGGTAAAAGAATTGCAAGTTTGGGAGAACTCTCACCGATTGGGTTTAGTGAGCTGATGTCATGTTGCGTGGAACGAACAGTCGATCCGGTTCTCATACCTGCCCTTGATGCGCATCATGTTCCTGTCGAACTCGGCGATTGTGGGCGTGGGTTACGATTTCAACCCGTTGCTGTTTGCCCAGGACAGCAACAACTTCTGGTAAGGTTGCTGCTGGTTTTGAGCGTATCACACACAGCAAGTTCGGATCTCTAATTGATTGTGTCGTAGGTCGTTCTCCGAGTTTGTGGACAAGAAGCCAACGGCCAGCGCTGTGAAGAGGAACTCGGGTGGCTTCAACGCTGGTGAGTACAGTGTAGCAATAGGTACTACTGCTGAAACGCGTTGTGAATTGATGCTGATGTACTAATACTTTGCTCAACGTAGCTCGAAGCCTTTTCGAAAGCAAGGTGACGCGTGGGCAATCGTCTGATGCCACCGAACATGACAAGGGACGCCTGTGGATGTATGTTCCGCTGATTTTAGGCATAGCACATATGCGTTGGACTCAAATATGTATTTTATGATGCTTTTCGTAGGAAACATGAGAGCAACATCACATGCATTCAGCCATATGCACGCTCCGCTTCTGGAGGTGTCACGGAATTCTCCACGTCGGGTACGCTTAACGATGATCCATACCTGCTCCTACCTTTGGACATAGTCTTTGTTGCCCGTTCTTCTTACGTTGCTGTCAATCTAATTCGATAATTCTTCTTCTGTAGCTCTTGATGGCCGTGTCGTGCTGTGGAAGCTTCCTAGCTTGAACGTTGAAATGAGCAAGCTGCACCTGTAAAAGATCAAGCCGTCGACCTCACCAGCAACGGGAGAGATCAGCAGCAGTAGAGTCGTGAAAGAACAAAATTTTCAAGCACCAGTATCGCGTGAGCGAGACGCTAAGAACTACTCGAGACCGAGACCACGATGGAACAGCAACACTGACGGCATGTGTTTTCCGCTTGTCTAACGATAGCTCTGTTCTTTCGTCCCTCCACTCACGTGTTCTTCCTCGTTATAACAAGCGCAACATCTCTATTCGTACATCCGCTTAAGCCGTCTATACTCTTGGCGATACTGGTTCTCAACGACAGAGGCCTGGCGGAAGTCCTTCCACTCCGGAAACTCTGTGAGCAGCACCTTTGGGTCGTACGACAGCAGGAGCTGGATGCCTTGGCTAACGTCATTCAGTGTGCGCGCGAGGTCGATGTGATCCGGATTCAGATACATGCGCTGCAACTCAAGCAGCTCATAGCTACTCCGCAAGAACAGAATCGAGTACTCACACACCCGCTCGGTCTTCGCACGTAGCAGGAGATCACACGAGTCCGCGACCAGCTTGTGGATGCGCATAAATACCAAGTGATCGTGCGCCACAATTTCTAGTGCATCGGACAGCGTCTCCAACGCAACCGCCAACGCTGATGCAGCACTCTCAGGATTCGTTTTGATAATTTCCTCGGCCCCGACTAACACCTTCTCAAGCTCTTGCATGCCCGGCTTCAAGCCCTCGGCATCATCCGCAGCACTCGGCGGCGGCGGCAGCACACTATCGCCTCGTTTACAGAGCTCGCAAGCACAGTCGAATCCAAACTGCTCTCTTAGATTCTTCTGTCGGTTCTCGCGACTTTGCTCGCGCGGATACAAATACGAAATAGTGAGCTGCTCTCCCTTGCGAATGGGCCTCGCGACACGCACTTCCGACACGCCTTCTTCGAGCCCCGCGTCCTCAGGAATAAACTTGACGCAATTCGGAGTGCAGTCGTGGTTGAACATGGCGTTGTACAAGAACACGCCGCTATCGAACGCGTTGCACTGCATGGCGAACACGTTCTGCAGCACGTGGTCGTGCGTGAGCGCCAGCTCGTGGAAGTTCTTGCAGAGTTCGTCCACCTGCGGTCCGTACTTGTCCCTTCCAGCAGCCAGCAGGTCCTCGGGTAAGTCACTCAGCTTCTCCGGATACAAGTGACCCAAATGCTGCATGATGTCGGCGTAGTCTGGTCTGGATAGTACCGACTCCATGGTGGCCAGGAAGAACTCCGGGTCCGACGTCTCGACGTCGCTGGGCCACGGCACGTACACCTGCTCCACGAGCACCTGCGTGCCCGGCTGCAGGTCTCTGGCAGCCACGTAGCCTCTGCATCCACCGACGCCGTTGAAGTCCGTCACCAGGTCGACGGGGCCCACCGCCAGCGGCTTGACGTCGTCCCAGGGCGTGTACAGACTGCGCGTCACGTCTTGGGCTGCTGGCGCTTCGTCCGTAGCGGGGCAGGCGGCGCCGACACGATGTGGATGACCTCGTGCGGCACGACCGGCGGGGCGGCGACCTCCTCGTCGCTGCTGTCGTCGTCGAAGAGCCCGAAGGCCGCCTGCACGGACGCGCTGGGCTGCTGTGCACTGCTCATGCCGATGACCACCCACGTACGAAGTGCCCAAATGTGAAAATGGGGGTAATGGTTTACCCATTTGTGAATTTGGGTACTACATACCGGAACTGCAACGTTTGCGCGGTTGTGTGGCAAGTGAAGCGGCAAGGGAGTTCAGTGAAGGACAGCAGCCTGGTGGCTTGACGCACCTGCAAGCTGTGGACAGAGCGCGCTGGCTGCAGCGAGGTGCAGGTGAATGGCTCAAGGCGCTCCGAAAAAGGCAGCGGAGCCCGTAAAGCGCCGGTTGATGGTGGCGGTGACGGTAGAGACGGGGACAGAAGCAGCATGAGCTGGCAAGAGTCTTAAAGACATCGCCAGCACGCGTATGACGTGGTTCCTCTTGTCGTTGCAAGAGGCTTCCAGTTGAACTGACAGCAGGTGACGCGGCATCCAAACTCTAGCAACGCATACTTTGCTAAACGGTCCGAGATCGAGCTGTCGACGAAGCACCCCAAATGTATACAAACTGAAGTTCTGAAAATGCATACCCTGCTTATAAACATGGCTACAATCGACCCTCGAGTGTGGATTTTCGGCCGAGCTGAGTTTGCGACGCGGCCTTTCGTGCCACGGTAGTCAGCGGCTCTGGTCAGGAGAGAAACAAGTTGAAAGGCCTGTCCGGCTTCGCCTCGCCTTCTTGCTACGTTCTGCATTAGGGCAATCGAGCGCTGTCCACTAGGGCGAGCAAGGTGCGTGAGTTCTCTGTGGGATATCCGGGCCGTTTTCTGCTGGTCGAAGACACTCACCCTGTGGCTCTGTCTGTGCAATGTTAGCATTTCGCTCCGGGAAGGGAAGCAGGACTCGCTCCCACTCCCATCCACCGCATTCGAGGCACACGGTTCACTTTGCCATTCGAGTCCCCATGCAGGCGTGGGCGGGTGGCCGCCGGGAGCGCACCTCCAGTGTGGTGGGCAAGCTCTCGGCCATCGTGCGACGCGGAAGCTTGTTCCAAGCGGATCCGGAGGAGGTGCGTGGCAGCAGCAGCCGCAGCAGCAGCAGCAAAGAGGACGAAGGCGACGAGATGCAGATGCAAGTGCGCAACAGCACGGCGGCCAATGCCACCCCGACGACGTCGGCCATGACCATGTGGGACCCCCGCGCCAGCCACGGCAACGGCCGCAACCCGCAACGGTTGCAGTTTTACCCCACGCGGCCCCTTGTGGCGGCGGCGTTGGCTCGGCCGTTGGGTGACGAGGAGCTGGCTAGGAGAGCGGCACTCGAAGCGCAGATGGGGGCGTTTGCGTCCATGCACGCGGGGTTTGCACCCGTGCAGGAGACACCTGATGAACAGGAAGAGAAGGAGGAAGTGGCGGAGGAAGGGGGGGATAACAATGAGCTGGAAAGTTTTGAGGAGCAGGAACGACGCGCTGCGATGGACGCGGAGGAAGGTGTCGGGGAAGCGAGTGGCGCCTTTGCTGACGGTGAAGCGCTACTGGACTTTGACTCGGTGAACATGACGGCGAGTGTGAGGATGCTCATGAGCCGCATTAAGAGTGAGAGTCTCATGAGCGAGTCAAACGTGTCAGTTGAATGTGCCACTGCTGTGGCCAACCCGGATGAGGAAGATGGCGAGGACAAGGAGGAGGTCAATTGTATTGACAACGTGGACGACCTCGCGCTGGATAATAATGCGGCTAGCGATAGCTGCAGTGAGGGAGAAGCGACGGCGACCCAAGTTGAGCAGGAGCTGGTGGTGCCTGAAATAAGCCCCGCAGAGCACCACTTGCTGCAGCGTCGACGAACTCGTCTTCTGAGCTGCGCGGCCGAGCAAGCTGCATTATCAGCGCAGGACCAACTTACCTCAAGTGTGCGTCGACTAGTGATTCAGTTAAAGATGACTCGGATCAGCTCTGCAAGCCGCTAGCGCAGTCGCAAGGACTTCGTTGCAAAGCGGCCAACGCTGCTCCGATGCGGAGAAGAGCTGGATCGTGCCCGGCTCCCTACGAACTGACACCAGGGGATTTATTTTCCCCATCTGCAGGTTTACCGCTGCCTACACAACCAACTATTAGCCCTCAGCTTGTTTCAGAAGATAAGTACTCCAGCAAGAAGCACCACAAGAAAAGCGCGTTTGCAAGAATCGGCCCGCGGGTATTGGAGACACTGCACCTGCGCAAGAAGCGTAAAACGTATTTGTTCACTGACCAAGAACTAGAGACCATTGAAGGCGCGCGGTGGAAGATCGTGGAGTTGGCCTTCCGATTTGGTGGCAAGCATCGGACGTATTTGGTGCAGGCTATCAACATGTTTTTCCCTCTACTGAAGTACGGACGGCGTGGTGGAGCGCATGCGACTCGACTTCACTGCAACTGCTGTGGCACGATTCAATGGCAACACAAACGCGGAGGGCTCAGTGAAGCTGTTGACTTGGCCGGCGTGCTGCAGGTACTAGATGGCCGCCAGACCGCTGTATTTCGCAAGTACGCATGCAACAGCACGTTGGAGGCGTGCTCCTTCTCAGTTGTATTCCGAGGGCGTACACTAGACCTAGAGACGCAGAGCTCAAGCCACCGCGATTGGCTTGTCAGTGCTCTACGCACGCTTGTGGCATACGCACGGCGCCAGCGCCGCATTGAGCAGCAGGCCATTGCTGAGCGCGCGATACTGCCGTTGGATGACGACGTGCCGCAAGTAGCTGCACCAGCTCGAACGACGTCTCACCGTCGGCGAGATGGTGTCCCCATGATGGCCGCACTGCCACCAAACTACACCATCCGGACCGTGTATTAGATCGGTCTACCTGCACAAGCTTGCATCGAAGCTGCTTCACGTGTACCATTAGACGAACAATAACATTATAAAATGCACGGAAAGCCGAACTCCCTCACATATCACAGCACGTCTTATTGACTCAGTTGCAGTGTACTCGCTACACATCGCGCAAACCGGCGGAGCCAAGAGCCCTCTTGACGTTGTTAAGCTGCACGACAGCATCAACGCGGCTCGGAATGCCATCCGGTGACAGACGCAGATACCTCTTGAGGGTCTCAATGGACTGTAGCACTTCATCATGCCCCGGGCAAATCTCGTCAGCCACATCGTCAAAGGTTTCGTACGGGCCTGCTGCGTGGCTAGCATCATCGAGCTTCTTGGTGGATAAATATCCATGCTTTTGTAGCACGCCACGGATAATCTGCACCTCATCGATCCCTGGGTCGGTCACGGAGGCGTTGCCCTCAAGCTCCACGAATGCCTGAGCACTGATTGGGTCAGTCACACCAAGCCAGCGTAGAAAATCGGGAGCTAGTTGACCAATTTGTGTCATTAGCTGCTGCAGATCACGGTAGATCAGCGATGAAGAGAGTAAACTTCCCTGCGCGGTCGTAGCTGCCACTGCAGTAGCACCATTTGCTGCATCGCTAGGCATCACGCCATTAAGAGCATCGCCAGTATTGGTCCTGGCGGTGGAAATACCATTAGCGCTATCACTGCTGGTAGCACTGTTCAGAGGGGAGTTGACGGGTGCAGACATCAAACTGCTGCTGTTGAAAATGGAACGCATGCTTAGCGAGGCGATCATTTGAGTGGGCAGCAGGCCGCTCTGTACCCAGCCATTCTGAATGAGGTGCTTATCCAGGCTATGCAAAGCCACGTAAAGCCAGTGGAACACGTTGCGGGTGTGCAGATGCCGCTGAGGGTGGAACCCACGCGGGTCCTGGTTCAGGACACTTTGGCGGTAGTTACTGAATAGTGTCTCGAGAAGCTCGTAGCGGAAGCGCGCCTTGAAAGATTGGATCACACCTAAATGACACGGGTGGAATCGCGGTGACTTGAAATTGGGCGGCAAGAAGTAGATCTGGAGATGGTCGTACACGAAGAACGTGCGCTGGTCTCCCTGCGAGTCCAAAATCATGGCAGCCTTGACATGCGGCACTGCGGAGTCTAAGATCACACGGAATGTGCGCTTGCGCTCACGAGCAAGTGCATTCAGCGACTTGAGCATATTCACAGTGGTATGGGCCACCTGCCAGCCCGTCTTGGAGTATTCATACTGAATGTTGTACATCTGCCGGGTGTCGATGCCTTGCAGCAGCAGCGGGTTTCGGTCCACTCCGATCACTTGCATGTCAAACTTATCTCCCTCTGCGCTCACGAACAGCGACACCGTGTATCGTCCATGACTCCCGGGCGGCGGTCCGTTCCCATTGGCGTTCGCCACGGGGTCCACCGTGGACGGCTTGACCATGACTGCAAACTCGCTTCCCGTCCAGATATCCTGCAGCTCGACATTGCTCAAACTATGATGCAGCTCTCTCAACCTCGTCTGCACGTCCACGTTCTTGATCACATTCTGGTCTCCTCCATGCAGCTGCTTGTTGCTGAACGAGCCGAACCGCGTCCTGTAGCCGTCCAGCCAGCCGTTGGAGCCCGTGAACTTGGCCAGCGCGTGCGCCACTTTCTCCGGCAGCGCTGCGTACGGCTCTCGCACGATCTTGCAGGCCAGCTCCATGGCCTTCTGCTGCAGCACCGTGCCCGTGAGCTTCGTGTCCGGACTGCTCACCTTCACCTCCATGCGCCACTTGTGCAGACACTCGTCCAGCACGCGCAGGTCGTACGTGCATTTGGTGGTTTTGCGCCGCTTCTTGGTGGCGTCTGCCGAGTTCGTCTCCGTCCGAATGAGCTCTTCCTGTCGGCAGATGTTGGTGATGGTGGTGCGTCCCACGCGGAACTTCTCGGCCAGCTCCCGGTGCGTGAACTTCTTGCTGGCCGCCAGGTCCACCACCTCGCGCTTCTGCCCCAGCGTGAGCCGCATGCGCCTTCCAGCGGGCAGACCGCTGTTGCTCCTCGCTGGCGCCTCGTTCTCGCGCTGTGCTGCCATCGCCTGCTGCGTCAGGAGCTGCGTCGACGTCAACGGTGCGCTCAACTCGTCCGCCATGATCAACCAGGTTCCTCCTCGCGACAAACCACGAACTGGCCTTAAGTACGGGGTGCTTTCCGTTAAGTACGAATGGGTACATGCGGTCTCAAAGACAGCCCATTTTGGGTAAAGATGGTGAGTGGCGGCAAGACACCTCGGAGGGGGCGAAGCAGCGGCGTGCGCGGCTGCCAGGAGCGAGCGCGCGGCTGCAGGGGGCGAGTGAGTTAGCGCAGCCGTCGGGGCGGCTGCTGGTGTGGCACTCGACGCTGGGAACCGCCGCGTCCAGACTCCACAGCACAGTGACAGGCCACTGGATCAACCAGCAGCTGGAGGTGGCGCTGCCTGGTGCGCCTGGGGCCGACACGGCGCAGTCGCTGCAGTGGGAGACGGCGTTTTACTATGAGATCAAGGCGCCGCTGAGCTTGTTCCTGTCGCCGAGCTTCATCCGCGAGTATATCGCACAGGGCGAGGTGTTTATGGTGCCCAAGAACGTGGCGGTGGACGCGGACCAGTCGGCCCTGCTGCTGCCTAATGGGCAATTGCTGCTGCTGGTGGAGGCTGAGACGTACCAGCAATTAGGCCTGGTAGGGGAGAAGTATGGGAAGAGCGTGCCGCCACTATGCAGGAGCAGAAGAGGATTGAGATATGTCATCACGCTGGATCTCAAAGCGTTCGTGGATGGAGAAGAGACCAAGTTTCGAGATCGAGTGCGCAAGTGTTTGAGCAAAATGGAAGACGTGGAGATGCTGCTGTGCGCGTATAACGAGAGAGGGTCGGCGCGGACCATTCTGTTTGAAGATGACACGTTGCCACGCTCGCGAGTTGAGCTGAATGCCAACGTGACGACGATGAAGGACGTGTTCGTGCCCAAGTTGGACAAGTTTTACGCCCAGTTGGGTGCTGAACGGAGTGTGAATGGAGAGGATGTTCTTCGAGGATCGCTGCAGGAGGCATATGACTGGTTGGGACTTGTGGCGTGTCGGTTGACGGACCTGCTGCAGAGGCAGAAGCCGGAGGAGTACGTGTCCACCTTTATGGGCACTCCTGACTCGTTCGAGAGCGAGCTGGATGGACAGGTCTCGTCTGTGCGGTGGCGCGGATTGCTCGCTGCTCCGTTCTGCTCGGCTGTTATTGACAAGGTGCAACGTGCTGTCAAGAACGGCGAGCTGCCGTGGGCCGCGGTGACAGTGTGGGGTTTCCCAGACACCTTCGTGTCGTGGTTGCAGCCGCTCAAAACCAAGACTCAAAAGGAGAAGAACGAGATGCAGCGAAGAGAGCATGGCTACATGAGGAATGGCAGCAACAATTACACGCTGCTGCTGCTCCCAAACGATGAGTATTTCATGCTGCACGCGCTAGGCCCGCACGACGCCACCGTGTAGACAATAAAGTAGAATATCGCATCTACATCTTGTCATTTTTGTCGAGGTTTTAAAGCCTCTACTGCCCCCAGTTCACTAACTACAGTCAGAGTCTAGTTCGCAAGGACGTTCTCGACGAATGCAGCAACAGTGGACAAGTTGGAGTCCGATCCGGATTCGGCAAGCGCCAAAGCAGTTTTAATGTGCTTGCGCGCCGGCTTCACATTGTTCTTCTTCCCGTGGATCAGCGCGAGCCGCAAGTTAGCCAAGAAGCATACACCAGCATCGCTGTTGCTGCTCAAGGCCGTAGTAGTGCTACTTGCATCGTCATCGACCTCGGACGAGCGGGACGACTTAGGCGACGTCAACGAAGCCACAAGCTTCCAGGCGTTGATGGCAGCGTCCCAATACTGTTGCTCTTCGTAAAATCCTCCGAGCTCGTTCAGGATCGGAATAAGGCTGCCTGAAGAAGGCAACGAAGAATCCGAGACAGAGGCGACAATGGCCAGGTACTTTTCGATGGCCTTGGTCGGACTGGAGATCGAAAGCAGTCGCGCTTCCAGCAGATCAATATCAACGGATTTTGCCAAGGCACCACTTTCTTTACTCTCTAGCACTCGTGCGAGTGCGTGGCTTGAGCAAGCAGTCGCGTGATCCTGCTCACCAAGTTTTACATAGCAGTAACTTGTCAAGAGCTCCAGTTGACCTGCGTGATATTCACTCCTGCTTGTGTTTGCAAGTGCTAACCCCGTTTGCAAGAGACGCAGCAACGGACGAAGAACCGCATCATGTGACTCCTGCTTCGCTTCGAAACTGAAGCGCTTGAGAATACTAGCACCAGCCAGAACATAAGCGTGAGCGTTCCAAGGCTCGGCACGGACCAGCTTTTGCGCATCCACACACAGCCTAGTTTTATCTGAAGGGCCAGCCTTCACCAGTCCGACCATTGCATCCAAGTAGCTGCGATCCGCTGTCTCCTTTCCATGGGAGGGCACATCACTCGCCGTAGAACGCAAGTAATCTGCGAGACAAGCAGAGACTTGCGAGCTTTGAGAATCAATCGTTGCAAGAGCCAGCCGCACCCACAACGAGCTGGAACTGGCGCCGTCACTGGACTGCGACAACGCCTGTAAGCGCATCAAATATGCGTCATCTTCGCCAATAAACCGTTCATGAAGCTCAACTAAGTGCAGGTTCCGGTAATCATCACTTGTAGGCATTGTCTCGGCTTCACCAATCCACGATAACATACGTTCTTTGCATAGTGTTGCAAGTTCCGTAGCTTTAGTACCACACTTTTCCATCAATAAGCTCGCAATCGACAGGCCCACATAAGCAACGACTCCACTTTCGCTAGGCCCAAGATCCTCTTGCGAGAGCAACTTCGAAAGCATGTCCAATGCCGTAGCACCCTTCGATTGGCGATAAAGCACCTGTGCTTGAACGATACTCTGGAGCGTAGCAGATACATCTGCTGTTTTCATCTGCGCCACGATTTTCTGGAGCGGTGCGCAATCATCAGCATTTACATTGGTCGGGTTTCTTGATAACATGCCTACCTCCGTCACAAGCTTATTCCACTCGAGTCCAGTTTGTACAAAATCCGAGGATGCCACTTGTGCCGACGATTCCGCGCGGGTGTAAGATACCAAGGCCTCCGCGTATAGTCCAAGCCGATGCTGGGCAATGCCAAGAGCATGCCACGCACGAGCATTAAATGGATCTCTCTCCAAATACTTTTTGAGATAGAACATTGCCTGCTCGTTGCCGTGCTCCGGCGCTTGAAGGATCGATTCACCAACAGTTTCGCCGTAATCCAGTAGTGCCATACTCAAACCTAATAGCGCGTCCAGGTCTAAACCAACTTGCAACGCACAGTCAAAGGCTTCAATCGCTTTTCTCTGCTGAGCTGCTGAGCTGGCTTGGCGACGAGCGAGCATTGCATATCCATTCCACATGGATGGATTGCTTGGGTTCATGCTCTGCAGCTGAAGGAATGACTTCTGAGCCAAAGATGCCACCGAAGACACCGCATCTGCTTGATTGAGGTAGAACATGCCCAGGTTGGCCCACGTGGCGTCGGTGCAGCTACCTGTCTGAATCGCTCGAGCCCAAGCGAACTGCTTTACCAGCACACTGTCAGACACAAGGGCCAGTCCGTTCCATGCCAGTGAGCACGAAGGGTCCTCCTGTAGGGCAAGCTTGAAGTTCGCGCTCGACTTTGCTTTCAGCTTGGCAACGGTAGAATCGCTGTCTTTGCTGGCAAGCTCTTGTTGAGTTGAGAACACTGGGGTGCGAATACCACGCGTGTTGTTCACTGCTTGAGCTTCGTACCAGTAACTCAGACCAATGTCGTAGAACCTTTCCGCAGTGCCATCAACGGCCTCTGTTTCCATTTTTTGGCGAGCAACGCAGAGGCCTCATAAGCCTTCCTTCCCTCGGTGATGAAGTCAACCCAGCTTGTTTTCTCACTTGAAAAGTTCCCCGGCGACAAATAGAAAGCAAAACAGTGAATATCACCGATCAACTTGCATGCCTCCACAGACCCAGAGAGCGCTGACGTTGATGGCAGGGACTTCATCATACGCGATGCCTCTTTCAGGTTGGTTGCAGCATAACCGTACATACCCTCAGCACATAGATATTTCGCCTGCTGGAAAAGCAGGTCAGCATAGAGCATGGATGCAACCGTCAAGTCGGGGAGCCACCCCCAAGCTGCCAGACACAATTGGTTCGATTCGCTCCAGCGCATCGTCAAAAAGCCCTAGCGAGCCTTCGATCCGTGCGAGCTCACAACGAACACACCAACCCTCTTCACCCAACACAATGGCCTTCAAATAAGATCTCTGAGCGGACACTTGCTTGCCGAAGTTGTGGTAGACGTGAGCAAGGCTGACCCAATAGCGAGCGTTCAGGGGATCATTGCGGAGTACCAGATGCATTTTCGCCACGGCGTCTTCATCGTCCTCGTCTACTAGGTGCTGTGCTAGTCGTAGAAGTGCCCACGTCGGAGCTGTTTCTGGATTCAGTGTCACACGCTCCCAAAGTTTGACGTTCGCATCTTGCTTTCCTTGTTGATCGTACAGGTCGCTGAGAGCCATACCAGCTAGCTCATCGGTTGCAGAAAGCGAAAGAGCCTTTAGGAAGCACTTCTCGGCGCGAACGATATCCTTGGCGACTTCCTGGTACCATTTTCCCAGCCACGAGAAGATTTGTGCGTCAGATGGTGTTAGCTTGGCAGCCTGAAGAAGGTGGCCGAAACATTCTGTTTTCGCTGTCTGGTGGGAGCCACCCAGGCTCCAGTACACAATCGCTAGCCTCTTCAACGATCTTCCCTTCGCAGACACTGCCGTGGGCGACATTTTTGGTAGGTATGCCTCTAGCAGCTCTTGAGCACCCTGGAGATCACCCTGCTGAAATTGAAGCCATCCACGCGTACAGCACACTGTCGCTCTTACGCCCTCGTCTTCCACTTCAGACAACGAAACGGTGTCGAGCGCAGTAAGAGCCTCTTTTGGTTGTGCTTTTGTTACCAGGAGTTCGGCTGTTGCAATTGCTGCTTTCACTTGAAGGGAAACATCATTACCCTCAATGACGCCACGATAAGCTTCCAGCGCTTTATCTTTGTCACCGGAGTACTCATACGCTGTAGCCGCCATGAAGGCCATCTTTGTCTCTGAATACCTGGTATCATACAGCCCGTACAGTCGGTATCGAGTGTAGATTAGAAATCGAAACAGATTACAGCGTATTGCATATACAGTATCGGTAACGTACAAGGAGAAAACAGGATCTGTACATCCCAATGACTTTGCCTTGTCAGCGACAACTTTCTTAGCTAACGCAAGACGTTGCAAGCATCCCTCCACATCATGAGCTCCAAGCCCGAGCGAAGCCAGCTCCATTTGAGCACGGATGCAAAGCGCGCTTTCATGAAAGGACGACACAGAGTAGCTTGCGAGTGCTTCTACAAGATGTTCCCGGGCCTGAACACACACATTAATTCTAAAACTCATTGATAGCAACTACTGAATATCCCATAACATACCTGATTATTGTCTCCTGCATGTAAAAATTCGATGGCTTGAAAAACAAGAGCCATGGGACTCTTCGGATGACTTGAGGCCAAACCAGCTGCAATTGCTTTGGCTTTCTCCATATCAATAGCTGTCGTTCACAACAATCGCACGTCAGTTATGAAGACCACCCTCGCCAATACTCTGCAGAATCAAGCAAAATGAAAAGGTTGTCACCGCTGTCTTGGTCCTCGCTGCGTAGCAACAAAAACTCTGCTGGAATTTTTGCTGTAGGGAACCATCCGATTATCGACAGTGCCAACTCATCTAGCGTCTTTAGCAGCTTCGTCTTCTGCTTCGGTGACGTGGAGGCCTTTAGCGCGTCTAGTTGAAATCGCACGAAGAACGCAATTGCGACGTCCATTCGCGACCGAAGTGCCTCAGCCTCGTCATTCTGGGTCGACCAGTCCGTACGCGCGGCAACAGCGAAAAACTGACTTGAAATATCTGCCTTTGAGTAGGTGCCAGAGCAGTCCGAGAGACTGAAGCCGGGACTCTGCGCCAATAAACATTACGCCTTCAGTACGCGTAATAATTGTAGTCAGCGACAAAAGGGCTAACTACACTGTCTGTACCTGCAGTAGATCAACAAGGTCAAGCCAAATATTCAACGGAGCTGGAAGCTCCTCGTTGGGCGTCTTCTCGAGTGACAGCTGCGCCAGATCTCCTTCCTGCTCCCCGACAAGCGAGTACCACGAGTCAAAAGCCTACACAACAAATACACAAGTGTCAGCGTCTATCACCCGCAACACCACACAGCAGTTTGCATCCCCCACTTTTGGCAGCATCTTAAGCTCCATCGCAGTGGCCGCCACTTCCGTCACCCACTTCTGGCAGCGCTTCAACTTCTTCCCCCTGCATCCAAAATCCCGCAAAAATGGGTATCTGCGCCTTGCTCTCTCTCCGGCAGCATTAAGCCAACAAAATCACCTCAAATTGATCTCCACGAGCTTCTCCAGCGGCTGCAACTTGCTCTTGGCGTCCCCTCGGGCGTCAAACAGGTCCACAAGATACTGCCACCATCCAAACACACATCAAATCCCCATTTTATCCCCAAAACGGTCCCCCAAACAGCCTCCCAACCTTCCACGGCGCCGGCATCTCCGGCTTGATGCTCGCCGCCCGGCGATACGCCTCCTCGCAGTCCTCCCACTGTGTTTAAAACATGTAAAAAAACATGTTTAAAACATTGACAAAAACTGTTTTAAAGGCCTGGGCGACGCACCTCCTGCAGCTGGAAGCTGGCCAGCCCCATACACATGAAGGCCTGGAAACTGCTCGGATCGAACTGCGTGACGCGCCGCGCCGCGTCCTGCGCCTCTTGGAAGCGCTCGGCCTTGAGCGCCGCCGCCGCCTCCAGCAGCATCTGCCGCAGCATACTCGCCGACATTTTGGCAAATATTGGGATTTGGATTTGAGGTTCGTGTACACCAGTTTTGGACCACTTGGTCTCACTATGCCGACGGAAACGACTTGCGCTCACTATGCTCCCGCTTCGTTTCGACCCCTCACTCTCATTTTGGCAGCTTCTGTACGTTCGACATGTGGAAGGCCGGAGCGCGCGCGGCCTCGCGGCTGCGCTCGGCAGCGTCGCATCTGCGCGCCCAGCCCGCCGCCAACAAGAGCGCGCGACTGGCGCGACGGCGCCCGGGCGAGCTGCGGGCGCTGCAGGCAGGCGCCAGAGCGTTCTCGACGTCGTCGTCGACTTCGACGCCGAGTACGTCATCACAGGAGCTTCTTGGTGGGGGTGATTACTGCATCAGGCTGGGCGTTATAATCTGACGCGAAGCCGTGTATACGTAAACAGGCCAGAATGTGCAGCTAGCGGCGGCGGTGGCAGCAGCCGCAGGCGTAGGCTACCTGTTCGTAGCTAATGGGCGCCAGAGCGAGCAGGAGAAGCAGCAGAAGGACGAGGAAATTGAGCGAGGTCCGGAAAAACATGATGATTGACAGAAGAAGGGTACTTTTCTGTTTTTGACGGGGAACCCGTGTGCTTTGCAGAGCGCAAGCTGAGCGCGAGACTTGCCGCCGAGCTGGTTGCGGCCGAGGCCTCCCAGAACAAGTTGGACTGGAAGGCCACGCTGGAGCGTGTGGTGCCCGCCATCGTGTCGCTGAAGCTCAACTCGCCCAAGTTTTTCGACACGGAGTCGCCCGGCAACGGATCTGCTACGGGTTTTGTCGTGGACGCTGAGAGGGGCCTCATCCTCACGAACCGCCACGTCGTCGGCCCTGGGCCCATTGTGCGTCTGCTGGAAAGGGTAGAAAAAGGGTGAGGGGATTGGCTAACGGCGTCGTTGGGTGCGTAGGATGCTGAGGCGGTTTTCCAGAATAATGAGGAGGTCCGAGTGGTTCCCATCTACCGCGACCCCGTGCACGATTTTGGCTTCTTCCAGTTCAATCCAGCGGTGAGCATCCTGATTTAAAAAAGCTGCTGGTAATTAGTGGTTGGTGACTTTAACGCTGATTGCAATGGAGCAGGATGTAAAGCACATGTCGGTGCCGTCACTGCGTCTTGGGCCGGACAAAGCGTGCGTGGGCACAGATATCCGTGTGGTGGGCAACGATGCAGCTGAAAAGCTTGCCATCGCCAGCGGTACATTGGCGCGTCTCGATCGCGATGCCCCTCATTACGGCTTCAACAGCTATAACGACTTCAACACGTTCTACTACCAAGCCTCGTCAGGTAATGAATTCATTCGTGTTGGGAGTAGCATGAAATTTTTAGCTCAACACTTTCTGGTGTGGATTTTGACGATTTCTGTAGGAACGACGGGAGGGTCCTCGGGTTCCCCGGTGCTTAACCATGATGGTGATGCTATTGCCCTCAACGCTGGCGGCAAAATTGGCACATCCGCATCCTTCTACCTACCGCTAGATCGCGTAAAGAGAGCGTTTGATCTGATTCGACAAGGCAAGGCTGTTCCTCGTGGCACCATCAAACGATTTTCAACTACAAACCCTTCGACGAAGTGCGTCGCCTTGGCGTCGACCCTGCCACAGAAAAACTTGTTCGCTCTACCTTTCCATTAGAGACAGGTATGCTGACGGTTGCCGAAACGATACCGGGTGGTCCATCAAGCAGCAAGTTGCAGCCTGGAGATGTGCTTGTCAGGGTTAATGGCGAGCTAATCACGCGATTCGTCCCTCTCGAGGCAATCCTTGATGACAGCGTAGGCAATGAGGTAAGCTTTTGCCGATTCTGCATTATATGGTGTACACTACCTTCTAACGGCTACTTATTACATATTCCGTCATTCGGTTCAGATTGAGCTTCAGATTGAGCGATCTGGAGAACCGATAACTCAGAAACTGTCCGTCCAAGACCTCCACTCGGTTACACCATCGCGCTTTATCGAGATCGGAGGGGCTGTAATTAATCCTCTGTCATACCAACAAGCTCGTAATCATGCTATGAGCCCCGGCGCGCCGTACGTTGCGGACCCTGGTTACTTCTTGCAACGTTCACGCATTGGTCGCGGCGCAATTATCCACTCGGTTGATGGCATTAAAACACCCGATTTAGAGACATTGAAGAATTATTTCAAGCAGTGCAAGGATCGAGAACGTATTGTAGTCAAATTTTCGAAGCTGACCGACAAATCGGAAAAGGTTGAGGTGGTGCATGTGGACCGGAGGTGGTTCCCATTCTGCGAATATGTTCGTGACGATAAGCTCGGTACGTGGCACTGTGAACGCTTTGTGCCTCACAATGACAACACCAGAGCAAGTGACGAGAAGCATGAAAAGTCGACGGGCACAGAAGAGGCCATCGGCTCCACAACGACCCTGCCGGGTAAAAACCCCGTGGAGAACAAGCTCGCGCGGTCATTAGTGACTGTGGACTTTGACCGGCCGTTTAGCGTGAACAGCCTATCAACATCCAATTACCGCGGCACTGGACTCGTGATCGACGCCGAAAAGGGACTTGTGGTTGTCGATCGCAACACTGTGACAGACTCGATGGGTGACGCTATGGTGACAATCGCGTCCACAATAACGGTCCCTGCGCACGTTTTGTTTGTCCATCCCGTGCACAACTTTGCAATTGTGCAATACGACCCAAAGCTCATTGGATCCACACCAATTGAGAGTTGCAAGGTAGCCTCTGCTCAGGTGGCGCCGTCCGACCCGGTGTGGCTTGTAGGTCTTATGAGCAGTGTGGGGCGTAGTGGGCACTCCGATCTTGTATCACGCGAGACGATTGTTGCGGGTGTAAAATGGGTTGGACTGCCCATGCCCAACCCTCCGCGATACCAGGAGCACAACCTCGAGATGGTGTCATTGCAGGACGTCGTTGGCACTGAAGGCGGTGTCGTATGCAGCGATGAGGGCGATGTAAGTGCGTTTTGGGCTTCTTTTTCGTTTCAGCAGCAGCGCCGTAACTCGAAGGTGGAAAGTCAATTTAATCGTGGCATCCCGATGGACCTAATCATGGAAAGTGCTGCACCACTCATGCGTGGGGTGACGCCCGAGATCTACGATTTGGGCGTTGACTTCGAGCACCTGAGTTTGGCAAAGGCTCGGGAACTCGGACTTGGTCAGGCGCTGGCTGAAATTTTGGAGAAAGATGCTCCTGACCGCCGAACGATCTTGAGCGTGGCGCGACGGTGGGGCGGTACGGAGGCACAAGATGTGCTTAAGAATGGCGACATTCTGGTGGCTGTAGACGGCAAAATCGTGACGAGCTTCCGTGAGGTGGAACGCTGCACACAGAAGCCGGAGGTGCAGCTCACGATTGTGCGCGACGGGCGCGAGATGCAACAAGACGTGAAAACCCTTTTGATGGAGCGCACAGAGATCAACCGCATCGTCTTCTGGCAGGGTTTACTGCTGCAGGCGCCACCGCTGTCTGTGTCAGCCCAGCGCAGTATCTCACTGGACGACGGCATTTACGTGTCGTGTCGCTACTCGGGCTCTCCGGCTGCTCGCTACGGCCCTCCACCCACGAGTCGCATCAAAGAGATTGATGGGGTCAAGATCACCAGTATCGATGACTTCCTACGCGTCGTTAACGCCACATCGGCTAATGATTCGGTGCGAATTAAATACACGGACCTGAGCGGCAAAGATCGACTGAGCACGCTGAAGCTCGAGCCCAAGTACTGGCAGACGAGCGAACTTTTGCATGAGGGGGTGAATGGCGTCGCGTGCTACACTAAAAGAGATTAGTGAAGATAGGCGTGCAAGCAGATTTTGCCCGCGTACAATCATAAAACAAACGACGAGTCTTAAATACAACTATAGCATTTGCGTCAGCAAAAGCACTTCAATGAAATGCCTTTAAAGCGCAATCTGAATGATTAGTACAACAACTATGATTGCTTGAGGCAAGAAAGTCACCCGTTCGTGTCTGCTAACACCCAGGTTCTTGTGTCGGCGATGCATGGCGCACAATGATCTGTATTGTGCACTAGTGGGATCACATTAGTTGTACCAAGGGATCGACGGGATGAAGTTTCCACGATGCCTCCACCAAGTCCTGAATCGAGTTGACTGAGCACTCCGAAGCATGGACGCTCTTCGCATGCCTTCACCCCTGAACCCGACACAATTCCACACACAACAAGGTCCTGCCTGGAAATGCCAAACCAGTGCAATTTCGAGTACACCAGAAATTTACTGCCGTCTTCCTCCGTCACCTTCAGAAGCCCAAATGTCTTCAGCGTGCGAACCTTGTAGAAAAGTTGATTATTTCTCCAGACGTACCCAGCCAAAAGAATCAGCTTGCATCGAGCTCCCAAAGTTTCGTCCACGCAGCACGGCTCGGTCAAAATGGCCAAGCTCCTGTACTTCCAGTAGACGTAACTGAGGGTTCCAACGATGCGAGTACAGATAATGATGAGCAAGCACCCTAATGCGATGCAACCGTGCCCGACCAGACTCATGACGTAGTATGACACTGCTTTCGCCTCTGACTCAGTGTTCCTCAGACTGGATCGATTAAGTGATGTCAAATAATACTGGATAGCAACTGCGGTGAACAACTCCCCGAGTAGTGCTGTCTCGTAATTAAGTAGGAGCCGCTTCACAAGGCACCGTGTTTTCTCCTTCATCCATTGCATCGTCTCGATCATCTCGAAGATGATTGAAATAATGCCAGATAGGTTGTATCCAAGTGAGATACACTGCACACGGCCAACAAATCCTTCTTGAGTGATCAGCAGAAAGAGATCACCCATGAGACCGAGGTCCAAGAGAAAGAATAATAGTACCAGTCGATGGTAGTTGTTTGCCCCATGCGCCGATAGCCGCATACTCTCTTGGACAAACACGATAGCGTCTTGTAAAGTTATGTGCTCACCTACAGATCTTTGTCGCTTGACGAAGCGACTGATAAAGCGCTTGCACGAGATAAAACTTCTTCGGACAACCCAACTGCGATAGATCGCCCACCCGATGCCAGTGAACGCGTACCAATACGACTTCCGGTAGTTGGCATTTCCACCGTCGCTAGCTAAGCGAGATCCGTTGATATCGAAAGTGCCGAGCCCTCGCACCTTGTCGTATGCCGTTCTATCCAACAAGCACAAAGTACCCTCTCCCTCCATGTAGAATGTGTAGTATCCGATGCTGCCGTGGTAGAAGTAGTTTTCGAACGGATAGCTATCGTCTGCACAACTCTCAGGTGTCGTGCGATATGGTGTCGTCTTCTTGTCTCCGAGGAAATAGTTGCCATGAACATTATACTGTGGCATGAGATAATGGCACAACACGCCTCCTTCGACGCGATAGTAGTGCGTAGGCGAGATGTTCCACCAGGCTCCTGCCATGTAAAGTTCATTTACGGGACAGATTTGGTGCAGATCGACCGTCTCTAGAACTCCGTTTGCTGGCGTCACCAAGTTTTGCGAGATCTTGTGCGGCGTCACGAAAGTCGCATACCCTCGCAGCTGTAGGACAAGTGGCCCAAAGCCGATTGCAACCCACATCAACATTAGTACCCTTTTGTTCCTCAAATTATTGTGGTCGTCATCTCCTTTGGTCTGCGCACTACCATCGAGACTGCTTATTCGTGCCATATGTAGCATTAAAAGAAGTATCCTTATCTGAAGAATAGTAGGGCCCTACGAATGTAGATCCGTCCGTTTCCCCATCGGTTTATCAGTCCCGAAGCCAGAAGGAAGAGCTGTAACGGAAGCAACACTCGGTGAAAAATAGGTGCGCTCGCATATCTTAACGGCCAACAAAAAACAAATACTGTAAGTTCTACATGTACTTCGTTTGCAACCAGCACCTTCTGTCCGCTATGCTACGTCTTTGATGCGCTCGATATTTTTTATTTAAAATGGCACATTTGTCCACAGAAGGGAGAACCGCGATGAGTTCGTATAACTAGGAATGATAGCCGTGATGATTAGTTCTCCTTCGAGGACGGTCTAGTAGTCGACAAGCAAATTGTATGGGAGGAGGAGTACAAAACTTATAAGGAACTAATGTGCGCAAGAAAAATTCCCTGCGTTAGAAATCATTCAGCAGATATGCTTCAAGAAGAACAAACCAGTTGTATATTTTTATTAAGTGCTAGTGCCATTGATTACCCAGACCCATCTACCTGTATCATAACGCCAACCACTCGCAGCAACATGTTGAACAGAGCAAGCTGCATTCTAATGTTGTCTCCAGGTGGAACTCCTTTAGCAGTGCCTCCAAGATTCAAAAATGCCTGTCATCGCGGTACTTCCACACCAGCATAGCGACGGATACACAACGCGAGGCTGCATTCAAGCTTCGTCAAGCCGAAGTGCGTAACTCGCAACGGCACCAGGAACGACGTTGCGACCATGCGTCGTCTAAAGGTGCATTTCACCTGCAGTTGCACACGACTTAAGCTGAATTTTCCGGTAGGCTGACAGCAACAACAACAATTGTTTAGCTGACGAAAGCATACAGTAAAAGCAATCAAACCAGTGAAGACGTACCAACAGATCGACCAGCGGTGTCTTTCTCGATGTCCCACCAAGAACTCGATCAAATTCACTGAGTACTCCCACACTTGAGCGCTCCCCGCATGGGTCTACGTGAGAACCAGACACAATCCCGCACACGACGAGGTCGCGTCTCGAAATGTCAAACCAGTGTAATTTTGTGTACACCAGAAACTCGCTGCAATCTTCCTCCGTCGCCATCGACAGGCCAAATGCCTTTAGCGTGCTAATATTGTAGTAGAGCTGCCCATTTTCCCATACGTATCCAGCCAGAAGCATCAGCTTGCATCGAGCTCCCAATGTTGTATCTACGCAGCACACCTTGGTCAAGATAGCGAAACTGCGATATTTCCAACACACGTAGCTGAGTGTTCCGACCACTCGTGTACAAATGATTACAAGCAAACAGCCTAATGCGTTGCAGCCATGTCCGACCAAACTCATAATGTAGTATGACACTGCTTTCGCTTCCAACTCCGTGTTCCTCAGACTAGATCGGTTCAACGACGCGAGATAGAACTGGATGAGAGCGGCGGTGAGTAATTCTCCGACAAGGGTTGTCTCGTAGTTGAACCGGAGCCGCTTCACAGCACACCTTAATCTCTCTGGCATCCACTGCATCGTCTCGAGCATCTCGAAGATAATTGAAATGATGCCAGATAGGTTGTATCCGAGCGAGATGCATTGAATTCGACCAACGAATCCTTCTTGAGTGATCAGCAGAAAGAGATCACTCATGAGACCGAGGTCCAAGAGAAAGAATAACAATGCTAGTCGATGGTAGTTTTTTGCCCCGTGCGCCGACAGCCGCATGCTTTCTTGGACATACACCATGGCATCTTGTAAACTCATGCGCTCACTTGCAGATCTTTGTCGCTTGATAAAGCGCTTGCACGAGACAAAACTTCTTCGGACAACCCAGCAGCAATAGATCACCCACAAAATGCCAGTGAACGCGTACCAATACGACTTGCGGTATCTGGAATTTCCACCGTCGCTGGCTAAGCGAGAACCGTTAATGTCGAAAGTGCCGAGCCCTCGCACCTTGTCGTATGCCGTTCTATCCAACAAGCACACCGTGCCCTCTCCTTCAATGTAGAATGAGTAGTATCCGATGCTGCCGTGGTAGAAGTAGTTTTCGAACGGATAGCTATCGTCTGCACAACTCTCTGGTGTTGTGTAATACGGTGTCGTCTTCTTGTCTCCGACAAAGTAGTTGCCGTGAACATTATACTGTGGCATGAGATAATGACACAACACGCCTCCTTCGACGCGATAGTAGTGCGTAGGTGAAATGTTCCACCAGGCTCCTGCCATATAAAGTTCATTTACGGGACAGTTGTGGTACAGATCGACCGTCTCTAGAACTCCGTTTGCCGGCGTCACCAAGCTTTGCGAGATCTTGTGCGGCGTCACGAAAGTCGCATTCCTCGCAGTTGTAGGACAAGTGGCCCAAAGCCGACTGCCACCCACATCAACATCAGCACCGTTCTGGTCGATAGTTTTTCGCTGGAGCGATCAGCTGTGGTCCCAAGACACCCCTTTTCACCATTTCGGACGCCTTCGGTAATGTGCACGATCAATAAGGTGGAGTCGCTGTGCATCCGTTTCGCTTAGAGTTCTTGACGAAGGAAAAGTTTGAATAGTTTTAGTCGACCCGAGACAGACAGACACTGGAATAAAATCTACATTGATATGTCACAGCTGAGAAAAGAAACTAGGTCACTGCTGAGAAAAGAAGAAGGTATTTATATCGCGACCGGGTAACGGGATACCACAATTGCGGGACAGCATTAAATGAAAAAAATCCGTACATTTTCTGTCAATCCGTGTTACTTTCTCCTTTCGAATTCTCTTGTCGTAGACTTGGCCCACCAACGCGTCCTTGATAGCACCCAAAGAGGCTTCCTGCCGGCACCAACGATGCGGCACCGAGAACCGCATTCAGCTCGAATCTGTTTGCGGTCGCGCCACCACTTGCGAAACGCCGCCGCAGAAACCCGCCAGCCGAGCCGCCGGAAGTGTGGCTCCGCACGCGATGGAACACCACCACCTTCGCATTCGATCCAGTCGATGGCTTATTGCTTGATACTTATCTTGACGCGCTCGCGTTGGGGAGGCAGTAAGATGGAGACTGAGGACTTCATCGGAAATTGTTGAGCAAAATTAGTCCCTGGCAAATGGTTGGTAGGTAGCGTTGCTGCTTGAAATGAATTCAAGCGTGTTCTGCAAGCGAATTCGAGTGTATTCTGCGAGCTTGTTGATATTCACTAAGTGAACCATACGATAGTGCGCACTCTATTCAATGGCACTGTATTCTTATAGAGTGCGCTGTTTGACCGCACTCTATTCACAGGGCACTGTATTTGCTAGGCGAACTCTATTCGCTATTATACGTTATAACTAGTATGGCAGCATCCCGTGTCGGGTTGCTTAGGGGTGACATATCCACTGGTTAAAACCGGTGTATAGACGCCCCCCAAAAAAATAGCGAGCTCTGTGTCGCGAAACCCGGGGTGTTCGAAGTAGGAAGATTGATTAATGACAAAAGAAATGCAAAGGTTGCTGCGCGGAGGCTACTCCTAGGGCTCTCCCTGTGCCTCCTATCGTGCTGTTGTTCATAGAGTAGGAGACGCGTGCCGCCATCCACTGCGCACTCGTGGCTCGTGCCACAAATGGCTGGATCTCCAGGACTTGGGCTCCTGCTCCGCTGACAGGTCCCGTGACACGCAGCAAAGATGCCGTTGGCTGTGTGCTTGATGTTGAAGCTCGCTGAGTCTCGATCTTGAGCGTAATCAGGCGACACTGCCCCCAAAGCTCGATGACGT
The DNA here is from genome assembly GCA_011947335.1 of Phytophthora constricta. Taxonomy (NCBI): domain Eukaryota; phylum Oomycota; class Peronosporomycetes; order Peronosporales; family Peronosporaceae; genus Phytophthora; species Phytophthora constricta. The sequence continues at coordinate 294,227 of JAAVTI010000619.1, read as the reverse complement.
TGGGAGCGATTACTCGATCAGCGTACGCAACTCATCATCATCACAGGCGTTGATGTAGTCGCGAACCTTGGCCGGGACGTATTGGAGTAGGACTGGCAGTGGCTCCCAGGAATCTTCGATGCCCTGCAAGCCGACCCATGATACCAGCAGCTCCCAGCGATCGTGCGTTTTCATTGAAACGATGCTCTCGGAAGTGATCCACGCCCAGTAGCATCCCTTGGCGCGACACAAACTCCAGGAGCTCTGCAGTCTGGCTCAGTTCGGAGTCCCGTAGAACTTCAGGCGAGACGGATGCACATCGTACTCGCGGCCCGATATCAGGTGCTCGACCAAAAGGAGTGCGGCCTCGCTTCTTTCACCTTGAACGGACCGACCCACTGACCGAGGAGCTTGTTCTTGGGCAGACGCTGGTCAATGTGCGACCAGAGAACAAAATCTCCGACATCAAAGTTGACAATTGAGCCTTTGTGGGCAGCCATGTCCTGCAAACGTTTGCGCTCCTTCACGTCGACGACTTCTTTGTGCATGCCGTACAGCGAGCGTCGAAGAGAAGTCAGCTCGTCTTCGATCGAGCTTAGGTCGATAGCACGCAGTTGCTCTGTTCCATCTCGACGACTCCGCCGCCACAAAAGCTGTTGGTGTCGCACACGGGAATAACTCACAGTAGTGAGTCAACTCGTCCTTGGTTACCAAAAGATAGGCTGTTTCCCCATATCCATCGCCGAGAGAGATAAAATCCCAGTGTAGGGCTTCGTTTCTCTTGGTCGCCACCAGTGTAGGACCGTACGGGCGAGGAATGATGCGTGGCCTTTTCACATGCTTGCAGAGTAAACACTCACGAACAAACTTTGCCACTTTGTCGTGAACACGATCGATCCAGAAGTGCTGCTGCAGAGCAGTGTGCATCGGGTCTTGGCCACGGTGCCCATGCGCACCGGTGTGTGCCACGACAAAGACGCGTGCGAGGAGCTCTTTAGCCTCGTTCGGAATCCACGGCCGACCTTCAACCGCCAGGACACCATCCTCCTCCTCTAGAGATACTCGCAGGCGAGGTCGCTCGCGTCCAGCTGCGGCTTGAGCCTCGCGAATTTCATCATGAGTAGGGAACACGAATGCAGCATCGGACAACGGCCGTAACTGAGAGATCATCGCCATTGGTGCTGCATGACGGCTGCGCGTCTGGACGGCAGCTACTCGGACAGTCTCGCGTGTGTGCCATCGTGAGGCGATGTCGGCCCAGACGTTATCTGCTCCAGCAATATGCTCGATGACGTAATGGAGTCCACATAACCTCATAGCCCAGCGCTGTAGTCGATCACGGACATGCTTCTTGAGTGCGTCGTGAGGCACGAAAATGTACACCAAATTCGCGTGATCGCAGTAGAGTCGGAATCCCTTTTGCGGAGCAGCAGATATTCGAGATCGTGGCAAGCCTTGACAATAGGATATGCCTCCTTTTCCACGATCGACCAGTTCAGCTCATTGTGCTTGAAGGTGCCCCCTTTGCAGATGACCATCTGATGACGCTGTTTGGCGACCAGTAGCGCCGGATCCCAGTCCACAACTTGGGTGACCACGATGGAATAGCCAGTCAGGCTCGCGTCTGTGAACACCAGGAGCTCGGCATCCGGATCAGGGAAGGTCATCAGCGCCGAGTCACGTACGAGCAGCAGCATCGCCTCGTAGGCTGCTTGCTCTGGCTTCGTCCAGACCGTGGGCGCCGTTAGAGCATTCCAACTACGTCCACCGACGCGCTTCTTCTCCGCCACCAATTTTGTTTGGAGTGGAGCGATCATCCTTGCGAGTCTGGAAGCGAGTCGTGCAGCCAGTTTGTGGCGCACACGAAATACTGCAGGTCAGCGACAGTCGCCGGCAGCGGGAGTTCCGCTAGAGCACTGACGCGAGACGGGTCGTGTCGGACGCCGGCACTGGAGATGAGACGCCCCCACCACAGAATCTCTAACTCGTACAGCGATGACTTGGCCATATTGAGCTTAAAGTTCTCTTCGGCAACGATCTCAAAGAATGATCGAAGCGTTTTCAGGAACTCCAACATCGTAGGCGCAAACAGGATCACGTCGTCTACCCACACAAGCGCTGAGTGAGGAATCAAAGGAGCTAATTTCGTCTGGACCTTGCTCTGGAAATGCAGGGCGGAGTCCATTGCTCCTTGGGGAGCCCGAGCCGGCGTGAACACTCCATCAGGAGTCACAAACGAAAAATCTCGCGACAATCCTCGTGCAGAGGTAATTGCCAGAACCCCTGTGTAAAGTCAAACCGAGCGTAGAACTTCTTGCCTTCATAGGCGTGAACCTTGACAGCCTCGCTGGGCATCGTGTCAGCAATCGGGACTGTCATACGATTGATGGGCCGATAGTCAATGGTCAGCCTGAACTTGTCCTGAGTGCCAGGTTTGCGGACTGGCACCACAGCGCATGCCCATCTCGACGAGTTGTTCTGCTCCACAAGCCCGTTGCTGACGAGGGACTGCACGTATTCCCGAATGAATTCAGCCTGCAGCGGCGCGTACTTGCGCAGTGGGCTTCTGTATGGCACTGCATCAGGCTTCAGCGTAACTTGGAGAGGTTTGACGTTAGCCGGGGCTCAGGTCCAACAGCCTCGCGCCAAATATCCGGAAATAGCTCGAGCAGTCCGCGAACCGCGTCAGTATTCTCTTCGGGCAGACCATTTTCCACTGCACGATCGAGTAGCTGGTCTAGCGAGTTGATAGGCCCGCGCACAGCTTGTGGGTCGGGAATTTCGTCACCGACAGGAAAGTCGTCGGCTTCGTCATCCAACAACGAGGGACCCGCCAGCTGGGCGAGCTGCTGTTCAACATCGATCCCGAGCCCTTTCAAGTCACCGCGGCCCAGCAGGAACTCGTCACCGGCACCGCTCAACACAAGGCAGGGTACCGGGTTGTTTTTTTGGGTCGGGATTATTCCGTTTATACCGCCCATCCACCCATCGTGCCTCGGGGTGGGTTTAATTGGCTAAATAAAAAATCCATCAACCCCCAGCTGTTTTGTCCACCCAGCCACGAAAATTCGAGCCCCTGTCTCATTCCACCTATAAAACATGGGTGAGACTCGCCAAACCACTGTGTTTATGTCCATATGCCAGGAAAGGACACACATATGCTAATTTTGGACTATCCCGTCGAGCGGTCACTTGAAAGGACGCGACCTTTCGGTCTTTGAGCTCATTCTCAGTTCTCATTCTTGATTTTCCTTACTTTAGCAAAGGGGCGACGGGCCGAAGCACTGTGAACGTTCGCATACAAACCCCGTAGTACTTCGGTACATTGCATCAGTCGTTGATTGCGCGCGGGGTATGGTATAAGGTGGCATTCTGCGACGGTCTCTCCGCAAACTATGTTTGCTAAGTCTGGCCGGCACATCCCCCTTGCTGTACGGAGCAAAATCACTACTGTAAAGTTTGGAAGTCTTGAGAGCGTAAACAGAAGTTTCATTTTCTAACATCAATAAAACCAAAACTGTTTCAAAAATTGTGCTCATTTTTGTTGCCCTCCTACTTTTAGTAGTACACGAAATCCTCGCTCTGGTTGTTGACTTCCTCTTCTTCCTCTTCGTCATCACGCAATCGCAGCACATCTTCTAAGTGTGAGTAGCGCTCAAGATCCTCGTCACAGATGTTCTTCGCGCTGAAGAAGATGTGCACCAGCTTTTCAACGCGAGTCGGTGCGAGTCGGTTGCGTAACTTCGAGTGAATGAAGGCGCGCGTGGAGAAGTTGCGCTCAGACGCCGCACTCGAAGCTGCACACCGAAAAATTTGTAGCGCGAGCGATTGGAGCAGCGGAAACTCATTAAGGCCGCACCATATGTCATACAGTGAAATTTTGCGCTGACACAGCAAACCCCACAGTCTATGGCGGGAGCTTTTGAACTCGTGGACAAACCCTTGAAACCGTGTCAGCTCGAGCATGACAGACTCTTCGCTCTCTTCACCCAGCGAGTTGCAAAGGCATTTCTCGACCACCGCTCGCCTGTTGATGTCCATCGCAGCACCAGTGTATCGAGGATCCAGCAGGTAAGCCAAACCATGAGCTGTGCCGTAAACAAAGTCGAAGCGAGCCTTGACCAAAGCCTTCACGATCTTGTTCTCACTAGCCGTCAGCCCCGAGTCAGTAAGCTGATCGGGAAGATCAACGAACAGCTGATACACCTCCGAGACTGGAGTTTCATTCTTCTCGAAGCGCGTGAGCGCCTTATCGATAGGCTCGAGGATCGCGACGGCCTTCTTGAGACGAGACACGAAGTTGTCCGAAATGACCAGGTCGTGTGCGTCCCGCCTAGCCCTCTTTTGCTTCTTCTTCTTTGCGATAAGAAATTGACGAGCCGATACACGGGAAAGAGGATCGACTCTGCAGCCAAGATCGTCTTAAAGCAGGACAGCAGTGATCCCCATCTGGTGTCACCCGGTTTCTCCAGTAGCTGCAGTCCCTTTTCCTTGAGACAGGCTGACAGATCCGACCACATCTTGTGGTGTGACTTGAAAAAGATCACGAGCTTCTTGCAACCATCTTGAAGTGCGTCCATGCACTTGAGCTTCTTCACGATATCTTTCGCTAGTAAGTGAAGCGTGTGACACACGCACCCATGAAAAAGATCTTAGGGTAGGTCACTTGAAGAGAACGCCACGTTGCCTTGTTGGTGGCAGTGTTGTCTGTAACCACGGCCCCCACTTGCAAGAAGTCATACTTGGTGATGACGCGCTGGATGTCAGCAGCCAGAAATGCAGCATCATGGGCTTGAGCCCCGGTATAGACTGACTCCAGAAAGGGGGAACTGTCACCGCTGACAGCAACATAGTTCATCACAGACTGGCCGTTGATATCCGTCCATGCGTCGGTAATAAGTGATGCTACCTTCCCTTCTAGTTTGGACCGAAGGATCTTGATGGACTTGGCGAACGCACGATCTAGCAGCGTCGTGGCGATCTGGTCAGCCGACGGAACTTCAACACCAGGATTCAGTAGTCGAAGCGCATCTAGTAAGCTGTCGTGATTGACCTTGTAGAAGGCCATACCCGTGGTGTAGACCCACCATGCCAGCTGCTCTTGGAACTTCTTGGTGATATCGTTTTTGAGCCGAGGACGGTACGTGTGAGTGATCAGCCCCGAAACAGCCCGTGCATAGCACTTCTTTTCCAGATGGAAGTTGATGCGCTCGACGTGGGTGCGACCAGTCGTCTGGAGAAGCAGGCTGCACTTCTTGCACCACACACCTCCCTGGGGATCGATGTCAACCTTATATCAGGCAGCATCAGCCTTGCGGCCAGGTCGAAGACCTACAGCCTGGGAGCCAGTGGCGGCAGGAGTGTATTTCTGTCATGGTGCTTGGAAGAAGAAGTGGAGCTTGATGAGTAGATATCAAAATGAAAAATGGTATCGTGGTGTTCCAACGCAGCAGTGGTGTGACAGAGAGAGTTACACGTATCGAGAACCAACCATTTATCTCGGAGGCAAGTTGCATGCTCATGAATTGAAACAATCGAACCTAAATGAATACAATTCATTGAGTTGATAATTTGTCCCATTAATCAATCCACCCCAGGTCAGCAATTAATCCCCCAAAAGTCTAGCAAAATATGGGTTTCCCCGGAAACCTGATCGTAGCGCCACAACGCCGGCCATGGTCTTCAGCTCCAAATCCAGCAGTAGCTCTTGGTCGCAGACCAATCGCCGCCCATCAGCCATTTCCGCCTCCACTGGCGTACTTAGTGGGGTAAGCGAGAGTGTTGGCTGTACTTCACGCAGCGAATCCACGACAGCTTCGGGAATAATGCTTCTGTCAGCACCGGTGTCTGGGATGTAGGGTACCTCAAGTAGACCGTTGATATTCACGGAGCCAGCACGAGTCGCGTAGCGAGCGGCCTTGGACCGAAGGGCCCCAGCACGCTGCTCCTTGCTCTCCCTGAATTTCTCCCTGGCAGCAGCCCGTTGTGCGTCCGTTGCCGTAGGGCAATCTTTTAGCCAATGAGAGCCCTTACAGAATAGGCATCCGTCATGTGGCGGCAGTTGCGCCGAGCGGGGAGGTTGAGACGAGTGGGGAGGCCGTGCGGCTGCTGACGTCGGCGCGGCAGGTGTCCAGGCTGGTGACGGTGTGGCTTTGACGCTTCCAGGTCGCTGTGGTTTGCGTTCTGGTTTGGCTGGCGATTTGGCGTCCGCCTTCGCAGCATAATCCTGCGACATCCTGTGGAACCGTTGCTGCACCTTCGCGTGTTCCAAAATCAGGTCGAAGAGTGCAACATCATCCGATTTGCAGTCACGCCTCTCCAAGTCGATCTGGGCCTTGAGCACCGGGGTCTGCAGGTTGTCGACCGGAATACGGCAGCGAGCCTTCAGCCTGCTCTTGTAGCCAGCGTCAGATTCGTCCCCAGTACCGATAAGCCCGTGTAGACCATTGTCCTCTACGATGCCATTGAAGTCCTCGTAGTAGCGGAAGACTCGTGCGTCGCAGTCGTCCACAGATAGGTCCATCTTGAGCTTCTGGCGGAACAAAGACGTGACATCTGACACGAACTCGTTCTTGAGTGTACGGCAGCGTGCCTTGACAGCGTCCATGATGTCAGCATCCGTCACGGAGGCGAGCGGCTTCTTCAGCACATTCGTGGCCAGATTCTTCAGCGTCTTCGCTTTAGGCAGCCTTTCACGGTGGCGACGACGTTCTCGAACGTCTCGCCAGTTGTCGTGCAGCGGTGCCGAATCTTCTCCACGTAGCGTTCCCACTCGCGATACCACTCAATCAGAGCAGCGTGGTCCCAGCTGGACAGCTCTGGTGCCCGACTGACCTCGAAGATCGGCTGGGGGATCGACATCTAGACGTCTCCATCGGAGTCTAGCCTGTAGCGTGGCCCCGACATGGTTGACGTTGAAGTTATAGGAACCGAACTTAATGCGAACCGCACTTAAGTCGGGTACGGATTTCCAATCCGTACTTAGTAGACGTAGTTTGGTAGTGTCCACGACACAACGACGACAGCAGGAGTCTCTTGGTCGACGCGCGCACCGAGAGACCGAAGATCAAACAAACTTGCGCTTCGTCTAGCGCAAAGCTAGCTTTGTCGCGAAACCCGGGGTGTTCGAAGTAGGAAGATTGATTAATGACAAAAGAAATGCAAAGGTTGCTGCGCGGAGGCTACTCTTAGGGCTCTCCCTGTGCCTCCTATCGTGCTGTTGTTCATAGAGTAGGAGACGCGTGCCGCCATCCACTGCGCACTCGTGGCTCGTGCCACAAGTGGCTGGATCTCCAGGACTTGGGCTCCTGCTCCGCTGACAGGTCCCGTGGCACACAGCAAAAGATGCCGTTGGCTGTGTGCTTGATGTTGAAGCTCGCTGAGTCTCGAGCTTGAGCGTAATCAGGCGACACTCTGTTTCAATTGATGCAGTAACTGATTACGAAATACCTGTAATCTACACCAACTCGATCACTTGATATTATATTTCTTAAGTAATTCTATCTACGCAACGAACCTACAAGCTACGACACCACAGCCGCGACAGCAAACTCCGTCGTCATCTCTACGATCTTCATCGCTCAGTTCGTACTTCAACTGACTGCTACTTGTGCTGTGCTGCTCTCAACCACATGCACCAGTTCTCTTCGCACTTGCTCCTCCACTTCCGCTGCTTCCAGTTCATCATCCCGGACGTCTTCGTCGTCTTAATAGGCCTCGAGAAACTCCTCAAATGCTTTCCTTTCCGCCTCGATCGCTTCCTGTCGACGTCTAGTAGCTTGGTCCATTCTGCTTCGCAGCGGAATTTCTATACTGCGAGGGCACAGAGACCTATATAGAGGCTGCCATCAATCATCACCCCATCAAGGACCATTTTTCGAATGGCCGTTGTCTGCTGCTTAGGGGCCGATTTCCTGTGGGTAAATGGGTACAGACAGCGCTCCCCCAAAGTCGATAGAAGCATCCGAACTTTTTTCTCACCTATCGCAGGAAGATTGCCATGACAGGTACGCATATCAAAAGCGAGTGCCGCAGACCGTTTTGACGCCTCTATATGCTCCGCGACTCCAGAGCGTTCAAGCCAATGGCAATGCCAGTTCTCCGTTGCGTGCACGGGAAGACCTGCTACGAAGCGTGACGGTAGACGCCACAGCATGTGTGAGTACCACCGCGAATATCAGCGGGTGAAGCTCGCGCAAAGGCACGAGGCTAAAACCCGCCGCCAGCTCCGACCAACGCAATGCACGTATTCTGCCGGTTGTGATCACGAGCGCGCGCAAGAAGAATGGAGAGCTGCACAGCTTCTGCGATCGGCACCGGCAGCGACAGAACACTCTACAATGGCAGCGCCAAGCCCGGCAAAAAGCGGCAAATTGGGTAAACCGAGCTTCAAGAAACACTAGAGGAGACAGACCTGCAGGCGATCATCCACCAACGATTTCAACGGAGCAAAAGTAACGTCGAGCTAGAAGCGTGCAAGCAACAGAGACACCCTGCACAGCTGATGCCAACCAGATTTTGTGGCTGCCGAGACGTTCACACTCGACGGGCGTCCAGGTGAGCGCATGGTGGCAGCCGACCTGACGTTAGGAGGGCTGGCGGAAATCGTACTTGCGGAGCAAGAAGAGGTGTCGCGGCAAACAGAAGCCAACAGACGCTTTAAGGAGAAGTGTGCTGCAATCTGGGCGGCGCACGTACCGCCGAACGGCATTTGATTCCTGTGTCATAGTATCATTTACTGAAAAATACCATTCATATATTTCTCCATAGCCCTACGTTACGTGGTAGAGTTGTTTATAAATTTGCACTCCCAAAAGCCGCTCTTCCCTCCTGCGTACAGCTGACATCTTCATTGGCATGTCGGCAAACAACGCCTGCGTTGAGTGTCCTTGACTTGGTGCCTGCGTTGAGTGTGCTTGACTTGGCGCCTGCGTTGAGTGTGCTTGGCTTGGCGCCTGCGCGATAACGTACGCACCCATATCGAGACGCATGCGCACCCGACCACGGAGTGCATCGAATGACTTCGTACTGCACTACTAGTTCCGAGGTAGATTACTCCGATTAAGAGCTTGCGCGACGAACTGCATAGCCCGAGAAACTGGCAGAGCAACGTCCATCGTCCGTGTCACTTTGTCAGCCATCCGAGCCTCTTCTGCCTCAAAAGCAGCTCGGCGCTCGGTTGTCGCTGTCAATTGGGCGAGGCTCAGTGGCTGTGTAAGCAGAATCGACGACCTCTGTTTTACTCGTGACAGAGCAACGTAGGCAAAAGCTACATTGGGAACAGAACTGCTGAGAAAAACTATTCTAGCGCATGTGAGCCCCTGTACTTTGTGGACCGTCATGGCCTAGCCTAGTCTCACAGGAATTCCGCGACGGACAACGCGAAAATCACTTTTTTCTTTCCCCAACTGATGTTTTTGGGAGGCACAGGAACAATGTTTGGAACGCCGTCTAGAAATGAGGGTCCGAGGTAATTATCTGTTATTTGTACCAGCACAATAGACAGCTCACTATCCGATGTAAACATGAAATCATAGATAACTCCATTCGTGCCATTGCAAAACCCGCTGACTGCTCGGCATTGTACGTCAGTGTAATAGGAGCGCCTATGCAGAGCATAATCTCAGTTACAACTACTCGATCCCTATCAGAGTTAGCTATTTGGGCCTCGCTAACAAGAGCATGCACGGTACCAGCAGGAACCTCACGCTGGCAGTGAAGTTGTTTTTGCTGTACATGGTGCTGAGATTTAATACGAAAAATGTGAGCGGCGTTAGCTCGAAGACATTTTTGATTTGCGGCGTCAACGTCAATGTTCTTGTACGCAATATGCTTTGCTGTGGCAAACTCCTCAGAAAGTTGCTCGCTTTTGACAGCACCGAGAGTTGAAAATATCTATATCGGCTACCGTTAAGCGCATCTGTCGCAATCGGCGCAGAGCATCAAACCATTCGGGATCTAGCTTACCACGGTTCTGACTTGTTAGTGTCCATGCAAGTGGAATGTTCTCCCAAATTTGTCTACCTTTGCGATGAACGTCATTTGTAATTTTATGCATCGGTGTCGAGAGAGTATGGCACGACAGGGTCGAGTTGAGCAGAGTCACCTGTAAATATCACATCGCGGCCACCAAAAGGTAGGTGTCGGTGGCTAGGCCAGAACTCACACATCCTTTCATCAATCTAGTATAACATCCCGCACGAGATGACGCTGAATTCGTCTATCACGACTAATTGTATATCCTTATAGCGTTGCTGTAGTTTGCTTAGCTTCGCGGGGCCATTTTCTGGACTGTAAGCGGAGTGTAGGGAACCGAAAAAGCAGATCGAGCGAACGAAGCGAATCCGAAGGCAGAGCAGAGTGTCTGCCCCTTAAACTTAAATGCAGCGGTGCCTTGATGCGCCAGGAGCAAAACACGCTGAGTCGCACGCTGCGTACTGCCCTCGCAAAACACGTAATGCACATCCCAGACAATATGGCCGATGAGCCAGCTCTTCCTGAGCCTCTCTCTCCGCTTATAATTATCTGGAGCGGCTGGCATTCTGTGCATTCTAGGCTAGCTTTTAGTCGAGTACGGGGCTGTTGCATCGCTAGTGCAAATGGAACTCACTGAGATTCAGCCATCGTCTCCACCTTCGCGGAACTACCGTCCTCCATATCCACAGGATATCTATACACACGACCACCGACTCCATTATGTTTTGAAAGTGCTTGTTTTTCTTTCATCCAGGGTCTCATCGATTCCTTAATAAAATCTCTAGCTCGTACAACATCCCGCGGTGAATACTGGTGTTTCGACCTCCACTCAGATGGCTGGTTACTCACCGGTGATTCACTTTCAATGAATGCAGGCTGAGGAGAAGGTTCGTCGGCGGCATCGATGAACACATAATCGGAGGGAGGGAGGTGCTCAAGGACGTGCACAGTGTTTGCTCGCCTCAATAACTCTAGGTTATGCTGTCGTGCAATTTTCGAATTTGCATCGGCTAATAGTCGCTGTCCAGGTTTATCTCCTGTGCATTTACAAACTCAGCGATGCAGTCGTCATCACTTTGAGGTAGTTCGCCTAGAGATCGCCAAGGGGTATAAAGAAATAATTCCGCATAGCAAAAGTTAGGATTGGATATGTCAGGGGATATCCATGGCGACATACGAATAACTTGTGCCTTTGCTCATTTCTTTATATACCCTTCACCATCGGTCCTTTTCCTGTGGTCTTGAGTCAATCTCAAACTACTGACATCATCAACTAAATCGAATTCATCGACGAACGTTGCAAACCTCATCGAGTTAAACTGAGCAAGGTCAGACCGGGTCATATAAGCACGTCTAATTGGCTCTAGACGAGTGCCTGACTCCGATGTGTTAACTAGACGAACAAGATCACGAAAGGCTATCTTTTCTACGCGGTAATATCTCAAGTTGTGCCGTAAAACTTTGACTCTAGCAACAGACCTAGACTTTCCGTGGAGCGGCAGCTCACGAAGCAATATATATCGCTTCATGAGCACTGACTTCCCTTATGGAAAGGGCTGCATTGGCAACTCGCTTTAGTATCGCATGATGCGGCAAGTTGGGGTCGCAACGCTTAAATGCAGTAGCAATAACTTTCTTGAAACGAATTGTATCAGGTTCTGCCTTACTGACGTATGCACCGGCATGCATAGCAGCACCATACGCATTTCCTATGAGTTGAATGCCAATGTTCGCTCACCAGGCAGATAGTACGGCTGGAGAAAAATTGTTAATGGTTGGCACTTCGCGCTTAAGCTTCACAGTGAGAGAAGGCGTCCCGTCAGACCCAATTTATGCATCGATTTCTGTGTGATACTGTAAGGCTTTGGGGTGCCCGAATCTACTCTCACTCCTCTTTTTCTACAGGTGGTACCAGGTTAGCATATGTGTTGTTGAACACGCTGGGCCACTCGCGAGAGATCGCATTCCCACTCATCGGTCCCGTGGGCAGGCGTTCGCATCGCCAGGATATCAATATTTGCTTCCTTTTGAAAGCAGCACGTAGCACAGGAGCACGCATCGAGAGACTGAAGGGACCTTGACAGCACCGAGATGTTCTTGTCGACGAATTTAGCTAATTCGCTCCTACCTTGCTCTGAGCTCGACAGCTCTATCACATCGGGTGCATCTTTGATCCACAAAGAGCATGCATATGCGGTGATCCACGTTGCTGGAATTCTACCCTCCAAAAGTAGTCATCAATTTCTCCTAGTGACTTATCCCGCCCGCACAACACATTATCCATAAATGTCTGGAACCGGTGATGAAAAAACGAGCTGCAATATCGGGTTTCATTCAAATACCGCCGTCTTGTCTTGGATTGCAAATGACGGCACTCATTGAGGGATAATGCAGGGTTGCACGCCTTGAAAAACTCTGGCCAAATCGTATCAGCTGCGCTCAAAGTAAGAAAAAATGTAGGAAACCTTGAGGGAAGGACCCGACTACCGATCATCGACATCAGTTCGTCCCTAATGTTCGACCAATAAAGCCCACTACCGCGCACAACGCGAAAGTATGGCTTTAGAGACTCTAATATCTGTATCGCTTTAGCTGTGTCTCTATCAGTGTCGCCTTCCTCGTCATTTCCATCTTCCGTATCGCGATCATCACCACCTACCCGACGAACTAACCCGTCGATCTGTCGTCGCTGTATTAGGTTGAGACAGAAGAATTTGAAGTTGCCATGTATAACATAGCGACGGTCATGCCACTTCAACAGAATTCAGCTAGGTGAAACTCGTGAGATCTAGTTTCCTCGTCGATCGGGTTGTATCCACCTTCTCCATTCGGAAAAAGTGTCGGAAAGCAGCTCTGCATCAATAGCTTAGTGTTATACTCGTCAATTGGGTCTGTGTGACGTTGCAGCTCTTTCACAGGATATTGCGCAGTGTCACTAGCTAAGTTCGCACCCTCAACGATCCTCTCCAATTCGGTTTGAGTATCGCTGTCATTTCTCTCTAGCTCAAAACTATCAACCAGTCCGTCCAGCGGATCCGATGGCGGGCTGGGATAGCTAAGATGGCTACTTTCAGACTCTCAAACGATGTCAGAACACTCTGAAGAAACTAAGGATGGGTTAGAGCAAGCACCACGCATGCTAGCATCGTTAGAATTAGACTGTGTTGACAGGTCAGTGCTGCACTCGACGGCATCCGTGTTAGGCGTGCTAGAACCGATTTCTTCGCGTGGTTGATTGACTTCATTTTGCCGCACCACAAGCTGTTGTGCTTCATCATCATCTAGCGGAATAGTTGGCAAGTCAGTGTCGACATCAAACACCCTCAAAGTAGCTAAGTTTTCTTCAGAAATGCGCACGTTTCGATAGAGAGGATTATGATCAACCAACCAACACAGCGCTCGGCGAATTAAATCCGGTCGAGCTCTGAAAAACTGTGCAGCGTTGTTGTTGCGCGTTTTGAGGTACACGATACCGCATTTCCGTATCGGCCGAGGGAGATCTAGTGTAGTATCGACCGCATTATTCCAGTAGTTAATGGAGTTGCCACGCGTAAACTCTTGACCGTCAGCATGTAAGTTCACGCAAGTAGTGAAAGAGACACCAAGACCTATTAGTCGAGCTTCCATCCGATTTAGTACAGTAAGTTCTTCCGGCTGCGGTGCAATGTGATACCCACTAGCCCGACAAAACTTAGGTACCGCTCTTTTGGTCAAGCTCTGGTTACATCGCCTACACAACCATACATACTCTTCACCCGATTCCTCGTTAGATACGACAGCCTCAGGAATTATCTCGCACACACCTGCTACGTTGCAGAGCGGAGCAAATAATGGCGCTCTGGAGTCATAACGCTTGAAAATGGCATTGACCGATTTCACCAACTCCCCACAACTCCCGCAAATACGTAGAAATGGCCATTCGATAGCAGAAAAATGCTATTGCAACAAGAAGTTAGCAACGATTTACCTTAGCCCGCATGAACATATGGTACCTTTTGCGTCGGCGTTGCGGTTAACACTATCATCACTTCCACCCGACCGCTGCCCTTTCACCTTACGGATTTTCTTCGCTTCGGGCAGAAGCTGACCCGCCGCATTTCGCTTTCTCGTCTCGTCATGTCTAGCAAGACGATTCACTGTGTTCTCGGCCTCTATCGACTCGAGAGACCTGCTTTTTGCGGCGTTTGGTTTGTCGCGTGACCCCGATGCTCGCGAGGAATCCAAAGGCTTCACCATCACGCTCTACAGTTTACAGGTCAATGCATTAGTGGTGTGCAGTAGAATAGCAATAAAATAGACTCATACTTTGCTCGGAACACTGCTTCGGAGAGACAATCTAGGTAGTGCGATAGAGAACAAATAATGCCTTGGTCATGCATGTACCTTCAGAGATGTTGTTCGGAAGACCGGAGTGCCATCACTGATTTCAACCTGGACACTCTGAGCTTGACAGTCGTTGCCGCAGCTGCTCTGGTGACGCAGATGTCGTCGATTGAAGCCGGGCTGCGTCCACGGCGCTGCGCAGGTAAATCACCGGCTAACGATGTCTCGATAGATTACATGCGTGGGACTGAGGTAGGACATGCAGGAAGGAGATGGAGCTTCCGTCAAAGATGCTGGGACTGAAAGAGCTACACCAGACCCAGGCATCTTAGATTCGACGGCTAGTTCAAGTTGCGGTGCACTTCAAAGCTGAACACGTAGCACGTCGGAGCTGAATGTGTAGGGTGCATCGAATCTGGTCACACGGACCTGCGAGCACTAGGCGCTCCCATCATGAATACGCCAGACGACGACGGATATGCCCAGAGATATGCACCTAGTATCATTGCATAGCGACATCATCGAGTGTGCAGCTGAGAGTTCGGCCACGGTTGCAGGCTTCCTTATAAACGTGCACCTATCGCAACAGTGGCGTTTAGGATCTGTGCTCGTGCCTTGCTGAACAACTACATGTTGCAGCTGAACAACAGACGCACTGGGATAGTCCATCCAAGCGGATGATGTATCTATCGAAAAACGTTCGATGACAAAGGCAGACGTGGCCACTCGCCGGGTGGCACTGAGCGTCACCACACCAACACCGTCATAATCTGTAGTTGCCAGGGCACCAGCAGCTCGCAACCCAAATGCACCTTGCTTTGGTTCGACATATTTGATTGCGGCAAAGGAAATGGTTTTACATTAACATCGTGCAATACTACCGCATTAGAGCACTTAGCAACTTTTACCTCCACAAGTTTCAAACAAGCACCAGTGGCCTATGTCAATGAAGGCGCACAACAGCACTCGTTACCGCGGGAAAACCCACGACAACCGTCCGCGTTGCACAAACATGGAATACGCCTCTGCATCCATACACACAGCAGCTTTGAGATTGACATACCAAGTATTTGCGGATCGCCCGCCAATCTTACCTCGAGTACCTTCCTGCCAGCATTGTAATCAAACGTGACCTCATCACCAGCGCTAATATCAGAGTCCGCAAATATCCCACAGCATATTTCGCCTTGAACCTCCCACGCTCGACCACACAATTCGGGCGACAACTGTAACGAACCGAGCAAGGCCCCCGTAGTGTCGTGCATCGATAACTTCACTCCGCGCAACTGCCAACCCGTAGTAGTTGATTGCCCCACGGAGCTGCTGCAACTCCACCCAGCACTTCGGTTAGAACTCACGATAACAAACAGCGATAACAAACAGCGCAAAACGTGCTACTAACCTTCGCTCGACGCCGGTACTCTCGCCGACTTATGAGCTCCCCCACGTATTCGCAGACAAAACTACCCTCGGCAATGTCCTTGCTGGCGATGAGACCGATCCCCTTACAGGAATTTTCACCACAGTTAAATCTGGTGTAGTACCCAGCTGCATTCGCTAGTTGCTGCAGCGACCCCCGCTGCTACAATTTTCGCGCATACACTCCACTTGCATCTACAATGCCAGATTACAAACGAAACATTACAACATGAAGAAACAAAGTTTACGGACAGCAGCGTCCTCACCGCTCGGTTCTCGCAACCCTGACCGCATATTTCCGATGCATTTGGTAGAGCTGGACAATGACAGACTGGGAACTCGTCCTGCGGGCATTCCGCCAACGGAACATTAGAAAATGGTTAACCCTGCAACCGCTTCACCTCGCACCTGGCTGAGAATGCGCCGAGCTCGACACCGATAGATGTTCTGGGTAATCGGCTCGTACTCGGTAAGAGCTCGTAAAACTGAGCGATGCTCAAGAAGCTAGTTCCACAGGTGTTGTTGTTAGATACCAATGCCACCCTGCATCCACTCCCTGACTTACCGATATGCGATCCCATCGCGTATCGCTCCACCGAGCCGAGTCCCCGCGCTCTAGAAAGCGATCCATCAGAGTCATTTTTTCGGCATGATGGCAGTGCGTCTCGCGAAGCAAATCAACACTGATCTGCTAGCTTTTCTCTACCTTGTCCACCGTCTCGATCGGTGAACACTTCCAACAATAGAGCTTGATCGCCATGCAAGAAATATATCTCATAACGGTAGCGCTTCAGGAGCACATCGCAACGCGACACAGAATTCCACGCTAGAGGTCACTGCCTCAAACACGATATTTTTCATTTCTTACGCAACTTCATACAGCAGATACTGTTCTCACTACCAGTATCTCCATGCTTAACCACCTACATTTCGAACCCGACGACCTTCCCTTGTTGCACCATTCGAGTAGTTTCGTAGTTGGTGTGAAAGATCACGCGCAAGCCGCTGCTGCACGGGTGCGTGGGTCCTTACCCGCATCGGCAGCACTAGCGTCAAAAGCGTCGCCAATACTCTCGTCACCAGTATCCTCGTCGTCGTCCAGCTCCATTTCCAAGGACCTCGCCTTGAACGTGCGCCCCGTCACCTCGGATTCACTTTTACGCTTGCGGACAGGGGTCACGCTACACAATGCGATTTAACACCCCTTCCTCCATCTGAACACTCCCTTTCGGGACGTCGGCGTAAAAGCCCACATTGTGGACTTGCTTGAACTCATAACCGGCTCCAGGGCGGAACTGCATCGGCGCCGATATTGGAGACCTGACTCGCTTCTTGGCATCCCAGACCGTCACTCGAGCGACGAAGGGCTTGCGGTTGACGACGTTCAAGTCAGCCAAATCCTTGCTCACGTTCTCAAACTCTGCGTGCGCGGCGTAGTCCGTAAGTCTTTCAGCACCGAAGCAGGTCAGTTTGAGCGTGATCTCGACACCAGCGGTCGGCTCACAATTCGTGATAAAATCACGAATTTCGTCGACGCTCGTGAAGAAGTTGGTCGCGGCTTGCTCTTGCTGACGAAGCATTGCACCGCGAATGCGGTCGACAAGTCCGGAGGCCATTGGGAAGCTTGGTGGGGGAGGGGGTCCACTCGTTCGGGGTGTGTCCTGCGATGAAGAATTAAAAGTGAGCGTCGTTGTAGACTGACCTCGAAGCGAAAGGAAAGATAAAGCCTTACCATTGCGAAATACATCGCCTTTGAACGTTCACCACGAGTCCCTGTGTCAAATACACACAACCCCGTTAATGCAATCCATCTCCGCAAGTGATACTCGTGTGTACTTACCCTTCCCCTACATTTTTGTAGTTCTTCGAGGAAGAGTGGCTGAAGGCGCAGCTCAAGTTGAAGCCGAACACGTACGGAACTGGCAGCTAATTAGGCAATTGATTTGCTGTCTCCGAAATGATGCCTCGATGTAACGACACTGCCTCCGTCAAACGTCGCTGCTACACACATACTGCGCTGCATGTGAGTAGCAGCACGCGTATCTGCCGAATGAGATGGACACACACGACGTGAGATCCCTCCCGCACTGATACGTATAGCTAGCTCTGTAGCGCAAGTTCAAGCTGAACAAGTAGTACTGACTGAACAGGTACTACACGACCGATCTAATTATGGTGATGCCCTCGGAGGTAGCGTTCCACCAGCTGGCTAAAAATAACCCCTGTGTTAAGGACATTTGTAACGGTATCGTAAGGGGTCAATATATTTTGTCGATACATTGTCGTTATACTCGAGCGGTGACTGGTTCTTAAACCCAGGCAAAACGCACGTTTTTGGCCTCCCGGAAACGCTATGATACATATAAACCCTAACCTCTTCTGAGAACTGATATCTTGCCTTCTGTAAAAGGGTAGTAGAGTACGTAAAAGGAGTAAGGTAACACGATTATAGGGGGCTTCGCCCCAATTAGAAGCCTTGTTGTAGGCATCCAGCACCGTCTTCCACTCATTCGAACCTCTGGTCGTGGATCTATCGATGAAATCCAAGAGAGTACAATATACTCTCTATGAATATTACTCATCGGCTGCCGTGTAGTCTTTTTCAGCACCTACTGGTTTGCCTCGGCCGGGCATACCTATAATCTCTTGCTGGCGAAGCAAACGAGCGGCTTGGTAGTGCACAGCGTGCGGCGCTCCGAGCGGGCTGAAGTGCGGCCTCACGTGCGTCGATTACGCACTATGATGCGCAAGTCAGTTCAAGGGGAACTTTGAGTTTTATGCGGTTTCATAGGTCTGGGGGTCCCAGACACAGCTTTCAAATCTGCAAGGGGGGTCTTGCAGATTTTGAATCTGTATTGTGAATTCCGGCCAAATTTGGCGACCTGGGCCAATTCTATGCTCAAGTCAAAACCGATCCAATTCTCTGGATTTTATATCCAGAGTCCTACCCAGGATCGCACCCACGTCTGATTCTACCTATAACTAGTACCCTCCTTAAAACGATATGGCTGCTCACGTAACAAGGTGAATTTTACCTCAAATAACGGATTCCCATTAGGAAATTAATAAAATCTGAAATTGGGAGTCTATCCAGACCCTCTCAAATCGGTTTGCGAACTTTTCTACCAGTTTGGGGCTCGTTCGCGCGGGAACGAAGATGTACACCCTTCGGAAGATGATTTCGTCATTTATTATTTGTCGCAGTATTAATATGTTATCGGGTATTCGTACAGGGTATAGTTCATAGCCGCCGACCCGCGGCGGTGCAGAAGGCCAAGCTCAAGAAGGCCATCGAACGGGGCAACGTGGAGGGCGCCAAGATCTACACGTAGGCAACGATGGTGGTTACCGTTATTCATTCCGAGCCCCCGAGCAGTCTACGTGCAACTACACAGCGCCGAGCAGCTTTTCCGATTTGATTAGAGCTTAATGTTTTCTATCTAAAAACGCTTAAAAACGTTAACAATGCGGCCACCACGCCATCTATGATCTTCGGGGATGCATCGGGCGACGCATACGTGACCCAAACAGACACATCGGTGGACCAGACCGCCACGAAAGCGGACACTATTACGCTCATCGACACGAACGTGGTGCAGATACAGCGACCACTTAGTCCCCGACCTTCGCTGACGGCACGACCGACGCAACCGGTGGCCTGATCGATGATCCGTGCTCAGACCGACACGGTGCCACCGGTACTGATCACACCCGTCACCACTGCTCCGACCCGCTTCAGGACCCAATGGCGGGGTGGAAAGCAAACTACGCAGTGTGGATTCGACTTGGCCTCATCATTATTTCAGCTACATTAGGATCACTCTTCCAGGTTCGAAGTGCTACTCCTGGACTATCGTATACCAACCTTTTTTGGTCGGTATCGTAATTGGATCTGGGGCAGCGCTGTGGGTATTCCCAACGCCATTTGGTATCGTCCTTGCGTTCATTCCATTCCAGATATTGATTACGATCCTCTTCTTGGCATCCATTCGATCACGAGGCTCATCCCTCGTACCCCTGCTCTCAGTGCTCATTTTTTTTAAGCATAAACTTTATTTTGTTGTCGCCCAACCGATATTGGCATTTATCTACATCATTTTCGGGGTTATCTTCGCAAATTGTACGCCGACACAGCAAGTTGCTCTGCTTTTAATTCTTCCAGTAATGACGTTCATGTTCAAGAACTTCGTAGCTCGCATCGCCACCGACAACGAAGAGACAATTCCAGCTGTAGTTGTTTTTACGGTTGACTTGTTTAATGGCTTATACACATCGATCTGCATCCAGTGTAGTGGATGCTCAATATTTCAGCTTGGATCTACTGCAGCTGGGACTCGAATTGGTACTCATCACCCAAATGTGTCCACAGCTATCGGGCTGGGGACAAGGGGTAAAAATATGGAACGCTATCCGAGTGTCCGACGCCGCGCAGCTGAGGACGAGGTTGCGTCACTTCGTAGTCACTTGGACGGCCAGTGTCCTCGTGAGCTATATGAGGATTTAGTATGACCTAGTGATGTTTCCTTTTGGCGTGAATGCATGCATGTCCACGAAGTGCTCGATGGCCAGGCTTCTGAACCTGACTGCCGCCGACTGCCTAGTCGCTCTGATTGAGTGGCTGGCGGACTTGGGCGAGAACGAGCAGGTAAGCACCTGACTCATGGTCTCGCCGCCCAACTCCATTTGAGTCTCACTTTCCAATCTTCCAAGCACAAGCTACATCGAATACATTAGGCACTATTTCCGTGGGTTGGCCCCGCATTGCTGCGGGACATACTACAAAGAATTCTTTAGTGGAATTTTCACTGTTCGAGTGCTGTCCATCTTTGACGTGCACCACAGTGATACCGAAGCCATCCTACCGCCGCTGATAGTGCGCAGTCCGACTGCTGCGCTGACAGTAGGTCCAGCCGCGTCCAACTTCAAGATGTCGCGCGCGACTGGCAACAGTGATCGACAAACCGGTTCCATACCGGTATTCTTGCCAGTACTGCCACCGAAGATTGAGTACGTCTCTCACGAAGCGTTAGTGAAGTGGAAGAAGGACCGCCGCGAGTATGAAACCAAGTTACGTGCACGATGCAGAGTGACTGGCGAAGACTACAACGCCGTAGTGGAGACTGTCCGAGATTCGTTCAACGCTGACTTACTCGACGTATTCTGCGAGCTGAAGCTGAGCGTCGACTCAACTACTGTGACTGAAGGCATGCTGATTGCAGAGATAGAGCATATCGTCGGCAGCGTCAAGAACGATGCCCTCCCCGACATTAAGGAGCTCTTCAAGCGAGACCTCCGGATCAATCTGTCTGAGAGTGATGTGACAGCTCGAGTGATGGACTACTTCAAGTCTTTTAACACCATAGTCGCCGACAACGGTTTGGCTGAGTGTTTTAGCCTCGAGCGTGGGACGGGCGAGAAGTGCAAGAGGCTGATCTCTGCATTGAAGCCGCCGGCGCTGAAGCAAGAGGTGAAGCAGAGTGTTCGCTATACGCACCCTGAGGCTGCGAAGGACCCCAAGGTACTTTTCCAGCTTATTGTGGAGAAGGCGAACGAACACGAACGTCAATACGTTCGTCTCAAACAGCAGAAGCGCGAGTCGGCAGGACGTGATGACAAATCCAAGACTACGCAAGCTTCGAATGCGAAAAGCAAACAGAGTTTCCCTATGACCAGACCCGTGCCAAGCAAGGCCGCGGCCTGGACGGACAAGAAGCAGAAGCCTCAGGCTATGTCAAAGCCGCCGCCAGGGCCATGCCCGAAGTGCAGCGAGATGCACTGGCTGCATGAGTGCCCTACCGCGACCGACGATGAAAAGGTTGAGTTGCTGAAGCGTCCCGCAACGCGCGGAGCGCCAAGAACGCGAAGCTAAAGCGTCTTGGAGAATTACTACCAGCTAATGATCGAACCGTGATGCTGAACGGAGTGCTGGAGCTGCCATACTGTCCGGATAGCGGTTCGGATTTTACAGTTATTGGCCGCTCCCACTGGGAACAACTAATCGCGTTGGACCCCAGCGTTAAGGTAGAGCAGCTTGAAGTTCCCGTGCAGAACCAGACTTTCGGTGCTATGAAGGTGACTGCCTCGCAAAAGGCAAAACTGCACGTGCGGATCCACACGGCTGTTGGACCTGTGGAGCCCATGAACATGGTGGACGTTCTCATAGTGGATGTCGATGATGGAGAATTCATCGTTGGCAATGACCTCCTGACATCTCTAGGTATCGATGTCGACCGCCAGCTGGAGCAGTTGGCTAGTCGTGATGATGATGAGACCAGTGGTGATCCAATCCAGCTTGCTGCTGATGAAATGCCTGTGCAAGTGGATGGTTCAGTTCCAAGTGGTGATAATAATATTTTTGCTGCTGTGGAGCGTCTCATTGATCGTGCTGTGGACTGTGGTTTTCCGTTGGATCATGTGGAGCAATTGCGTACCATCGCGCATGCCTATGCTGTGTGGCGTTTGGAGCTGCGTGCGGACCCTCCAGCAAGTGTGCCTCCGCTGGAAGTGCGTCTGAGGGATGGGGCTCGGCCTTGGAAGTGTAAGCCTCGAAAGTATCCCCCGCACATCCGCAAATTCCTACACGAATTTAACGATCGTCTTGTTGAATTAGGACTGGTATATGAGAATCCAAAGAGCCGTCGGTCGAGCCCTGTGCTCCCAGTGAAGAAATCGGCGGAACTCCTGGACCTACGACAGACGCCAGACTACAGAGCAGTTAATGCGACATTATGGTAGCAGTGATGCCTATCCTTTCTTTAGTTGTGGAAAACGCAAGAGGAATGAAGCATTTCGGACTTTTTGATTTTCTGAAAGGTTTTTGGCAGTTGCCGTTGTCTGAGTTGTGTCAAGAGTGGTTTTCGTACATGACGGATGAAAAGATTTTTACACCACGCCGTGTACCGCAGGGGTGTAGTGATGCAGCCATTCACTTCCAACAGACAATGGAGAATGTTTCGCAGACCTTCTGTACGAACATCTATTGGTCTGGATTGATGATCTACTGCTTTATGCCAGTGATATTGATGTATACTTGGCTAAGCTAGCAGAGTTATTCTCACTTCTGAACCAGTTCGGCTTGAAGCTTAGTGTGAAAAAGTCGAGTTTGTATCAGACTTCCGTTAAGTGGTGCGGGCGACACATCGATCATGAAGGAGTGCGTCATGATCCTGAGCGGATCAACACACTACGATTGCTGCCGTACCCGTGTACAGCAGGTGAGCTCCAACAGTTTGTATGCGCCATTAATTCGATGCGCGAGAGCATAGTAGATTTGCACGTCAGGTTGCTCCACTGCAGCATCGACTCGATGCTGAACTAGCCAATACGAAGAGAACTAAACGTGCTGCGGCTGGAATCGAGATCGAGCTGACTCAAGATGAGCGCAAAGCCTATGATAAAGTGAAGGAGATGCTGGCAACAGCTGCCACTCTCGCTTTCACTGACGATACCGCTACGACATGTTTGTTTACGGACGCCAGCGACGTAGGCTGGGCGGTGATTGTAACCGCCCAGCCTACGTCGCTGGCGTCCGTGATTGTAACTCAAGTGACGGACTTCGACCCGAAGATTCCGGTTACCGAGCAGCAACACAAGCTCATCCATTGCATGAGTGGCACCTTCACAGGCAGCCAGCTCAATTGGACGGTAATCGAGAAGGGGCGCTGCCAATCGTCGTTGCTTGTGAGAAGCTCGACTATCTACTTCTACGTCCTAAGCCATTTAGGATGTTCTGCGATCATCGTAATCTGGTGCATGTATTCGCACCCGATGAGTCGGTGAAGAAACATATAAAGGGCAAGTTGTTGCGGTGGGCAATGAAGCTGATGGGCTTCCAATACATCGTAGAGCACGTGCCGGGCCCTGACAACGTCTGGGCCGACATGATTTCAAGATGGGCTGGTAATCACGTGCCTCCAGCTGCTGTGAAACGGATTAAGGCTGTTCGGCGCCACCAGACCCCGACGATACCGAGACCGTCGACCGCTTGATGATGGTAATTTCGTATGGCCAACATTTGCAGAGTTGAGGGGATACAGGCCAAATTTTCGTCGCCAACCGGTGCTATGCGCACGGACGAGGGTGTCCTCATCATTGGCAATCGCATCTGGGTGCCAGTGGAAGCTACAGATTTGATTCAACGTCTTTGCATCGTGGCTCATTGTGGAGCCCAAGGCCACCGAGGCCAGCAAGCCATGACGGCTCATTTACAACGCTTATTTGCAATTGATCACCTTCGGCAGATTGTGGCGACATTCGGGAACGCCTGTTTGCTGTGTCTGCATTCTCGAGGGGGAAGATTATCCCGAGGCCGTGGGGAGAATTGATTGACTGCAGTGCTCGCAATGGCGTTCTACACTTTGACTACCTGTACATGGGGCCGAGTTATGGAGCGAGCAAGTATTTACTCGTCCTGAAGGATCATGCTACCCACTATTGTGAATTAGTGGTGGCGGATTCGGCTGAAAGCCAGGTTGTCGTGGAAGCGTTGCTTGCATGGCACTCCCGTTTCGGCATACCTCCAGTATGGGTGTCCGACAACGGGAGCCACTTCAAGAATGCGGTTGTGGCAGAGTTGAGTCGAAAACTTCGTACACAGCAGACGTTTACTCCTGCATACAGTCCGTGGGTAAACGGCTCGATAGAAAGAGTGAACCGTGACATTCTTCAAGTGATTCGTGCTATGATCCTGAATTACAAAGTGAGCTACAAGGACTGGGTGTACCTGGTGCCGATGGTACAGTCCAATTTGAATCACACTGCCGTACCTTCACTAGGCAACCACTCACCAATGGAGCTTTTCACAGGGTTGGAACGTCCGACGCCGCTCAGTGATTTTTATCTACCCGAAGGCAACCGTTTGCTCGAGGTCCCTGCGACGTCCGAGATCGATGGCTACCTAGCCGATCTACGGGACAGTGTGCAGTCCATGCACTGTGCTGTCGAGGACAAGAGATTAAAGCAAAGGCTCCTGAACAAGAAGCGTGAGCGTGGTGATAACTTGGTGAACTTCGCTGTGGGCGATTATGTTCTCCGTTCCAGAGTAGACGAGAACATGGCAATAAGTTACAAGTAATGTGGATCGGTCCGTATCGAGTTACTCGAGCCGATACGCATTCATTTCGTGTGCAGCATTTAGTGACCGGTGAAGAGCTGGATGTGCATGCATCGAGATTGAAGTTCTACTCAGATGATAGCCTGGACGTGACAGATGAGCTCCTGGAGCACGTGTCCTCGCAGGGCATCGTACTGGCTGTGGACAATCTAAAGAGTCACAGGTGGAACGCGGACATCGGTGATTACGAGATATTGGTCGGGTGGAAAGGATTACAGCCCATAGAGGACTCGCATGAACCCATGAGTGACTTGGCCAAGGAAATCCGGATATTAGTGAACAACTATGTGACTAGCGCTGATGATCAGCTGCTCTGTGAGCACTGGCAGCGGCTTCAAGGGGACCAAAGAGACATCGATGTACCTGAAGTGCAATCGAGTGCGGCCTCTGAAATAGTATTGTCGGCTGACGCAGGACAGACCCAACAACAGCTGTCGGGGCGTAAACGACGACGTCGAACCGCAAGCAGAGGCTCGCGGAGAGACACTCAATTGGCTGGGGTTGGTGAGTCCCACGCCATGGTACCAGGTCAACCTGTTAGCTCGGGCTTGCAGGGCGACACCGTATCGGCTGAAGACCATCTTCACGCCGAGACACATTCAAGTTTGGGGCAGATTGCGGATGAGAACAATGAGCTGCACCTGGGTGCCGGAGACCGAGAACTCCCATTGTCTCTAGATCGCCAAACAAGAGCTACGACGCGAGTTGGGACGCCTTCACGTGGCCGTCAGCTACGCCGTTCAAGTCGTCATCGTAAGGACCGTGGCCAGCGCAACTGATTGCCCAATGGGCGATTGTTGTTGTCGGTGACCGGTGCCATAAGAGCGGTAAATCCAACCTTCGGGGGCTGTGTAGTGAATACTGAATATTTCAGCTTGGATCTACTGCAGCTGGTACTGAATTGGTACTCATCACCCAAATGTGTCCACAGCTATCGGACTAGGGACAAGGGGTAAAAATATGGAACGCTATCCGAGTGTCCGACGCCGCGCAGCTGAGGACGAGGTTGCGTCACTTCGTAGTCACTTGGACGGCCAGTGTCCTCGTGAGCTATATGAGGATTTAGTATGACCTAGTGATGTTTCCTTTTGGCGTGAATGCATGCATGTCCACGAAGTGCTCGATGGCCAGGCTTCTAGAACCTGACTGCCGCCGACTGCCTAGTCGCTCTGATTGAGTGGCTGGCAGGACCTGGGCGAGAACGAGCAGGTAAGCACCTGACTCATGGTCTCGCCGCCCAACTCCATTTGAGTCTCACTTTCCAATCTTCCAAGCACAAGCTACATCGAATACATTAGGCACTATTTCCGTGCGGGTTGGCCCCCGCATTGCTGTGTGTTCGAGTTCAACGTTTTTGTGCTTCGACTACCCGGGACATACTACATCCAGTCGTCAAGATCATGGTGGGCTTTGCTTCTGCTAATATCTGTGAACATTGGGTGCACAGTGTTTTCGCTCTTGGAAATTAGCGAGGAAACAAGAATAATCGAAGTGCTCCACATCCAGAGCCAGTGAAGCTCAGAAGATTTCCGCTTTATGTCGTGGACACCAAAGTCAATCATCTACGAATCTCTTTGACTCTGTCACCCCACGATCACGTATCGCAAGGAGAATCAGTGTTCATCCTGTCAATCATTCGGCACCAAAAAAACAAAAGTTGAGGGAGTCGGGACTAGACAAGAAAGTTATTGAAGCCAGACTTGCTCAGCGTTCACGTAAGATGTTGTTGCACTTGGAATACCTTTCGTTGGTGGAATACATCGAGAGCGTCATCCCCACCCTCTATGCTATCTATCTACTAATTCTTTTCCAGCTCCCAAGTGCCAAGTACTATCCGCACACACACGCGTTAACATCTGCAGAGCTGCAGACAAGCGTTGGGGGTATTGTGACGTATGCTTTTGCAGAGATGTTGGTTTTGGTGTGGCTTCACGTGATGCTAAAGCGAAAGTTTGGCTACTCACTGCTGTACCAGCTACATCTAGCAGCAGGACACCATTGGCAACCAGTTCGAGCTGGGTGCATTCAACTAGGGGTGACAGGAGACGGGGTCGAACAAGCAGCGCAGACTCTGAACCACGGGATGGCGGAGCTGATGGCGATCTCTTCCCCGGATAAAACCTACCTTCGTGTTGACAGTCTCGACAAGACGCTCCAAAACAAACTCCAGCAAGACCACGAACCAACTACAGCAGGAAGCTCA
Organism: Phytophthora constricta; assembly: GCA_011947335.1. NCBI lineage: Eukaryota > Oomycota > Peronosporomycetes > Peronosporales > Peronosporaceae > Phytophthora > Phytophthora constricta. The sequence goes on along the minus strand of JAAVTI010000619.1, from coordinate 267,216 downwards.
GCTGCCACACTCGCACACAAGATGAAATCGTTCTTCTCAGTACAGTGGGGGAAACCAGCGGGCTCAGCATTCACAGCAGCCAAACGCATGGCCCAAACCAACACGGCGGTCATTTATGACCCACAAAGCTCCACAAGACCGATGATACCTAACGCTCAAACCAGAACCGTTCTAGCGGAATCATCACCAGAAGCAACACGCAAACCAACCAGACAGACGAATGACACCCTGTCACGTCTACTTTTATATAAGGCTTCTATAGGACAGTAACCAACCAAAACTCAAATAGAAGGCCACTTCAACCCCCACTGCTGTACCAGCTACAGTGGTCACAGTAATTAGTCTGATCCAGACTAATTTGTGTGAAGACAATTTTGACCGATAATCATATAATTATCTGGCTCAAAGGTGGACAGACTAATTTTGTGCACAGACTAATTTTGATAATCCAAATTACTCTGAAATGCAAGGCGAAATGCAGCGCTGCAAGTTTTGAGGGTAAGAATATGTGTGCTGGATATGCCAAGGGAGTCGGAAATGTCGCCGTGAAAACAAGATTATTCAGCTATTTGGCAATGTGTCAAAGGCTACTAAGCATCTTGGATAAAACCACCTGCTATTAATTAATAGTATTAAATACACCAAGTAAGATTACAGCAGACAACACCAGAAAACGTGATCGAGCTGACGAATTCGAGCGCATTCGTTGTGCTATTGTAAGATGGAGCCGAATAAAAGAAGAATGACTGTGCAGCTTGTTCACGAGCTTGTTCACGGTGTACAAGCTCGTATCCGCAAAAAGACATTGACCCCTGCCAGTTCGAACCTGCGTGGTGGTTTGCAGAAACTGTCACCTCGGTTTAGAGTTTTTTTAAGCTCTAATTGAACCATGAACTGCAAACGAACCGGTTTGCTTGGAAATTTTGGTTTGGTTTGATCGGGGCAAAGGTTGGTCAGGGCGTGATCGTTCTAGCTGACCGATGGTCCAGTAAATTCTGTACACACCTGCAAGTGCGGAAATAGTTTTGGTAGTCGAGGCAACACGCACTGATCTCCAAAGCCTGATTTAGCGCAGACTAATTATGAATACTTGAACGTAGACTAATTTTGAACTCACATGAAGCTCAATCATCGTAATTAGTCTGGCACAGATTAATATTGAGCACAGACTAATTTTTCAGCCTGACTAGTTACTGTAACCACTGTAGCATTTGTGCTGGAGACAGGGCCTGATAGCATCGACCTTTTGGTGATATCAGTGATATTGATATTGGAGGAAGCTAAAAGAAACTCGGCATCAAGTGGTATTGATATAAAGCCTATATCATATCAAGATGATACTGATATGCAAATACAACATCTGATGCTGAAATGATGTCTAGTCTTACTCAACCTGCTGCTTTAGAGTCGTGTAAGTTCGCCCTTTCGCCTGTCTTAAACACGCCCGTTCTGCTAGCTTGCCACCAGACTCGCTCGAAGGTCGTTAACTACGTAGCTGCCCAAGCTTTTGCGCAGCAGTCGAAAGTGGTTTGCCGAGATATTTCCTGGCGAGAACTGCAAACACTGGAAAATCGATCTGGTCTTGCACCTTAAACCACCTGATGACATCTACTTCACGATAGAGCTTTAGCATATTGTACTTGTTTTCGTTCGATGCGCACTGCCATTTCGCCGCCAGTCCCTTCCACATATTCGGAGCTTGAAGCGGCAGGTCGTCATAGTTATCGCGTGTTGCTCCATGTGCTCAAAATAAACAGCTCAAATATGACTGAGGAGATAGATTAAGGCGAGTGAGTTTTCGCGTTTCGTGGGAATACGACGTTTTCGCATTTCGTAGGAGCTCTTATCAGCCCGAAATATACTAAAGGTCCGTTGTCCATGCTTCAGAAGAACACCTCCAGGAGTATCGCGTATAATATCAGTTGAGATTAAAAATTGGCACACCTGCATCAATGATCTTGATACGCTTGGATTGAGCGGAGGCATCAATATCATTTCATACTGATACACTGATGGACCCCATTGCGTATTCGCATATCAGCCAATATCACCGTTTGCTATCAGGCCCTGGCTAGAGACCGAAATGGAACTACTTCAAGGTCACTTGCTTGTGTGGATACCTGCTTTGCTGCAGTTAACACTCGTACATTATGGTAAAGTTCAGCACTACATAGGGCGGTATATGAATTGGCAGAGTAGCCTTACCGTTGTATTCCTGCTGTGTTGTTAGTGTTGTTTGTGTTGCTTTGCTCAGGTGTTGACTTCAGCTTTCGCTTCGAGTGGCTCAATTCGAAACCTGTGGAGTAATCTTCACATTTCGTTTGTGTTGCTTTAGTTGTAGTTGCTTTAGTTGTATCCCTGATGGGTTTAATAAAAGTGCGTTCATTTCTAAACGTTGTTGTGTTATATACAACATGGTCATGTGCTCCTCCTACCCGGCAAACCATCAAAACAGAAAAATCAACGGACTTTATCACGTCTCCCATCGGTATCACTTAGCTTCGGTGTCATTTTTCAAATTGTCAAGATGCGAGTTGAGCCATCGGCATCACGTGAAGCCACCGGCAGCTCTTGGCTCTCGATACATTTTGCATTTTAAGAATGTCATCGAGACGCCCTGAGACCAACTACCGACACGTCCCTAATATGAGTACATTTAATATGGGACGGTGAGGGATGGCCTCCTTTGTATCCAAGTCGAAGTGGAGCTATCGGCGGTCATTTTGACGTGCTTACCGACAGGAGACGAAGACACGGGTATCGAAAGTGCTAGCATCGTTCGTTCGTGACATTCATTCGAACGCGATGATATGTTCTGCCGCAGCACTTAGTCGTTCGTGGAGGGAAAACTTGACATTTTTACTGCAACTGAATGACGATAGTGCATGCCTTTTTCTATGAGATGTTGCCCATGGAACTAAAATCTACACCTGTAAATGACCGCACGATAAAGGCGGTCGGTCTTAATGTTGGCGATATGAATGCTCTCTGCAGTCATAGCGCTTACATCACTAATGTGATGAATCGTCATTGGTATTGAATGGGTATTGCGAGGTTGCGGCACCAAACAAAGATGAAAAGGAGCAATGAAGTGCAGATCGTGCAAGGTTTAATCTCGGCAATCGTGTGAATTTATTCAGATTAATACTAACCTCTTCTTCAGCAGACTCGAGTTTGTTCGTGGCTGAAGTGATATGTCAGCGGCAGTGATCGGAAAAAATAATTATACTATAATAACTTTGGTATTATATTGACGGAATAACGGATTATTGATAAGCCGGGCATCCCGCTCAATGTGCAATTGGCCCCGTAATAAGTATATTTACTCTTTACCTTTCGTATCGGTGATTGATGAGTAGAATGACAGGTTCCGGGGTGCGTTGGCAGCTCAACTCGGTACGGTGTGCTTCTCTCAACCATGTATCCAGTTTGATTTTCGACTTCAACATCCAAGTATCATATCCAGCTCGCATCAGATCTCGCAGTATTTCTTCGCTGCAGCGTGGTTGGGTCATTTCCACACCACTGCACCGTTCCAAACCCTTACAATATTTGTGAATAAGTGCAATACTTATTACTGGAGTCACGCATATTGCAATGCTGCATTATGTTTTTCTGTGTAAGCAATACAGTTTTTTATTTTATTGTCTGAACACTCGTCAGCGGCTTGGGTAGTTCTGCAGCATCCATTTCTCAGCCATCGACGTTTTGCCCAGGATCTGTCTTACGTTCTCTACCAAGGTTGGCGTGAGTAGTTTAGCGAAGTGGCCGTGTAAGAAGAGCAGCAGCTCAAAAATATTGTGTGTGTGTGGTGTTACGAGCACCAGTGATGGAGCAAATTTGGGGAAATGCTTCAATAGCCAGGAAGCAACATGAATGTGACCGTTGCTCAGAGCCTTCTTGAGTGCCAGGGCTCTCACTCGAACCTCTTCGGAGCGGTTTAGATGAAGCCACTTGAGAATGGTTAAATGACCATGTTCAGCAGCTAAGACCATCGTATTCTTCGTGCACCCGGTTCTCGTATTCATCAAAAGCCATTCAACCACGTCAAGATGACCATTTAATACAGCGTAGTCAATAGTGTTTTTGTGCATCCCTCGTATCGATTGCAACGCAGCCACTTCAGGATCGATAAGTGACCACCTTTGCGGCTGAATCCACCGCTAACTGAGTTCGAGACACAGCTTCGGTGCTTTTCCGCTTTATTTGTGCTGTTTTCGTTGATTCCAAACTGTAAAAAAACTCTAAGATCTTCAAATGGCCATGCAGTGCGGCATTACCTATCACCCAGACTAACTGTTGGTTTGAGTACGGGAAGTGGTTGACCAACCATCTCACAGACTCCAAGTGACCTTTTCGAGCCGCATTTAAAATACCATCTCCGCGTCTATCAATACCTCCATGTTCGTGAAGGTACAGCATTATATCCACGTGGCCTTCTTCAGCTGCCATGTCGAGGAGATAGTTGATCTCGTGCGTCTGCCTCATGCTCCACTCACTTTGGAATTCAGTCAGCCATCGAAGCATAGGAAGATCCCCTCGTTTGCATGCCGCACGCATAGCATCATACCAGCCATCTAGCCACCGTGGGTCGTTCCATGGTGGCGGTGTGTAGAGTCGCACAATTCGCTGCAAGAGGGCCAAGTATCCACCGCAGGCCAAATTCAGCATTGCCGAGACAGCTCGATCCACATTTTGGTTGAGATGTCCACAATTCAGCATCCATTCGATCGTGTCGGAACATGGACTGTCATATGCGTAGTCCAATATCGATCCCCACGGGGTATCAATAACTCTGCTAACTCCATGTCACCAACGCTTATTGCGAGGGCCGTGACAGCCTCGAGGTCTCGGTCGTCATTAGCACGAGCAGTGTGCTCGTATAGCCATTTTGCCACTTCAAAGTGGCCATTCTCGACAGCCTTGACCATGTCGTCGTGTCCCCACTCGACGACAACTCCCCACGATTGGACCCTCCCAGGAACACCACCACATGCAATGCCTTCGTCTGGGATTGGGTTCTCCTCGCCATCGTGTCTCCCAGAATCGTGAGCTAGCAAATGCTGCAGCACGTGCAAATGTCCATTCTGGGCAGCCACTTCCACCACGTTGACAGACACTTCACAGCCAGAGAAATGCCCCACAAGCCACGTGAGAGTGTCCAAATCTCCTCGGCCAGCAGCTACTTCCAATGACGCTGCGAATTGCCACCGGTAGTAATGAGGATCCGACCGAAGGCAGTTGCAAAGAGACCACCGTGATGGTCTGTCGCTGCTGGACGTGCAGCTGGAGTGCCAGATCCAGTCCAACAACGGGATCGCACCGAAGGTGCAGGCGTCACGAAGCGACAGAGTCGACGACGGTCCAAGGAAGTCGGCGATCCGATGTGTGCTGTGCTCAAAATCTGCTGCCGTCGGGTATCGGCAAAGCACGAGTTCGAGACATTTAAGCATGAGCAATGGGTTGACAAGGAGCAGCACTTCGCCTCGTGGGGTAGCAGGAAAATCCGAGACTGAAGTGGTACTCGCTACGACGGGCACGAAAGTATCCACTGCAGGCGATGGGTCCATTCCACTCTAAGCAAATCGTCAACTACCGCGTGATCTTGAAGCCACGTACATGTAAAAAGGCACAGCAATATGCTCCTTGATCTGCTTCGGCTTCGACGTCGATCGCTTTACGCCGGAGACCGCACCGCCTAAGTTGCAAGACATTTGGCTCAACTGCATGTTCTTCGAGGTCGCACCGACGCCGCCCCGGTTCGGAATCGTCCCGAGGCTCGATCAATTCCTTGGACGATGTCACTTCCTCCTCTAACTTGCGAGCTCGTGGAAACCCGCACGATCTCCGTCATCCGTGAGCTGCCCGAAGTGGTGGACACAATATCACCCTACATCAAGTAAAAGACATTCCGTTTGCTCGAGCCTGCACTTTAAGCTGCCTGTGTTTGGCCCAGTGCATCTGGGACTCGTGTCCTGAAGCTGGCGAGTCTGACAAATGGACACAGACACTACAATATCGGCGACTTGTTCGCATCTATGGAGGCTGCGGAGCCGTTCGACGCGTCTGGGGAATGGTCTCTAGCAGCAAAACCCCGCAGCGATTGACACTATTAAAATCACTGAAAAGGCAGCAATTAAGGATAACCTGAAGGTAGTCAAGTGACTGGTTCTCGTTGACTTAACCTTCAAGAGAGTCAAGCCAATACAGGGCGAGGAGGTTAATGTGATTCAGCTGTCAACTTAGAGACAAAATACCTCAACATGAAGAATCATGTCCACTGCACGAGCAAGTGGGAATGCATTGAGGTTAAGGCTACAACTTCTGTCTCGCTCATGTTGCCTCTCACTGGCACTTGCCGTCGCTCTTCTTGGTCACGCTCGGGTCCTCGCACTGCGCCACCTTCAGCAGACACTCGTTGGGGTACGTGGAGCCATCCGAGCCGCACACGGGCAGGTACTCGCGCGTGCAGTCAGTTTCGCACTCAGTTGTAGCGCTTGAGTCGGCGGGGAGCACACGCACGTGGGTTTTGGCCTCGACGGCGGCCTCGAGCGTCGAAGCGGCCAGCAGCGCGAAGGTCGCCAAAGTCACGAGCGTCTTGAGCATCATTGTGATTGTGGGACTGGCCTTTTTCGTCGACTTAGCGATTACGTACTGCCACATGAATGGAGCGGTCTTTTCGATACGTTGACTTGGGGTTGTATGGGACTAGGTTTCATCTTGAGATGAGTATGGGGATCGCGTCTATGGAAAACCAGGCGGAGCGACAGTGCGGTAACCGACAATACAGCGCAGAGACAGGCCATCGTGCGCACGTACCACTACATAAAGGCCCTCTCTATATGAGTATTGCAGCAGCCAGACCAATATAACATTTGAATATAAATGAAAGTTGTTATACCTTTTTCGTCATGATAACCTGCCCATACTATTCGAGTCTGTACCCACCCTTCCCGGAAAGTATGGAACCTTCAGTTCGAACAACAAAATCGATTTTCAAAATCCCAGCCTCAGTCCACCATTCGCCAGCCGTCACGCAAGTCTCGTCGTGATGTACGCGCCCGTGGATCTCGAGGCGGCCAAGCTGCAGGTTCACAGCCAGCGCCCAGTCACCAAAGAGCCCACAGCTGCCCGTCGTCTGATGCTGCGCCGCTTACTCCTGTCCGTCCTCGTCCTCGTCGTCCTCGTGGCCGCCGCGCTGTTGCTGCTGCGCTTCGTGCGCAGCGACGACTTCGGTCGCGTCGTGCGCTGGCTGCAGGCGCACGAGCTCGCGGGCGCCGCCATCTACGTGGGCGGCTTCACGCTGTGCGTGGTGCTGTGCTGTCCGTCCACGGCCTTCGAGCTGCTGGCCGGCTACATCTTCGGCTTCTGGCTGGGGCTACTGCTCGCCACGGCCGGCAAGCTCGTGGGCTCGGTGCTGTCCTTTGGCATCGGCCGGTTCCTCTGCAGACGCCGAGTGCACGCCTACATGGCGCGCGGCCACCCGGCGCTGCAGGGCTTCCAGTCGCTGCTGCGCCGGAAGCAGGTGCTCGTGGTCTTCCTCACGCGCGTGGCCTTCTTCCCCATCGCCATCAAGAACTACGGACTTAGTGTGCTCGACGTGCAGTTCCCCATCTACTTTGCCGCGGCGCTGCTCACAGGGCTGCCGTTCTCGGTCATTTGGGTCTATTCGGGCCACGCCGTGAGAACGTGGCGGCGCTGCTGGCGAGCCCTGGGGCCTCCAGGCATAGCACCGAGATGATCCTGCTGCTGGTCGGAGCGGGTAGTGCCCTGCTGCTGCTGTTCGTCGTGGGCTGCTACACGAGGAAGTACGTGCTCGGACTCGCGGAAGAAGAGAAGGAAGCGGCCATGCCCACTGCTGCATCCACGCCGAAGGTGGCGTCCACGCCGAGCGCCAATGCGTCGCCGACGCGGACCGAAGCCACGGCATTCGCCAACGTGGTGGTGTGAGAAGATAGACGTTCTGTAGCGTGTCCTATCTGTGCAATACGATCTGTGTGTTGATTGTAGTGCTTGGACTCTGGTGCTGGTGGCATCTCCGATGGTAGTAGCTTTCTCATCCTACTCTGCGTGTATCAGGCGGCGACGGACGACGAAGGTGGATGGTCATCTGCTGGCTCTGGTACGACTAACGCAGCTAATCACAAGTCCAGGCGAACAGGGTGGCCCAGTCTCGGACGGCGAGCCGCTCCGGGCCTTCGATCAGAAGGTGTACGGACCTAAGCGTTAAGCAACTCGCCAAACCACCTCTACATGGACACCGGATGCAAGACATGATCCCGTTGATGCAGCCATGACATGATAGCTGCTCTCCTTGCGCCAAACCAGGGAACTGCTCGATCTGTCGCCTTTGGCTGCTAGGATTCCTCATTCTCGAATCGGCTCTGCGCTACGCAGATCTCTCTAGCCGGTATGGTGAACTCTCGTCGGACTGCACGCAACAGCAAGCGCAAGCCGAGCAGCTCCCGGCAACCGGTTCCTGTCCCGGACCTCAGCACATCAATCTCAAGCGCGTCCAGCGAACCTACGCCAATACTGGAGTCGTCACTCTCCAGCTCCTACCAGAAGCACATACTGCGTCGTCACCATGAGAACCGAGGTTCTCGACGTCATGATGCAGGACGAGGTCCCGGTAGACGTCGTGACTCGCCTTTTGCGCCACGTCGGCCAACAGGAGCTGTTCCCGAGCTGTTTGTGACCTTCCGCCACGTTTCGCTGGCTGTGGATGTACCGATGCCACCGGCAGCAGCGGCTGCCGCAGCGCAAGCTGCAACAGGTCAAATGGGTCGCGAGACGCTGGCCGCCAAGCAACTACCGACGTTGACAAACCACGTGCGGGGGATTGTTGGTGCGCTGACAGCAAGCAAGACTTTCGTCCGTCGGCAGATCCTCAAGAACGTCACAGGAGCCTTCACTCCAGGCTCCATGACGTTGTTGCTAGGACGCTCTGGGTCGGGCAAGTCGGTGCTGCTCAAGCTTCTTAGTGGCAGATTCAACACCAAACGCAGCAACGTGACTCTGGACGGGGAGCTCTCGTACAATGGTTTGACTCGCGACGAACTGCAGTCTCAACTACCGCAGTGTGTGGCCTACGTGCCACAACAGGACACTCATCTATCCGTGTTGACGGTGAAGGAGACACTGGACTTCGCCTTTGAGTGCTGTGCCATCAACGCTGACAGCACTCCATCGGTAGCTGTGCTCAAGTCACCAGCTCACGAAAACCCATTGGCGCTTCCGGCTGGGTACCTCGGCGGTGATCGTGACCCAAGGACTGTGACGCGAGAGCTTGGTTTGACCCGCTGCCAAGGCACGATTGTGGGTGATGAACGCACTCGCGGAGTTTCTGGAGGCGAGAAGAAGCGCGTGACTACAGGCGAGATGGCGTTCGGACCGCATGCGGTGATTCTGATGGACGAGATCACGACGGGACTCGATAGCTCTGCAGCCTTTGACGTAGTGAATGCCCAGCGACTTCTAGCTAGACAACAGCGACAGACAGTGGTGATCTCGCTACAACAGCCCTCACCAGAAGTGCTAGCGCTTTTCGACAATGTGCTTCTGCTAGCTGACGGCGAAGTGCTCTATCACGGGCCCCGAGTGCATATCCAAGCATATTTCGAGGCGCTGGGCTTCGTTTGCCCTTCTGGACGCGGCCTCGCCGACTTCTTGTGTGACCTAGCATCGCCGGAGCAGATCCAGTACGAGCGATCGCACGCACCCTTGCCTGGTAGACGCCGCCATCCCCGGAGTGCCAACGAGTTTGCAGATCTATGGATCATGTCCCCGATGTACGAAGCTATGGTGGAGGAACTGGATCACTTGGAGGATGATGCATTGACGTACAGCCAAGTGCGCTCAAAGAATGGCGAGAGAAGACTGTACTATGACCAGGAGGCGCTTTTGCGCGTGCCAGCATTTCGCCAGAGCTACATGCGCAGCACGTGGACGGTGATGAAGCGGCAAATACGTTTATTTGCCCGCAACAAAGTCTTCTTTATTGGACGCACGTTGCAGGATTTGATTGTCGGACTCCTGTTGGGCTCCTGCTACTACGGCATGGACCTCGCTGACTCACAGGTGACGTTGGGTGTAGTCTTCTCGTCGTCGCTCTTCCTTGGGCTGGGCCAGTCGGCACTGCTGGCATCGTTCTTTAATGCTCGAGAGATATTCTACAAACAACGTGCCGCGAACTTCTACCGCACGTCCAGCTTCGTGTTGGCCTCGTGTGCTAGTCAAATTCCACTTGCGGTCACCGAGACGGCACTCTTCGGCTCGCTGATCTACTGGCTCGCTGGCTTTGTGGGCACCGTCGAGCACTTTGTGGTGTTTGAGCTGTATTTGCTGCTCACCATTTTGGTCTTCGTTGGATGGTACTTCTTCCTAGCTGCTGCTTGTCCGACCATGCATGTGGCACAACCAGCTTCCACGATGATACTGCTCAACCTCATTCTGTTTGCTGGCTTCGCAGTGTCACGTGAGCAGCTCCCTTTGGCCACACGATGGCTATACTGGAGCGACCCCTTGCCTGGACAGCACGCGGGATTATGGTGAGCCAGTATCGCAGCAATGAGCTAGATGTATGTGTGTACGGCGACATCAACTACTGCGAGACCTACGGTGGGAATACCATGGGGGTGTACTCTCTTGGGCTGTTCGACATTCCCGATGACACCAAGTGGGTAGTGCTGGGGCTGACGTTCCTTTCGACCGTCTACATTGCCAGCCTCATTCTGTCTTACTTCATGCTGGAGTATTGCCGCCACGAAGAAACCCCGCCACTGCCACCACCACCTCCAGTTGGAAGTAGCGCTATCCCGACGCCAAGGCCGCCGAAAGAATCGTATGCCATGCTCTCCACACCCCTCGGAGATGACGATGAACTGTTGGAGAGTGATCTGGCTGGTGTGCAGCCACCAAGCTACAACAAAGATGGTAACTTAGATGCCTCGTCTAATTCTTCACAAGGTCTCCCCGCTAGCCCTGGAGATATCATGGTACGAGTAGTGCCTCGATGGGAAGTGCAACCCGTGACCCTCGCCTTCCTGGACGTGCGATACAGCATCACCGTACCAGCAAACACTGTTGTTGCTGGACAAGATGGCGGTAATGGTGTCGAAGGAACTCCAGTAGCAGTGGACTCGCGTGCCAATGGTGGGAACAGCAAGGACACCGTCACTCGAGAGCTACTCAAGGGTGTCACAGGTTTTGCGCTGCCTGGGACCATGACGGCACTTATGGGATCAACTGGAGCTGGAAAGACGACACTATTGGATGTCCTGGCTGGTCGCAAGAGCTGCGAAGGTGGTGGCAAGAGGAATGGAGCACCGAGTCTTCGAGGTCGCGTGCTGCTGAATGGTGTGGATGCAACGGAACTAGCAATTCGCCGGTGCACAGGTTACTGTGAACAGACAGACGTGCATTCAGAGGCATCTACATTCCGCGAGGCATTGCAGTTCTCTGCTTATCTTCGTCAAGGCGACCGTGTGTCCCCGAGCGGATTGAAGAGATTGTCGACGAATGTCTGGAGCTTTTGTGTCTAAATGACATGGCTGGACGGCTAATCCGTGGCAGCTCAGCTGAGCAACGCAAGCGTCTAACGCTAGGTGTGGAGCTCGCGGCGCAGCCTAGTGTCCTTTCCTCGACGAGCCTACCAGTGGTTTGGATGCCCGAGCTGCTAAGTCTCTCATGGATGGCGTGCGAAAGGTGGCAGACTCTGGACGCACAGTCATTTGTACTATTCACCAGCCATCCACTGAAGTGTTCCTGCTCTTTGATAACCTGCTGCTCCTACAACGTGGTGGAGAAACGGTGTTCTTTGGTGAGTTGGGTCACCGAGGCGATGCACTCGTAAGCTACTTCCAAAGTCTAGGTCTGCCTCGCAGTGCTCCTGTCTTCAAGCCAGGCGACAACCCGGCTTCGTGGATGCTTGAAGTAATCGGTGCTGGTGTCGAGAAAGTCAAACCAACTTCTGCAGGACTACCGAGACCAAGACAACCAACCTCAGCTGCTCACAGACAGCCTCGGATCCCACAACTTGATCGATCGCAAGATTCGTCGGACGTGGGGTCAGAGTATTCTCGGCAGCGTCGAGATGACAGTGTCGACTTTGTTGCTGCGTACAAATCGAGCCGTTTGAAGCAGCGACTGGATGCCAAGCGTGCTGCACCTGGAGTGTTCATGCCATCGGATCGGCTACCACCCGTGACGTTCGCTCAAAAGCGTGCTGCGAGCGATGGGTTGCAGTTGCCATGCTCCTGCGCCGCTTCACTCGGCTGTATTGGCGCACTCCGTTCTACACGTTCAACCGTCTTGTGACTGCTACGGTTCTTGGCCTCACTTTTGGCGTGGTGTACTCCGGTGGCAACGACCTTACCACGTACCAGGGCGCTAATGGTGCGGTGGGGTTGATCTTCTTCTCTACGTGCTTCCTTGGCGTGGGAGCGTACGTGCACGTGCTGCCACTGGCCTTCGAAGAGCGTGGACCGTACTATCGTGAGCGGGCCTCAGAGACCTATAGCGCTGTGGTACTTTGTGGTCTCCTCGCTAGTGGAGATCCCATGTGCTGCTATCAACGCGCTGATTTTCGTGAGCGTGTTCTACCCGATGGCAGGCTTCTCCGAACACGGCGACTTCGCGCAAGTGGTGCTTTATTGGCTGATCCTGACGTTGCACATCTTGTTCCAGACCTACTTCGGCCAGTTCTTCACGTTCGCGATGCCGACGATGGAGCTTGCTGCCGTGTGGGGTGCGCTCTTCGACTCCATCTTCTTGTTGTTCATGGGCTACAACCCGCCGGTGTCGAGCATTCCCGACGGATACAAGTGGCTGTTCGAGATCATCCCGCACCGCTACTCCTTTGAGGTGCTCACGTCGCTCGTGCTCGGAGACTGCCCCGACGACCAACTGCAGCAGATCACACTGGCCGCTGCCAGCAACACCACCATCGACATTTCTGCCTGGCCGCTGGGGTGTCAAACCCTCACCGACGCGCCGCCTGCTGTCGCCAACATCCCGCTCACGTCGTACATCGACGAAATCTTCGGGGCGCGTCGCGAGGACACCGTGCGCTCCGTTGCAGTCGTTGTTAGTGTGCTGCTGACAATGCGGCTGGCCACACTGATCGTCATGAGAGTTGTTAACCACCAGAAGCGCTGATCGCCTTGACGTAGTGTGTGTCGTTTCATAATCCATTTGATGTTGAAGCTGATGCAGCCATGTGCATTGCGACGTCACGGTGGACTTGCTTTGGCAGTTAGCCCCAGCACAGGAACGTCCAGCCGGATGAGCAGAAGCTGTTGCGATTGAGTGAACCTGCCATGTGTCTCTTCGATGATTCTGAACCCTCGTCTGGGCGAGCATACGATGGGATAGTGTCTTGTCACTTTCCAACTTCTCGCAAGAGAAGAAGTTACCAGCGCCTCCTCTCACTGCGACACAAGAACCACCTCCAGATGAAGGTGTCGCCGTACGCGATTGGAGCGCGAGTCGCACCCGTGGTGGCGACCATTGCTGTCATTGCAACGCTGGCCGCGTGTGTGACTATCGCCAAGGTCAAAGACGAGTATCTTGGCGGGCTGGATTGGCCATACTTCTCCGACACTGGCAGAGGTTCGACCTTGTCTTCTTGTTAGCGTGGAAGAGTCTGTAGATGACTCATTTTCTTGTGCAGAATCGCCAGGATACTCGGTGTTTTGTGTGGGACTGTCGATAGTCGCTGTCTCACTCGTGCTGACATGGCTGACCAACTACCAATTTCAACGCGAGCTCATTGAGAAGGAGACCAGCGACAACCCCGAGAACCAGAATGCATCCACCATCCGAAAGTACATCGAGGCCGTGCGTGTGCTAGGTGTGCTCTCGGCAATTGGACTACCCATTCTGGCCTTCTTCAGCACTACGAGCTATCCGGACGTTCACAAATACGCTGCCTATTGGTTCTTCGTGCTGGAGGCGTTCGCATTGCTGCTCAATGTACGTGGTGGTCAGATTATGCTGCTGATTGTTTTTGCTGACGAATTCGTACTTTCGATGCTGTAGACGATTGCGAGCTTCAAGCTAAGTCGCCTCGCGGAGGTTTCCGAAAATCCCTATTACCCATCGGAGTCGGAGGCGCCGCCAAAGACCAACTTGTTCAACCCTTGGAATGTCGTGAAGTCGAGCACCAAGCGCACGTTCTACTTCCAGCTTATCTTCACCGTCCTCTTCTTGATCGCGTTCCTGCTCTACATTCCGATCGGTCTAGCGCTAATCTCCGATTTCCAGCGCCTTACCGTGGCAGATGTACGCCCAAGCACTATCCGGATATCTACATTTCTTTCATCTCCCAAATGTCTGACAACTGATCTTGCGTGTGCGTGTTGTCCTAAATGTGCACAGTGCTTGAAGCTTAACCTGGGCGATCATTATTGCACCGTCACAATGCGGCTGAACGACACTGAGACCAAGCTCTGGAACTATGGTGCGTACTCAATCAGAATTTAGTGTACTGTATCTTCGACAATCTATCTCACAGAGTGCGTGACATGCTCCCAGACAATGAGCATGCGATCAACCAGCTTCGTTCCGCCAGCCAATTGACCTGCATCCTGACACTCGTGGGGTACTCGCTGACGTTCCTGTCACACAATAAGGAGTCGCTGCAAGACGATACCGTCTAATGCAATTCAATCAACTTTCTTTTGCTGGTATTGTGTTGATTCTAAGAGAACCATCTTTCTCGATGTGCTCATTTTGCGTTGCTGCATCTGCGTCGTTCCCGCTCGTTTGGTTAGTCTTCCAGTGCGACTTAAAAGTACTCGGTCACGTACGATTTGGATCAAAACTGAATGTGATGCAGTCCATGTGATCCCGACTTTTTCAAGTCCGGTCCGGAATGAGTTTCACCGTTTTTAGTGTGGACTTGGCCGAGGCATTAAACACAACTAAGGATAGACACGGACCATAAAGGAAGTCTTTCACATTGTGACGTGCTCTAAGTCTTGCCCTGCACGCCGGGCTGTCGATCGTCCAGTGCTGATCGCGTTTTCAAAGTCCGTCTGGCCGTCGGAGAGTCAATTCGCTCTCTCCGCGCCGGTGCGTGCCCAGCTGGCAGCGCAACCTATTTTATTTTCTTATCAATTCGTTCATATCGTTCAGTTCGTATCGTTCGTCGGACCTACAGCTACCTGGCTCACAATGCAAGCACACACACACAGTCGTTCACAAATGAAACCCTCGGCCGACGCTCACCTAGCCACTCGGGTTTTACGCCCAACGGCGCCCACCCTGCTACAACGCAGCCCTCGGCAAACTTGGACAGACTCAGCTGTCCTCCACCTAATGCTTCGCGCCGAACCACCGTATGCGTCCACCGCACCAATCACCGTCACCGTAAGCTGGTTCGTTTTCGGCGTCCGTCCTCGATCCGTCGACCAAGTCCGTCCGTCGGTCGTCAGCGTCCGTCCTCGATCCGTCGATCAAGTCCGTCCGTTGGCTATCAGCGTCCGCCCAGGTCCGTCGACCAGATGCGTCCGTCAGTCGTCAACGTCCAGCCCCAGTCCGTTGACCGAGTCTGTCCGTCGGCTATCAGTTCGTTTCGTTCAGTTCGTTTGGGTCTCCACGGCTAGCTCTACGCCCACCGGAGTCCTCGTGTCGTTCGTCGTGCACCTCGTGCCACTTCGTTTCGCTCTGCGTCCTTCGGTGCAGATTCGGTACCGCTTGCGTCTTTCGGCGCAAATTCTCTTCTCGCTTGCGTCCTGCGGCGCAAATTCACTTATCGCTTGTCTTCCTTCTGTCGTCGGGGCCATCTGGGCCGTCGTGACTGCGCAATCAGGGTCGCTCCTCGGGTGCTTCAACGTGGCTGCACCCCGCGATCCGCGTCCGTCCTCGTTATCGTTCTTCTTTGGCGGTCTCCGTTCAGCTTGTCCACATGTCTTCGTCTGCTGGCCGCTCATTGGTGTCGGCTCGATCCTGCTCGACTGTCGGTGCGTCTTCAACCAGTTCGGCTTCGTCGTCGGCGTCACTATTGGCTACGTAAGCCACCTCGTTACAACATGATCATGGTAGGCCTACCAAAGTCACAGCACTTCTTAACTTCTCGTGAAAGAATAGTTACTTGCCCCCATTGGAAACAAGAACCACCGCCAGATGCAATTCATATTTTTCAGGATTGGAGCGCCGTGCTGGCCACCATCGTCGGGGTTGCGTGCGTGGGCGTGGCCAAAGCAAATGACAGATATCTTGGCAAGCTGAATTGGTCCTATTTATCGGACACCGGCAGAGGTTCGACTGCTTCTTCGGCCAAGTGGAATTATTATTCACAAATTCTTGACGTTGTTGGCAACAACGTCAAGAACAACAACTTGTTGGTCTCTTTCCAACGCTATTGACGCACCGAGTTATGCCGGTATGCCGTGTTTTGCGCGGGACTCGATCGTTGCTGTCTCTCTTGTATTCATTTGGCTCACCAACTACACATTCCAACGTGAGTTGATTGAAAAGCTCTGATCGCGCATTCGAACGCTCGTTGAGGTCATAGGCGTTTTCGCTGTACTGTCTACGGTGGGATTACCTGTGCTAGCTTTCTTCAGCACCACGAGTTTGTTCACTCTCCAATCTGCTGGGAAAACAGCAGAGCTCGAGCAAAAAGAGACCCACCCTCTAGTGCCCACACGCAGAGTGTTGGTTGCTAAAATGACTGGACTCCCGCAGCCGGCCACGGCTTGTGCGTCGATGACCCAGCCAGCGGTGGCCCCTAGACCGCCGGATCCCGGAGGCCTACCCGAGACATCACCGGCGACGGTAGGTGCCGAGAACGGCGAAGGAATATCTCCGGGCGACAACGGAGCCGACACGGCAGCGGTGGACTTCTCAGCTAGTGGGATGGTCGGGGAGAACAGCCACATACCCACCAAGAATGCGACGACCGGCGCTACTCCCGCGGCTCGCACCTGGGCGCATATGCTTCGCGGAGTGAAGCATCCTGTCGAGGAGAAGAAGCTGCGTTCTACACTAGCCAAGACATGGGATGGAGCACCGCTGTACGAAGTGTCCCCTGAGCAGGCAGAGATGATAACACGTGCACAAGAAAGCAGTGAAGTGCACGATAACGAGCACCTACGTCAGCTCACTTCACTGGAGCAACGTACGCTCCTAGCATACCTCCGCCAGGAAATTGAATTACGACACCCCCTTGCTTCATCAAGGCCACGCTTCCGGTGATTCAACGGGCGATATTGGAAGATTTCCATCGCCAGCACGTAGAATATACCTTGACGGCGGATGTGCCGGCTGGAGTCCAACTTGGCAAGGACCCCGCGCACATGACGATTTTTGGGCACTTTTCCAGTCCAACACTGACAAGGTTCATGGCATGCCAATGGTGGAAAGGTTGGTGAAGGACGTCAAGAGACTCTCGTTTGATGGCCATCATACGCTTATTGCAGTGTTCTACTCTAAACGAATTGCCCATTATTGGGAAGGGACAACTCTACGTTTGCAACGCGCGGTAATTGAACTGATAGATACCACCAGAGACCCGATCAGTCCGTGTGTCGGAACCTTCACTTGTGCGCAACTACGGCAGCAGTATGCGGTGAGGGTACTGGGAGCAAACCAACTCTCGATTGTGGATGTCGCCCTAGCCATGACGGATATTGCGGGCGTACGGGTGCTCGATGTGGAAGCCCCCGCTCGGAAGCACTGGAGATCGTTGACAATGGGCATTATCTTGTGCGTTTCAATCAACTGGAGTGCCCCGAGGCATTGCGCAATGTCACGCACATTGACCTTGGTGGGAACGCGGTCCTTCTCCACCACTTCCAATCCAACATGCGCATCCCATGCTATCGGTGTTTCAGTGCGCGCCACAGCGCTGGACAGTGTCGCATCAGTACTGAGCTATTGCCGCAGACTCGAACCGCCATGCAGCGGAGGTACAAGGGTCAGGTTGCGAAGTTTACCACGGCCCCGGCCTGTGATTTTGTTCACAGAGACGTCCAGGGTTTGCAGCAATACCTACTACACATGCAGGGACAACTGGAGGCTACACTACTACCAAGCACGCTGGTGGAACCGGCCGTTTCCCTGTGTTAACCTCGTCGGACATGGGGCCGACAACGAATGTTGCCAATCCCGTTGGTGGCGGCCATTCTGCTCAGCGCGATGGGTTCACCGTGGTTGAAACCAAAACAAAAAACGCAATCGGAAGCAAACTACGGACCAACCACCTGGCCGTCTGCCCACCGACCAGGCCATGACCACAGCCAAAGCCAAGGCGCAGGACGCTCCTGCCCCAGCTTCGCAGGAAATAAACCAGGAGAGCAAACAATCCAGTGCTGGGGCTGCTGGCGAACGACAGCGGCAGGCTGGAGGGACGATGGGCCGTAAAGCCCTTACGCGATTTGACCGTTTCAGAGCTGAGCAGCTGCACGGTAATACAGTGCGCTGCTGGAAGAATCAGAGGACGAAGAGGAGTCGGGAGGTGAAGACGCCGGCAGGGATGAAGCTCCGTATGCTTATCCTAATACTGACCAGCCAGCTGGGCCAATGCCGACAGCGGGTATGACGGGAACCGGAGAGAACACAGCGGCCACGCCTGAGGAAATGGACGCTGAGATGGCGGAGCCGAAATCTGTATGTGCTGTGGACACCGACATGGTGGAGCATGACTGCATAACTGAGGAGAAACCCATCCATCCAACTCCGAGTGCGATGGCGCCTGATACCAAGAACGCCGAGATACAGCGTCAACAGGCCCGCAATAATCGAAGAATGCGTGACATGGACAACGAATCACGTCGTCATCACGAAATCAAAACGGAGATTGTCCGTGAGGAGAATGGCCCCTGCACCCCTAACGGGAACCACGTCGTGGTGGTGATCACCCCAGCACAAGGGGTGTTACTTACATCCCCTGTTCTCAGCAGCTACGTGGGATCATCAGCTCCGTCTGCCTCTCAGCCTTCAGCGGAATCAATTGGTTCCGAGTTCCCTTTTCCCTGGCGTCTGCAAATGAAGCGTCCCCTTTGGGTCAGCTCGATACAACTTCATCTGCTACGCAAGCTAGCGTGGCATCCAGCGCATCATTCAGCATCGGGGCTACCAAAGCACCCACGAGGAACCCAACACAACCGGCGTACTGGATGGACTGGTTCGATGGACTGGAGGTGCGGGTCCCAGCCAACGGACAGTGCGCACTGTATGCTTCTACGGAACGACCATCAATCATCCTGCCTCCTCGCTCATCGCTACAGCAGGTGTGGTGCAAGAGGTGGACACCATCAAGCGGCAGGTGTACAATATTATGATTGCGAACTTACAAGGAGGCTGCGAGCTGGGCCTCGTGAACCCGGACAAGGAACTTCGACGCCTTTATCCGGATTGCCCGCCTCCCGTCACCTCTGCAGCGGCCATAGCACAACTTTGTCTACACTTGCGCCAAGAACGTGACCGAACGGTGGCAGCCACTGTGCCAAGCACACATTGGGCCGGTCCACAGGTGCTACGGGCTATGGCCCAATACCTTCGTCAACCGCTATTGGTGTTTGGGGTCAATAAGCACGGAGATGGCCACGCTCAAATTTACAGCTACGAGGAACATATCATGCCCTCTGAACATAGTGTCGCGGCAGACATTCACGAGAGCGGAGTATATAGCGCACTGTCCGACGAAACCACGGACAACTATCTCAAGGTATGCGGCCGTTTGCATGTGCTGCCGACGATGATGTTACTGAAGCATCACGAACATCATTTCTACGGGGTAAGACATGGAGAACTTTTCTATCGCTGGCAGGCCGAAGGAGACCCAGAATATGCACGCGGACTGGTGCACAGATTTGAATGGGCTGAAGAACTCACTCATATTCCCACCGCTGCAGAGGTGGTGGAAACTGACGATGGCTTGGGGTTTGCAGTGGTCTCAGCTGGCAGGCATGTGGACATGCTCGAAGATACGGATGATGTGAATGGCCTTCTGCATGTCTGCCTGACCAGCAGACAACGGTTAGATGTAGCACACCTTCGCATGGGGTGGCGCACGCTTTGTGCTAACGAACTGGATGGAGCGGAACTTGCACATCAGGTGGACGCGGTGGAAAATGAGATACATCGGAATGCGGGAATGGACAAGTACGCAGTAGAATCGACTACTATCGGAGCTAAAGCATATGACCTCACCCCTCCTATATCCCATCGCGTCCAGACAGCGAATGGACGTTGGGGTATACACCGCTCTACTGCAGGCGCAGGACCTTCAATCGGTTCCAATAGCTCAGCGTGGAAAGTTCCTCGCAGCGCGGAAGCTAATGCGGATGCATTTGCTGCATGGAAAAACACGCTCGGAGGAAGTTCGCATTGCCAAGCGATCACGCTCAAACAGCTACATGGACATCCCTACTACCGTGGCTTCTGTCGAATACGACTGCCTTAAGCACAGTTTTGCTTACCTTCCATATCTGGAACTAGCGGTCAAGTGCACGGATGCTGCACATCTACGTCAGTGGGGGAGAGCGGAGGTTTTCCAGGAGCAAATGGATGCCATTAGAAGGATGAGTACGGACTCAGAGCAACCTGAAACCCTGCGGCGCTTTTGCACGGAATGGTTGGATTTCAGCTCAACATCGGATGTGGAGCATAACCGTGCTATGGCTGGAAATGCTGAGAAGTGGAGACGTATTGCGCGATGGACAGACGAAGCTTGTGGACGAGCGAAACCTCCTTCATTACACGTGGATCAATGGCGCCTCATGCACGTCATTCCTTACGTCACTCGGCAGTGGAGGGCAACGCCTATGGGGATGGCCCCTCCGGAGCTAGAGCGCGTTGGTTCACGGACTACCCAATCCTGCGGCAGATCTGCCACCGGGCGCTGCTGGAAGAAGATTGGAGTGATTTGGTACGGATCCCTTCGGCCTGACATGGGAGGAATGGGAAGACACATCGTTGTTCTTGCCGCCGCTCCCAGCGCGTAATTAAGGGCACCTCAGGCCCTATGACCTTAGGTACTTTGCCCATGGGGTACCGAAAGAGAGAGTCTCAACAGAGGCACAACATGGGCGCCAGTGGAGCTATGCCAGTACCTTCACGGCAAACGATGGACGCCGATCTGAAGCGGCCAATGAACGCGTCGCAGACTCGGGGTGGCCAGCGACGGCGCACGCCGTCGCGTCCTACTGCCCGAAGGACGCAACCGACGTTGCTTGATTTTTCCAGCACAAACCCCTGAGGAATCCAAGCGCAGCAAACGGCAACAGTTCAAGGCAGTCCACCGCGCTGTAATCCGACGACGGAAGGCCGAAGAGAAAGATGCCCACCACTCCACCCGTTTCACAGCTACGATGAAGGCAGCTGATCGCACGTTTGGCTGTGTGACTCAAAATGTAAACGGATTTGGACCAACTGCTGCGAGACGCTCCGAATGGCTTCGCTCTTTTAAAAGCGAGGATAATAATGGACGTCAGGACGTGTACCTACTCCAGGAAACGCATGTGGATGCGACAGAGATCCCAAGGGCCGCGGTATCTTATGCGGCTCAGTGGTGTTTTCGCACTGGAGTTGGATGCCCGGAGCGGTCGTTCTGGTCGCCTGCTCGAGATACGAAGGCAGGGGTTGCGATACTAGTGGACCCCTATGGCGACTTCGTAGATGTGCGCCCTGCTCTGGAGACGATGTGGATGCCTCACTTCATGGCGGTTCAAGGGATGCTGAATGGACATTCTCTCTTACTCATCAACATCTACGCTCCGCATCAACGGGCTCTTCGCGAGGCATTTTTCCACAGGCTAGCGGGCATTGAGGTACCGGAGACCGGACTGGTGGCCTTTGGAGGCGATTTCAACTGTACTTTGGATGAGGATGCAGATCGCAGCTATAAGAGTGTCGCTGCTCATGACTCGCCTGGACTGCGTACGCTGCTCAGGCATTGGGGAGTCACAGATTTGATCGAACAGTCCAGGCCTCGGGACTGGTCGGGCGCAGCATTACGGCAACATTATCTAGAGACTCACACCTACCACTACACAGCGCCGGGGGGCGGAGAAGCGTCTTCTCGACTGGATCGCTGGTATGTCTCCGCGGCGTTGCGACCGTGGGTGGTCAGTATTGACATAGTGGACCAAGCTACCAAGGCGGATCACTCCGGTGTCAAGCTACACTTGCAGTCACCGACCGACCCGATTCGGATACGGAAACCTCCACGGGTGCACCCAGCTCCTGCATATGCAGCGGCGGCAGTTTAAGACCTCACCAAGGACATTCTTGGCACCATTCACAAGCGCATATCTGCCGATGGTGTGACAGCACGGGACACTATTAAATGGTGGGATGAACTGAAGCAGGACGTCGTCAAAGGAACTCTCAGAACCGTTTGGCAACAACGGCGCAAGCTGCGTGCGTCGTGTAAACAGCGACTGCGACGTCTAGTCCACCAACAACGGCGCAAGCAGGAAGAGGAGGCAGGGGCACCGCAGACAGTGGACAGCATTACGGCCGGCATGGACACATTAACACTGTCGGACGTGCAGGGCACGACGCCAACGGCACGATTGCGACGTGCTATCGCGGACTGCAAACGAGACCTCTGATTAATTCGCCAGCGACGATTGTTTGCCTCAGCGACTTATTGCGAAGGGAAAACAACCCGTGCATTCTTCCGGCGGGTCTCGAGCAAGTATGGGGACAATACTATTCATGCTCTAAACCCTGTGGCAGGGTGCCTGGTGCGGGGCGTGCATGAAAAGGCGGACACACTTGCTGATGCATGGTGCTCGATTCTCCAACAGGAGCCGGCTTCTACGGATGACGCCACCGAGATCGCCCAATGGCTGGACTGGGACGGAACCACCAGTCGACATAGGCTGCCGTAGCCGATGCGATCACGGAGGACGACGTCGCCGCAGCGCTCAAGGAATGCAAGCGTGGCAAGGCCAATGGCCCTGACCGCTAAGGCAATGACTGGTATCGAACTTACGCGACCGAATTGGTCCCGATCATCGCAGTGCTGTTCGAATCCTGGTACGCCGAAGGAATTTTCCCTGCCTCCTTCCTCGAAGCGGACATTTTTGTCTAAAAAAGCTGGCGACGCAGCCGAAGCGCTGAACGGCCACTTGCGCTGCTCAACACGGATTACAAGTTGTTCACTCGCATTCTGGCCACCAGACTCAGCAAAACGTTACGGGACCATATCCATCCCAATCAGAATGGATTTGTCCCCGGGTGCACTATTCATGAAACTCTAGATCTGTACGACGTGGCGCAACTCATGGTGGCTGGGGACGCTGCCCAACGTGATGCTCTAGTGCTTCTCTTGGATTTCCGAAAGGCCTACGATTCGCTTGATCGGGGTTACATGATCAAGGCATTACGCCGCCATGGGTACCCTCCGCGTTTCATTCGTGCGGTGGAGAGTCTGCACCATGGCACACGAGTACGATTCCTAGCAAACGGCGAAAAATCTCGGACGGTGCCGGTGTCCAGCGGGATCAGGCAGGGATGCCCGCTTGCTCCACTGATCTTTATCCTTGCTCTGGATCCCTTCTACCGGAAGCTTGAACGCAATCCGGGTCTGCGTGGCATTAAAATTACTACTGCACAAGGAGCGTTTGAGCTCCGAGTTGCTGGTTACGCCGATGATACGGCTGTATACCTCAAAGACCCTCGATACGTATCAATACTGCTCCGACTGGCGGAAGAGTTTGGGCGAGCGACTGGACTATGTTTAAACCCGACGAAGACTATGGTGATAGCGCTGCACCGGACGGTCCGCAAACGCTTTCTTCACTGCCTACTCCGCTGAGGTATCAGGAGTGCACAACAACTGGACGGTATCTTGGGATCCAGGTTGGGAGCCGACCTGACGTTGAGAAGACGTGGCAACTCGCGGAAAAGCAACTCGCTAATCGATTGTACCTGGCGAGTCAGAAGACCCTTACTGTGGATCAACGCAGTTTAATTGCTGCGGCTGTAATAGTCCCCAAACTACTGTATATTGGCAGACATATATGGCCGTCAACGGCGACCATCCATCGGCTCACCTGCATGATCAAAAATTACGTGTGGCATACAGTTTTCGTCGTGGAGTTGAAAGGTGCGAGAGCGTGGCTAAATGCTGATCTCGCGTCGTTGCCACGTACGACAGGTGGACTGGCGGTCCCTGATCTTCGAGCGGAGCTCATGGCAATGGCTGCGGTTGCGGTTACGAATGGGCCCTTACGGGCACGCGACAAGAACATATGGTAGGGGATCTGCTCATTGCGGCACGCCGCGACGCACCTCAGACGTATCTGACGCCTGGGGCACTTCTGACGGCTGCTCGGGGCACCCCCAGAGGAACAACGATGTGGACCACAGGTTGCAAACTCGTCACCAACTACGGCGGCATGGCCTATCACTCGAGTCGGGTGAAGATGGTGGCGGCACTATATACTGTGGCACTCTGCTTCGACGGTCTTGTTATGTGGTGGACGGGGGCGAAAATCGAAGTCGACGGTGCCGGAATATGCGGCTCTGTCAGGCGCCTTTTCCTACACGAAACTAAACTACATTCTGGGGACTGCTGTACCTTACGCGAATATGGCGGACTTGCGGTTGTACAAGGCAAACTCAACGCTGCTCAGCGCTCAGGACATAGGAGCGTTGTGCACAAGGGGCAAGCGCCTTCGAGATGTGGTGCACTGGCGCCAAATTGGGCAGGGCCGCCTGCTGTTCACCGCGTTATGTACTCGCCACGAACGCACCGAGGCGTTCATTGCCCAAATTGAACTACTCGTCCGGGCATTAGTGGTGAACTTCCCCAACTTCTTGGTCGTCATCGGCACAACACGGAAGTGCGCTATCTGGCGTCGCCGCGAGACCACCCGACAACGGCCTCCGTTCTTCCAGACCCTCGGCCTGCTGTGATGATTTCTGCGGGGGTACACCGTGAAATGTGCACCACTACCGTTGACACTCAAGTGGAATTAGCAGCGGTGCTGGTGAGGGATTTACATCCACGCGTGCAAGTTCACTACGAGCATCCGCATCCACGGATGTGCCGTATGGTATGGTTGTGGGTCGGACGCCGCCGGTGGGCCCAGACGCGACAGCACTACAAAAGGACTGTCGCCGCAGCTGCTCGACGCAGAGGGCTAGGTAAGGCTACTGCGATCAAACAGAAGTGGTCACAAGCTAGTGAGTCGGCGGCGGCCGGCCTGGACAAGCTCGAGTGGAGACGCATTAGACGGATCGTCGGTTTGGAACCATGGGGTGAGCAAATCCTCATTAGGCTAAAAACCACGCCTTCTCATTATTTGACAAGAAGCATGATTGCCTTGGATGCCCCATCACGGCTGTGCACGGCTGAAACGGGTGGACATGCACCATGTCTTCTGGACGGGCCCGGCGGCGGTACGACTACGCCATGTTTTCATGCAACGATGGACTGCGTTGGGGTTATCGACGGCGGCGCCGGAGGAGGCGATGCTTTCGCTGAAATTGCCTCATGTGCCATTCAAAGTGTGGGAGGTAGCGGAAGAAACTTTCCCGCTGCTCACGAGACGTGATCAAGATGCTCTCACAGAGGCTACGGTCAAATTAGCAGAATGCTGCTGGAGAATCGGCGCGGCTCTGTATTTCCATGCTGTCTGGCGGTGGAGGGTCGCACACTTTGACCCACTTAACAATGTGACGGGACAACATGTGCGTGCCCTTTTCAACTCACGCCTATCTCAAGGATACCATACAGTGCATCTACACTTAACTGCGCCCGTCTCGCACCAGGCTATGAACAGAGCAGCTACAGTGATGCGCCGGGCGCTCGCTGCTACATGGACCTACATCCCGCAACCTCCAACACGAGCCTCGGCTCGATATCTACTCTTCTTCGACGGTGGCTCACGCGGGAACCCGGGGCCTGGCGGGAGTGGAGCCGTCGTGATCAAGTGGGCTCATCGCTCGCTGAAATGCACGTTTGCTGGGCAATCACCATGTCGTATGCTACCCGCACGACTACTAACAATCTACCGGAGAATCAGGGCCTTCTCCACGGACTTAAAGCATGCCTCGCCAAGCATTGGAGCCCCGTACATGTGGTAGGGGATAGTGCGACGATCATCCGCCAACACTCCACCCGCACGGCTCCAAAGGCTCAACATCTACAGACACTCTACTGGCAGTGCCAGCGCCTCGCTGACAAAATTCGAATTTTGTCATGGCAACATCATCTGAGAGAACATAACAAAACGGCAGACGCGCTGGCTAATATAGCCAT
This sequence comes from Phytophthora constricta, assembly GCA_011947335.1. Lineage (NCBI taxonomy): Eukaryota > Oomycota > Peronosporomycetes > Peronosporales > Peronosporaceae > Phytophthora > Phytophthora constricta. The sequence continues at coordinate 240,989 of JAAVTI010000619.1, read as the reverse complement.
GGACACGAAGAGGAGTGCACAGCGGGCACCAACGGAATTGGCTAATCACGAGGAAGACTGGCGCGCGGCGCTCGCGAATGTAAGTGGTGACGTGGGTCACTGGCTTGCACAGAATAACGATAAGGACCTCTCGGGGTTCGAGACCGCAACCGTGTAACGGCACGGGTAGACTCTAGTCAGGTAGTTAGCCACTACAGAACAGCCAATGGACGATATAGAGGCGTCCGTTGGAACGGGCATTAGATGTCGTTAGCATACGTTAAGTGACATCAATGTATCTCACTGCGAAACGAAACGAAACCACGAGTTTGTTCGACGGTCACTTTGATGCACAGCGGAAAGACTAACTTGTTTCTTCAGGTACTTGTGCGTGATTCCGGTAGCGCACTCGGTTTCTAGCCAACCTCCTATGGCTTAAACGTCTTTCAGTTGTTCCTCTAGGAATCTGCTACTTGTTGGTCTGTCACGATGAACTCACTGCAAGTATATACTTGGCATCAGTCCATCTGCTTGCTCTGCAACTAAAATGATAGTAGCTGAGAAATAAGTGTATGCTACTGTGAGATAAGTGTTTCATTTTTTGCGGTACAATGGGGACTTGTGCGTTGTGCAGTTCTTCTGCAAGTTGTTGGATAGACTTGAGGGAATCACAGTTTTGGCTGCCCGTACATATTGTAATTCAGATCTCCGCGAAGGCATCGCCTGTTCCGTCATCTGGAAGTTCGGTAGCTGTCAAGCTGCTGCTTCTCCCACCAGATTCCAAGTGTTGATATCGATCGGTAGAGATTGCCCCCACTCGGTATTAACATGCGGCTAAATGCGGGTACAATGTTTTTAATTGCATAGCGTTATGCACTATTGCGTTTAGTAATCCCCTTTTGAGTGAGAGGAACGTCAACGCGTATCCTTCGAGTGAGAGGATACAGGCCAGTTGTCTGACGGACCGAAGTTGATTGATCGCGTGGTCGCGAGAATTGACAACCCCTAATAGGGGTTGTCGATTCTGCAGCAGCAAATCGATTATTGTTTTTGCAGCAAGTCAATATTTTTGTTCAGCGTTCTGATTGGCCAAGCACTTTTTATCGATCTGCATCAGAATTGATGCAGAACGGAGCTCTTTGCAGCAGCAAGTAGATTTGTTTTCAGCTCGCCTGGTCAAAGATCGCGCCTCACTACGAACTACAGCCGTGTCGATCTCCATAGGGATGGCCCTTAGGGATCGGGCGCCACCCGTGGAGTCACCAGCAGGAGATAGCGAGACAGCACAGGTACACGCTAACGAAAATCACAACCATCTAAACTATTCTACGAGGAATGTTGCTGACGGTGGGCAAGCGGTAGATTCAGCGAACTCTGGTAATGCTTCAGTGGAAACCACGGAGACATCTACCAACGTATGCTGTTGGAAGAGCTGTAAGAAGATCGCCAAGGACGGGGATGGAAGTGTATTTCGTGTATGCAGAAGAGAGGGTTGTACACGCAGTGTACATTCAGCTTGTTCAGCAAGTATGCTGTCTGGCTTTGGAGCCAGCAGTACGTTCAACAAGATAGCGTGTGGAAAGCGTTGTTACAACGCACTTATGAAGCAGCCTCGCCCAGTAACGACACAAACTAAAAAACGAGTGCCTAGGCACAATGACGGCCCGACCTCTGCTGTGAGTTCAATCAGTGTCCTAATCAACTGGCTCACAGATGGCGATAACTACAATCGTTATCGTGGAGGTGACAGTCAGTCTGGAGAGTCCAAGACTACGATAGCTGGTGAAGTTGCTAGCAAAATTGTAGCAGCAGGCATAACCACCAAGCGCAGTGCCAAAGACATTACGAACAAAATCAGCTCTCTTGAAGGATTGTTTAGAAATGCGGAGGACTGGCGGAATGCTTCGGGACAAGGTTGCGCATACAACGAGCCCAGCATTCGCGACGCGCTTTTGATTCGTTGCTCGTATTACTTCGAGCTGCGTGATATCATGTTCGACCGCGTTAGTACTCGCCCTCAGCTTCTTAACACAGATTCTGCGGCTAGCAAGGATGACACGGAAGATGACAATGGAAATTCAAGCGATGATGAGACAAATAATTAGTGATGATGGAACCAATGCGAGTTCGCAGGCAAGTCAGCTTCCTCTGTACGAATATCAATTGCCAGACGACCCGCCAAACGGCAGCGCAAACGCAGTGATGCTGATCCTACACCCTTCGTGAAGTTGAAGGAAGCTCAACTTGCTCAGACTCGTGAGCTGCAACTAATGGAGCTAGCAGTACGTAAGAGGAAGGTGAAACTGCAAGAACAAGAGCTGGTAGCTCGTCAGCAACAATTGAAAAACGAGGCCCGTGCTATTGAAGCACGTGTCGGCGAAGCCACTGCACAGGCTGCCAAACTCCGCCAAGAAACAGAGCACTGGCGCCAGCAACGCAAGATTGACCTTCTCCGAGAGAGAAATAAGCTGTTGAAAGAAGGTGTATCGATGGATGATATTGATGCACTGCTACCACTGAGCACGTATTTCTAATATGTAGCCTAAAAGCTGGTTCCTTCGTTCATCTCCACTCGCATCTTCTGGCACAGGCAGGTTGAGTTCATTTTCATCGTCGAGCTCGCCTGTAATATAACCTTCAAGCTCTGTTCGCCACTCCTCGGGAATCGGTTCGGCGATTAATAGGTTATGGATAATACATGCACACATCACATATCGTATTAAACGTCTCATGTGCCTCCTCCTTTTTCCGAGCTGGACGCGGATTTCGCGCAAGTACTGAAAACGCATCGTCAGAAGACCGATGCAGTGCTCGCTTTTAATGCGCACTTTTGCCAATTGTTTGTTGAAATATCTGTTGTCGGGGTGTAGTTCAGCTTTTGGGGCTTTTTGAATGCTGGAACCATGATGCGTGAGGCCTGGAAGGCAGAATCACCAAGTATGTACTCGCTACACCGGAAGTGTTCGTCAGGATTCAGAGACATTGAAATATTGGACCACACGCGGTTATCGTGAGGGGAACCTGGCCACCCGACAACAATGTTCCGCACTCTTGCTATATCATCGCACGTCACCAGCGCGTTAACTGCGTACGACGATTTACGACTGTAATAGTCTTCGCCGTTGTGTCGGGGCTTGGTGGCGAGTGGAAACAGCGTACCGTCGGTGATGCCAACACAATTAACAAAACCGTGTTAGTCCTTGATTCGCTGGGCAATAGCGCGACGCTCTACTCGATCGGGCCATGTTATTGTTGATCGCTCCAACTTCATAACTGCGGTGATGGCTCGATCAAGGTAGTTGTAAAAGCTACCGCTTGCAATGCCGAGGCAGTTTCCAATATCAAGTGCTGAATTGCTATTGCCATACGCGCCGAGGAACTTAAGAAGCACCATCAAATGCAACCGCGCTCCACCACGAAGCGGCTCCCCTGTTGCCTTAAAAGTGGGGTCATTGTCCATGAGCTCCACAAGTCGAAAAACTCGGGTCGCCGCAGACGAAAGTGCTTTAGAAACTCGGAGTCGCTTGTGTGCTCATGATAGTACAGCAACTTCAGCCACCGATTCTACCTCCTCCGATAACGTGTTGACCGTGCTGCGTAGCGCACGACCTGCATGCGCTCAAACTCCAAGATCCAGTACTCGTCCAGCTCTGCCTCGTCCGAGTCCTCGTGCTCAGCAGGAATCTACTCACCGCAGCAGACTCCCGCCTTGTGATGACTTCCCGCAAATCCCGCAGCTCCCGCTGCTTTGCGGATAGCCGCGGCATCTTTGCTGTGCAAGAGAACTTCTGTCTTGCTGCAAAAAATATCCTGCTCTTGCTGCAACCGAGAACGGGGTAGTCAATTAAGATGGGGGTGATTGGACGAAACAAGTTTGCTCGAAGCGTCGCCGGAAACAAATTAACTTGCTGCTGCAGAATTGACAACCCCTAATAGGGGTTGTCAATTCTGCAGCAGCAAGTCAATTGTCTGTGAAAATTGTTATGTGCGTTAGATACAGCACTCGGTACATTGATAAGGACTTCCGTTTTTTTGCAAACCATATTTCCAGCGAGAGCGATATCTTGTCTACCATTGCTCAAACTCATTGTGGCGGATATCACAAGAACCAAGGCGGACTCGATAGCGTTCCTCAACTATGGGCCTGTACTGCAATTCCGCTGATAGAAAACAGCGGAATGCTTTATCCGCAGTTTCGAAACCTTCCAGAAGTTTGACGTATCCGCTGGAAGCGCTTGCAGTACGCAAATAGAGGGTCCGCGATCCGCTACTTTTCACTGTCAAAGATTGTCGCTGCAGCTAATATGAAATGCAAGCGTAAATTGAAAGATAAAGGTGAGCTATCTAGTTGGTGCTAAAGTGCCGAAGCAGTTCGCTATGTCGGCTATTCTGTGTTGACAGCATTGTCGTCGTTATCGAGGTTTCCAGAGTGATCTGGTTCAAACGAGTTGTCTGGTTCCACGCCAAAGAAGTCTTCGAGGAAGAACCGGCGGCTTTCCTCATCCATGCTACAGTGCATTGTGGCCGCTAGCGACAGGTATACTCCGCCACAAAGGCTTTAATGGCGACGTCGGCTCTACTGAGGGCCCCTTCGCCTTGTTGGCGTCGCAAGCTCACGTCGGCCAAGATCTTGTGGGCTTTTTTGGAGGGCGTCGTTCATTTTCCATGTTGGTTTTCTGGCGCTTTGATGGAGTGACAACGATGCGCTCGTCTTCAACCTGCACTTCCTCGTCGTTACTAGTTAGCGTAGGGTTCACGTCGATCTCCTCACTATTGCCGTTTACCGTATCGACGTCGGAGTCTTCAGCTGATGACGGAGCTGGAGTGCCTTGCTGGGCACCTGCCTGCGTGGTCATATCTACCGCGAATTCTCCAGTCGCTGCCGAGTTTGACAAAATGTTGTCTAGCTCATCGTACATGAACAGAGGGCGGTCGCGAAATTCCTTTGCTTGTGGGTGCACTGCAAGGCTGTCGTTCCAGACTTGGGTACGGACTCCTGAAGAATAAGTTTCCTATTCTCCGTGCTATGCCACCTTATTCATCCTTATTCATACGAGACGCAGATAGATCTCGTGTTTGGCACCTTCGCGATTCACAACTTTATACGTCGGAGTAATGACACTTTTGCTGATATCGCGATACCGAGTTTGAATGACGAAGCGGACGATGATTGTTGGAGTTCACCGGACGCCGCTGATGACAAATCGGCCAAACAAAACTGAGATAAGAGTGCCTCCGATATGTGGCGTGACTACACCATGGTTGTCGCCAAAGGCACGGAGAAGTAGTGCTTTAGATCGAGCACTCCATTCATAATGATCATACAATTTCCTTTGCTGAATAAAATCATGCACTCTTACAGGCATTGAGCTCGATCCGCTATAATCGATCCGCTACCTGCGGGAATTCCGGCAGGTAGCGGATCGCTGGTCCAGCAGAAAAATCCGCTAGAAAGTACCTGCAGTGCAAGACAGATTATCGGCTCATCCGCTGGATGCTCGAATCCGCTAGAAGGGGTCCATTCCAGCGGATTTTGTGCGTGCTGTACAGGCCCTATGATGTTGCAAGACGTTGAAGTCAGTCCCTCGTTTTTGTTCATCTCTAATCTAGAATAACTCAAATCATAAACACATTTAGGATCCATCAAATTGTAATTGTTGTCACAACGAAGTTTTAGCAACATGCCGTCGGATATGGCGCTAGGCGAGACGCTCCTATCGCGTCTCTCCGCTCTCTTCCAGCAAGACCCTCTCATGTACGTCTTCCCAAGACGCCCCTCTATCCAACGAGTATTTAAACTCGTAACCATGGGCTCTAACTGAAGTTACATCCCTCTAAACCCAATGTATCAACGTTTTCCCAGTGACGAGGTGGGGCTGCTCTTTGGCACCGAAGCGAGCGACCTAACGCCCGAGACGGCCTTCTTCCTAGAAGAGCACAAACTGGGCGTGGCTTTCGCTGCTGGAATTCCATTGTTTCAAGCTGCTCGCACGCAGTTCCACCCGCTGAATTCACTTTTGCAGCAAGATGCGGCCGAGATGACACAAGCGGATAGTGGACGTCGTGCCCTATTGCTGCACTGCACACGAGCTATCCTGCTCATCAGCGCGGACTTTACACGGCGTGGAACACCAGGAAGAGTTTTGTGGTGAGAGGATGGCTGGACGCGCAGGACGAGGTGCAGTTCACGAACTTGGTGTTCACGCTGCACCCGAAGAGCATCGACACGTGGGCCTATAGGTGAGGGTGGGCACTTGGGTCGGATTGATATTTGCAGACTCTGACGATGGATCTCTTGCAGACGTTGGCTGGCTACTCGACTGTGCGAATCTCTCTCGGGCGATGAGTTGCGAGTGTTTTTCAAGCAGCAGGGACAGGTCTGCAGCCGCTTGGCGGAGCTGAAGGCGCGCAATTACCATGCGTGGAGCTTCCGACACTGGATCGTGTCTAGAATGCCGCTAAATTTGATGATCGAGGAGCTATCGGACATGGATCACTGGTGCAAAACCCACGTGACTGATCATTCCGGCTGGAACCATCGGCAGCACACGTTGAATGAACTGACCAAGCAATACGAAGCTGCCGGCAAGAGTGAGGCCATTCGGGATCTGGTTCTTGCAGAGTACAAGTTCGTCTCCGACATCATGGCACCATATCCAACTCATGAAACGCTGTGGTGTCATCGTCGCAATGTGGCACACAGACTGCTTAGTCTAACATCGCTAGAGAAGACTAGTAGCGATTTGGTGCCATCAAGCCAAGCGGTGCAACTTGTGAGTGAGCTGGAAGCTCGTGCGTTAGCCTCGCTTCCAAATGCAAAAGCGGCGAGTGACTCCATCATGACGGAAAATCTCATTGCATCGTGGAAAGAGATCTCAAAGATCCTCGGTGTCGGCGAATGGTCTTCCGTATTCCGTGCAATTCTGCAAGAGATCGAGACCGCTTGGCAGTGTGGAACCCGGTTCTCCCGACGGTACTCCGTTTGGTGCCTTGCACACCTTCGTGTTTCCGTCAGTGGGGAGAAAACTGCTGAGAAATGGGATCGAAACAAACTCTTGACTAGAAGCTTCTCTCTTTGGCTTCGACCTTACAAGCGCATTTAGTTAAAGAAGACGACGTGCTGGAGGAATTCTGGCTTCGTGCATGATGCTAACTACGTCAGCACGTAAAGGACTAGCCACGAATGATAACCGACAAAAGCAAATGAAGCAATCGTAAAGCACAACAAGCTAAAGTGTATTCAAAAATGGCAATCGTCCTTAGCAGTTGCGTATACTCACATGCCTTGCTGCACTTACACACTGCTTGAGACAAACTGAGCGAGGCCATTGACGATCGTGCCGGGGAGAAGTGATACAGCAGCCGCAGCTCCACGCCGTGCCCATGCCGTACTGCTGATAAATATCTTTTACTGTCACAAAGTCCTGCAGCTCTTGGTCGCACCGCAGGTCCTGTCGGACTCCTTGGTGGCCCAATCCGCTGAGCTTGCAGTTTACATTCGGCAGCACGATGCACATGTTCTTGTAAGAGTCCAAATTGAGCAGGTTGCACAGGTGCTTCTTCAGGTGGCGAATCTTCAGCTTGGACGACGTGGTGAACAGTGTGCGCTTCAACTTGGGCGCGTTTTGCTCTTCCTCCTCGTGCAGTAACACGCGCAGATTCACTTTCCCGGGCACCGGCACGCTGGAAGGGGTCGAGACTGGTGTCGTCTCGGCTGAAGACGACGTGGACTCCGTCGCAGCAGACGTGGGCTCCGCTGTAGTCGACACGCGGGGCTTCTTGCGAGCACTCTCGTCTTCCGAGACAGCAGCAGACGACGAGTTGCTGTCATTAGGCGGCGAGCGATCCGGCGATCTGCGCTTCTCCCCACTGGCTGTGACGCTCCGTTCGGTGTTTCCGACGGAGAAGCTGCACGTGACGACGACGCCGACACCGCCACGGACGTGGATCCCTCCACCGTCTTCTTCCTTCCTCCCTGACCACAATAACAACAAACAACTTATCAGTCCTGCACATCTTCTCTTCTTTTTCTCCTCTGCTCCCACGTACATGGCGTCTGGACGCCGCCTGGCTGATTACCCCCATCCGGGTGCTCTCTGTGTAGGCATTATGGAAGTGTCTAGAGCGATTAAGTTGCTGGATGATCTCGTCCTCGTTCTTCTCAAACTCGGCCAAGTTCGGGTGGATCTTCCGGATGAGCGCGTCAAAGTTGGCGTCGGGCCGCAGCGAGCGCTTGCTCGGGATGTGGATGCGGCAGCTCGGGCACTCGCGCTTGCTGTGGCGGATGGCCGTGGAGATGCACTCGCCGCAGAAGCGGTGCAGACACTCCATGACCACGCGCGTCTCCTTGATGATGCCCAGACAGATGGGACACGTCAGGTCGGCGTTGAGCACCCGCACGGGCAGCGTGCGGGTGGCCTGCGGGCCGTCACGGGCGCGCGCGGCTGGCGGTAGATGTCGAACAGCGTGCAGTCGTCCACGAGCTCCATCTCCTCGAACTTGGAGCGGCGGCTGAGCTGGCAGTTGGGCGACTCGCGCACCAGCAGGTCGTAGGCCTCGCGCGTGAACTCGTACGGGTTCTGGGGCGCCTCGCTGGCCATGGTCGCCCACTTCTTGTGGGGCTTCTGCACCGGATCAAACGGGATGGAAGAGAGAGCCCAAGAGCGCGCTGGACGGTCAATTCGAGACTGCGCGCCAAACGGATAGGCGCGCAAATGCGACCTGTACTGGGGAATATTAAAGATCCTGGGATACAGCATGAATAGGTTGTATCACAGGGCCTATGGAAGAGCATGGGTCGTGACGTGGCCGCAGACGTGGCTCACTCACTAATCGAAACGAGGAGCTCCGCTAAGGACTTTGGACTTTAACTTGTGCCCCCTCGTTGTGGACCATGGCGCCGAACTTTAAGATGATGGGCGTGACGATGACGCTGGCGCTCGCCACGCGCTCCGTGCTGGACACGGAGGACCCGCGTACGTCTGTTGCTGCTCTGACAGGGTTGTGACACAGTGTTTGTGCTCAATGGTGTGGCTGGTACTTTGTCTGCTGCAGTGCAAGTGAGCATCGTGCGTGGGCTGTACATGCTGTCGCAGCTGCTGTGCTACGGCGTCATGCTGCTGCTGTACGTCAAGGCCAAGAACAACACGGAGCCCGGCGTGGTCATTGTGAAGGAGGATCTGGGCTTCGGCCAGACCGGCGACAAGGACGAGAAGATCACCGTGGCCGAGCACGACCAGCGGATGGTCATGAAGGAGATCCAGCGCGTGCGTGGCTGGCTAACAGATTGAGACCTGTCTATTGGTGGTCGTGTTTACTGACGTGGTGACTTGCTCGTTCGATGTGGGTTGCAGTTCGGCCTGGGCTCGATCGTGACGCTGCTGATCCACTGGAAGTTTGGCTTCTTCCCGCCGCTTGTGATCCAGACCATCACGCAGCCCTTTAATTTGTACCAGTCTACGATCGTCAAGGTCACGCTGCTGGGCGAGCGCGCGTGGCGAGTTGCGTCGCCCGTGGGCGGACCGCAACGATATGAGCAAGTCCATGAACTCATGGAACGACACCATCATGTCGGCCATGGGCGGCGAGGTCCCCACCAAGGTCAGCAAGAAGACGGCCAAGAAGGCCAAGCGCAAAAACAAATAGAGCGTCCATGGCTGTAGCAGTGCCGAGCCGAGCATTTAGACCAAGGGATCGTCGTTATCGATGCCTTGCCGTTGCAGAAGATGCGAACGCGAACGCGAACGCTTCTCGAGGACGAAGCTGCTTGCGCGGGATCTTCTTTACGACCCGACCGGTGCGTAGCAGCAAGTCGAATCGGCTCAATGAACGCACCTGCACGATCTTTGCCTTGTATGTCTGCGGTTCTTCAGTGTTATCGCTTTGTCGGCGTCTTCTGCTACTTTTCTTTCTTGTTGACTTGTGAATAGACTGTTGATCCTCCGCTGCAGAGCTGTCCGGTGTCCAGAGCACTTTGTCCCCTCTGACAAAATGATAGTATGGCTCTTCATCCTGTTCATCGAGCAGCTGAATCTTTGTTGCCAAGACGGCTTCAAAGTAGCTGCCATTGTCCGCTCGGATGTCGTAAAAGTCGGAGCTTGGAATTCGGCGTCGGACTGTGCCTTCGAGCCAACAGCGCTTTGCGTGGAAGAGCACGCGATCGTCTCGGTAAAACACGGGCATCAGGTCGGTCTCTTCTTCCGATTCCTGGTGCTGAGGGTTTACGTATTCTTGATCGGAATCGGAGGACTCTGACGAAGACACCGACACAAAGCTGCATGCTGAGTTCACTGCAGGGCCTCGAAAACCATCGGCGTGTGGGCGGATTCGCGTCAAATTTTTCAGCTCGAACGTTGATGCAGGCCATTGGTCTAGTGCTGGTCCGCTGACAATCTCTCGCTGCAGAGCATCGGTACTTTGCGTGATTCCAACATCACTCTCAACTCTTTGATGTAACCTAGCTACCTGAACTCGAAGGACTTCGCCAGTCCACTTGATCTCGTGCTCGTCGTTTGGCTTCGCGGTCTCAGCACCTTTGCGGATGACCTTTTCCACTTCTTTGTTGGAACGCTTAAAGTGGGCGGCGTAGTCTTGTACACGCGTCTTCTTAGCTTTGCTGCTGCGCATAACGACGTCTGCGGCGATCGAGTTGACGCTGTGAACCGAGGCTTCAAGAAGCGGTTGCTGGAGACTCGACAAATCTAGTACAGGAACTGGTTCATGGTTGCGCCTTGTTGCAATGTTTGGTGCCTCATCTAGTGCTGGGCTCAGCACTTCTTGTTTGGACGGATCTTGGATCGTCGTGGGCTGAGCAACAGCTTCAACACCTTCAGCGATGCCCTCATTTGTTCCGGTTGCATCCTGGCTAACCTTCGTCGCTGACTTCGGTGGTAAGGTCAATTTCTCCCAAGGAATGGCGACAGCTTGGCGCTCGAGCCTGTCACGATGGCGGCCTTCGTCTTCCAAGAAAAATAGATCAAAGCGCGGGTCATAGACAACGTTAAAGAGGTGGCTATTGCTGCGAGGGGGCTCAGCCCTCCTAGTATTTCGTTCTTGTCGCCATCACTCTCCATTTCCAGACAAGCAAGACACGTTGATCAACACGACTTGAGGGTTGAAAGGTCGGTCACGTATTAGCATCTAACTGAACCAGGCCTCGAGCAGTACCCGGCTGGCCGGCCCACAACTACCCACTGCGGGCACAGCTTGCTGTTCTTGCTGGAGTCTCGCAGTTGGTTCTTTTTAAATCAGCAATGTACTGTTCACAACGGAGAAGCCCGTCGCCACACCACCTTCGTCAGTTCCGGAGAGCTTGGTGCGCAGCAGGTGGCCTGCGTGCTTGTTCATGATCTCCTTTCCGTCGGCATCGAACAGACTCGTGATATACATTCCGAGCTCACTAATCGTGGGGCCGCTTGACGTGGCTCCGTTGCGAACAAGGACGGCAGGGTTCTCCTTGGGGAAGATCCGCTCCATTAAGATGTACGACTCCAGTTCAGTGGGGCTGAGTTTTTGGATGGCCGAAGCGACCTCGTCTCCATACATGTTGTTACCTCCTCCCTCGCGCTGCGGCTTCAGAACGTAGGAACGGGGTTCGCAATCGCCATCTTCTTGACATCGTTGATGCTCGACGAGTCCTTCTCAAGACCATAGAGACCAGCGAACGACGTCTCCAGCTCCTTGGCTTCCTCTTCCGACACGAAGCGACGCAGAACCGCGGGCTGAGCTAGCACCTGCTGCACCTTCTTAGTGCCAGCCAAGTGATAAGCAATCGACGGACATTTGATGGCGTACGATCGCTCAATCAGCTTACGACCAGCCCACTCGTGCTCAGTAGGGTAGTCGTTCGGCGTGTACGCAGAGCGGAAGTACGCAACCGACACCTCACGGTCGTCGATGACGAGCGTGCGCTTGTCGTCGCGCTCAACCAGCTTGCCGCGAGCATCGAAGTCAGCCATCGTGCGACGCAGCACACGGATGCCGTGGTCCTCCCAGAGGTTGTATTCCAGCCAACGCTGGTCGATGGCGTTGGCCTCGTTCGGTTGCACCACGAACACCACGACGGCTCTATCACACAATTCCTTGTTAGTTTACAACGCACATCCATCGATCGTACCCCAATAGCCTTAGCACGTACTCGTCGACACCATAGTGCTTGTGCGCCGCGGCAAGAGCGTTCGGGAGCTCCTTAATCGCATCATTCTGCGGCAAGCCGTTGCGATACTCGGACGACGCAATGCCGTAGAGTTTCTCCAGCGCAGGGACATCCACAGCGACGCGGTCAACGAGGAACCTAAAAAAGCAGTCATAACACCCCAAAATCAGCTCTCTTTAACACCTTTTGCCTTTTTCAATTGGCAAGAGCTTTGAACGCACTTGTGCATGTCCGAGACCAGCGAACTGATGCAGCCGAAGGACGACGCGATGGTGTTGAGCTCAACCTGCAGCAGACGCTGCGAATCTCCGTCCTGCGGCTCGTGCAGCATGTAGTCCGAGCGGTGGATACCCAGATAGGCCTGTTGCTGCACGCCCTCCTTCTGCACCTCCTTGACAGCTCCAGTAAACGTCCGGTAAACTTGTCTTCCTCCACCACACTGTAACAATTTGTCCGTCAGCAACAACAAAAAGTTACATCTTGTAACATCAGAACTGGTCCCCCAACCTCTGCACCGTGGCGTGCAGCCACTCGATGTCGCGGCTCACACGGTCCACCATGCGGCCGTAGATGGGCGACAGCTTCACGCCGTGCTCGAACTGCGCCCTCGGGAACTAATTGAGCGGGAACAATGTCAACCAAAAGGAATGTTACTTAGTGTACCGTATACGTAAACTTTACACTTTGGTTGACCACTTTACCTGTACGGGCAGTAAACAGAACGGGATGTGCGTAAACGCCGGTGTGGGCTCCGTGGGCTTGGACGGGTCGCGCCAGCCCACCAGCAGCCCGTGGGCCGCCGCGTACGCGATGGCCTGCTCCACCGCGTCCTCCAGCTGCGCGGCCGTCAGGCCGATCGCCTCCCGCCCAGCACGCGCTTGAGCCCGTGGGCGTCGCCGCCACCGCTGCTAGTAGATCCGCCATGACGTCTGTAACAGGTAAACAGGTAAAGCAATTGTGACGCTCCTCACGAGCTGATCTGATGCGCATGTTGCGCGAAGGTAACGTAAAGGTGAAGAGATTGCGTCATCATCATACCTGCTAAAACTAATATTCTACTCATTCGGCCAGATCGCTAATTCAGAGTGTAAATCAGAGTCCAAATTCGTCACCTTCTGCACTCTTATATGGAGTACAAAGGCTCCTAAAACGGGCTGTCCGTTTCGCCGTCATTTTGCGAATTGCGACGGACGACATGCAGACGCCGCCGAGTGCTGGCGCTGCTTCGGGGCGGGGTGTGCAGGATAACGAGGCGGCTCCAACATGTGCGTTGTCTTGCGGTTCCGACGGTGTGCGATTTGCGTGCTGGAACGTCGTAGAACGGGAGAAAAACAACGTTTTTGATCTCTATCGCACTGTTTTGAAAGTGATCATTGGCCATTGAGAGACTTCCACTCATAATGTGAATTTCTGCTGCTGGGACTGATGTTTAGACGATGAAGAGGAGCTTATGGAGAGCTGGCGCTTGCGGTTACGCGCGTTCTACTGGGCGCACGACCCTCGCAAAGTGGATCGCGTCGAGGAGATCCTGGCTCGACTCGAGGTGCGGCTTGCTGGCGTTGTCGGTTGAGAGAAGCAGAGTAAAAGAATGTTTTTGTTTATTTTGTTGTCACTTTGGTGGTGGCAGGGTCGAGAGGAGCAGTTTCTGCAGCAGGTGCACCGGGAGTTCGGTGTGCGAGACTTTAGCGGGGAAGTAGCGATTGATGACATCTATGAGCATCAAAGATACTCCTACCTGAGCTTCTCGTGGGGTTCGACGTTTCCAGGTGCGTCGTGCATTGGCTTTTATTGGGGTAGAGTTGCAGGGGTGCTGATACTGTTTGCAGGTCATTTGCTGCCGACGGACCGTCATCAATGGAGTGGACAGCATGGCTCACCGTCAAGCCAAACCCGTCAGAAAGTGGAGCCGCAGCTACCCGTCAGCTGGGAATGGACCAGTGACTGGGTGTTAGACAAAACATCCTGCAAATGCGATGCCGACGGATGGGTCTACGCTTTGGACTTTACCATGTACGACATGAACGGGCTGGATGCTCACGGCAAAGCACTTGTACTACATGTATCACCAGCTCATGTACGAGTATTTGCTTTCGTGTCTGTGTAGGATAAACTACTTGATCAAGAAAGGGCAAGAACGAAGTGAACCGAATGCCACAGACTACGTGCGTCGACGACGGTGGGTCCGCACACGTCGCCGCGTGCACAAAACTATTCCGACGATTGAATTTCCAGAAAAGGAGAGCACCGAGAAGGATGTTGATCCTTGCAGCGGCGATGAAGTCACCAACTGGGTGGTCGAGAGTGGAGAAGAAAGTGGAAATAAATCCCCCGTCAATGGCAGCATGGGGAGCACTGATGATAGCGATGGTGGACCAGAAAAACTGACGAGTCCAAGGATATCGACCGGCCGGGATCACCAGCGCCATCAACAGCTCAAACTGAACCCTCAGCACGCGTTGGCTTGGAACTCTTTACGATGAACATGGACAAAGCAGCGATTGATACTGCTTGGAAAGAAGCCGTGAAAGATCTGGAACAGGTCTACACGCGTGCAAAAGAAAGCCGAGCCAAGAAGAAGAAAAAATGGGGTGTGAAGAAGGAGAAAATCAAACGGCAGATTCATTTGCTTGAGAAGACCATCCTGTCCATGCAAGCGGTATCCATGGAGGAGGAGAAGAAGCGACAGAGCGAAAGGCCAAAGTTTCAACCCAGTCCACAGCACTCGATGCGATCGATGCCCTCACCCACTAGTCGGTCAATGCCAACCTCTGCCTCCGTGGATAGTCCGACAAATGCGATCAATCTTGCCTCAAGAATGCTGTGTGCGCAGTCCAAACTGGATGCCCTTCGGCGATACTACTGGCATCCGCGTGAAAACAACTATTCACTTCGCTTCAGCATTGACGGCATTTTCTACGGTCTTCGGACTTCTTCGTCGAGAGCTTTAACAGCTCGTTCTCGATTCAAATCAGCCATCAGACAAACGGTGCACAGGGAATTACTCCAACGTGCAAGGTCACGATGAGAGGGCATACCGTTTGCTGCGGCAAGCATGTGAAGGTGGTCGGAGAGAGAGGGACGCGCATTCCGAAGTCAATCTGGGACAGCATGTACATGGACTCGGATTTCGAGGCCTCCATCTGCCTTATTTACGTGGAAGACGTTGATGATCCAAGCTCGACGGCTCAGGGTAGCTGGGAGTTCCTCTTTTCACCTGAGGCTACGCACGTCGAGCTTATCAATTTCACCAGACGCGTGAAAGGTGGCATGGATCTGCCTGAGACGATGGTCCGCAAGCTCTGCTCCGACGTGCTCACGTCTCTTGTTCGTGACTTGACTCTTTTGTACTTCCCGCACGAGCTTGCGTTGGCCTTCAATTTACCACCGGGTAAACTAGACATCAAGGGTGAGCTTGAGATTACCGGTCAGGCTATTGATGATGTCATGGAGACGGAGCTGAAGGAACTCGATGTGAACGCGATTCGGCAAGAGGAAGCGAAACAAAAGTTTCGCCGACAAGCGGGAAAAGCCGACGAAAACGAGGATGAATCACTGCTTCCACTAAGCCCAATCTTGGATGCTGCGACAAATGCCGCTCAAATGTTCACCACGTTCCTGTCTGGATCGGACAAGAAAATGCAGGCCATTGCCAAATTGCTGCAGCTCTCCCCGGCTCAATTTAATTTGCTGATGGCTCTTAAAGACAGCAGGGTGTTTCCCACCACGCACACTTTTTACTGCCTCGCCTCAATGTGTGCCTACTTCAACGCTTTTTCAATTGATGAGGAAGGCATTGAATTCCAAGAAAAAATCTTCGGGCCACTTGGAAGCGCATTCTTGAACTAGTTTACATCCGGAAAATGCAGGCTATCGGTGCGAAAGCGACAACCCAGAACCAAAGGACACCACGATCGGAGCATTGTGCAGCTGAGACCGCGGCACAATTCGAGTTGTTTGACATGGACAAGTTTTTCGACTCGATCAAGCGGCTGTCCAAAAAGCCAGCCACTATTCAAGTCTCTGTTAAGCATTTCTACTGCACCCTGAATGCACTCAATGTTGTGGAAGCCCTCTCAAAGCTGTACGAACGCGTGGTGCTGGGTATTGACTACAGCAAGCCACGTACAGGAGCGGACGGGTTCATGTATGGTATCCGGTTGGGAAGAAAAACTAACGTTCAGCCGGTAATGGCGATGGCTGCCGCGGCAGCTGCTGCATCTGCTGCTGCGAACACGGACGGAGAGGTTCATCCAGTAGGGTCTCCGCCAGTTCTTGATCTGAGGCGATACCGTCCGGCGGAAGTCTCGTTCCGAACACGCGTCCAGACATTCAGCAAGTTTTGGCAAACGTTGAAAAAGGTGATCGAGTTCGTCCGGGAAAATGTCGACGATGTGAGTGCTGAGGTTGTAGGAAATGTCAAGGGCACCGGAGACGACTGTGTCCTCAACGGTTCCTTCAAAGATGCAGACTATCGTGGGCCTCTAAGCATGGGTGTCATGGTGCCTCCATGTTTTCTAGGCTTTTATCGGGTAGAGATGGTCACATTGGGTAATGGTCGTGTAGGAATGCAGGTGGACGCCATGCTGCCTTCGCTTTCTTCGAAAGCGGCCGTCAACGATGCAAAGCACGGGTCCACTAAAGTGCTGGAATCCATTGGTCGAGCTATGCTTGCAGACTTGACGACTGAGATACTTCTGGACCTGGATGCGTTGATAGCACACGAGCAGCAGCGTCAAGAGCAGGCAGCTTTAGCCGCCAAAAGAGTACCCGTCGATACAGAGCTTCCCAAGCAAAGACCATCGCCTACCCGCGTGGGATCTCCTCAGCAACGCAATTCACCCGTCAGTGTAAGATCACCAGCAAAAAGCGCTTCACCGACCAGTACGGGATCGCCGAAACAGAGTGCTTCTCCTGTTGATGCAGGGTCTTCAAAGCAGAATGCTTCATCTACTGGAGGCAAGAAGGCAAACCAACATTGTGCGCTCGCTTTTCCTTCGGTCCGAACTTGACAGGCTCCGAAAACGATGGCGCACCGAATGCTGGAGGGCAGCTTAACGTGAGCACAAGCGAGTTCACGAAACTTCACACGACGGCGAAAGCAGGTTCCTTCATGCTGCGTGTGCTGTCACTCGTCGAGTGGGTGCTCACCGAATACGTTCGTCCACAAGTGCTGCGAGCGTTTCCACAGCATCAGGTGCTGTTTGACACCGCCAAGGCGAGCTTGATGCAGCTGCTCCGATCACCAAAGCTCGAAGTGAACTTTGATGTGATGGCAAGAGCGTTCATTCATGACGACGAAAGCCTCATGGTCACCTTGTGTGGATCGCCACTGCATCCGACGCCCATGGTGTACAGGGATGAGGTGAACTTGCTTGACATCATCTTGCAGGTAGACGACCTCGCGAACATTTGGATTGACGATCGGTACCCGCCGTACTCGAACCCGCTGTACTTCTAGCTTCAAGGCGCTTAGAGAATGCCACGACAAAATGGGTCGAACTCGATCCGATTGAATTTAAATACAAGTACATCCTACTTACACAACAGCGACTGCGAACTTCTCCTCCGTTCGAAGGATAGTTCAGCATACACTACTGGTCATCTGCATCGGAGGTCACTCTGTTGGCGGTGCGTTAACACCCCCAGTACTCAACGGTTCAGCCCGTCAAGAGAAACTTACTCCAAAATACTCTACACCTCTCGCCTTCAGTACACGACCAAATACTCATCATACCGCTACCTAATGCAGCCACGTTCTTCGGTCCAATCCAAAAGCCATGCCCCAAGTCCCTGCCTGGCAAGAAAAACATCATGTAAGTTGCAGCCACTATTGGGCACGGTGCGCACAATACGTACGCCAGCGTACCCGTCGCCACCTCAACTTGTAAATTCAACTGGTGGCAACTGCTTCTCGAGTTGCTTCATTTCGCTTGATAAGCGCGCGATATTAGCTTCTGCCTCCTCACACTCAGCGACGCATTGTTCATACTCTGCCCGGATTGCATCGAAGTCCAGCGTGCCATCGCCGTCGCCAAGAGTCGATGAAATACTAGAAGCTACCTGATCATTGATTGAGATATCATCAGCTTTTTCGGCAGATACTTTCTCAACAGTAGGCGACAACGAGGAATCCTATTGTAAATGACAGCGCAAAAAGCAAATAACACACAAACAGCAAGCGATTAGAGCTGGGCCAAACACATGGACTTACCCGCACTTGGCACTGCGCACGGCACCACAAGCCAGCTACGCCGCCGCGACGGGCTCTATCGATTTCTTTACGCAAGGTGACTTGCTGGGTATCCGTCGCGACCAGCACTGCTCGTCTGCACGGGCTTTAAAACGTGTGTATCCAAGGATGTACTGACCCCTGAAGTGTTGTTGTTGTCCACCTCTAGCTGCTTCGCCGCCGGCCTTGACGAAGAATCTGCCGCTGTCGTTTCTTGTCGTTCAGCTGTTGTTTTTGGCAGCGTAATCGACTTCTCCTTCTCAACACTTGATTGTTTGTACGTAACTACGTCGTTAGTCGATGCGTCACCATTAATCCCATTCGTGGTTACCTCATTCTGCGATGG
Source organism: Phytophthora constricta (assembly GCA_011947335.1). Taxonomy (NCBI): domain Eukaryota; phylum Oomycota; class Peronosporomycetes; order Peronosporales; family Peronosporaceae; genus Phytophthora; species Phytophthora constricta. The sequence continues at coordinate 222,281 of JAAVTI010000619.1, read as the reverse complement.
GGTCGTCGACTGAACGTGTTTCTTCGGTGTGGATGCGGAAACTTGTGGCTGAACAAGGGTTTCATCTATCTTATCGTCCGAAGAAACTTGATGCGGGGAGGATGATGACGACGATGACAAACTCGATGAAGAAGACTCCTTTTGCAACTTGGCTGTCCCACGACTCGCCTGTCGTTTCTTCTCACGCTCTGCAATCTGTCGGCGCATTTCTTCAATAGCATCATCGTAGGTTTGTCTTCTGTTGACCGTATTGGTCTTGGAGGAAGACTCGCATGTGCCCTCGCTGCTTTTTCGTGGCAAAAAGTCGTCTAAGGAGAGGTGGATTACCACCGACTGGGAACATGCCGTCAGAGGACGGAATTCAGGAGTAATTGCTTCAAGCTGTGCAGGGACCCCGCTGGTTCGGATGGACTCGCTGTAGGAGGATCTGCTTTGCCAGTATCACTATCGCCCTGATCAAATGTTGTTGCGGGCTTACCAGGTAATCCTTCAGTTAGCTTTTGCTCGGTTGTGGTAATCCGGGGTTGCCTCGAAGGCGACGGTTCTGTTGGGTCCTTTGATACAGATGCATCAACGTGGACAGAAGCAGCCTCGTCGGAACGGTCACATCCCCGGTAATAGAACACGCAAGGCTCACTTCAGCATTGCTTTCGAGTCTTCCGGTCATATTTTCTTCCGGAGCTGGTGGCGTTGGGGGAAGAGCGTTGTTTGTTGCCTTGGTTGCAGCTCGTTTTCGGTTCCGTTGCATGGATAGTAGGATTTGTTCGCGTAGTTCATCAATCTCCGGGCTCGAAGGCTCTGAATGTCTTCGAATGCTGTGCGTCAGGTCTGGAGACGACGGAGACGACGATGACGAAGAACTAGTGGTCCTCTGCATTTTGGGTGTCGCTGTCTTGGAAGGACGTTTCGTTCGAAGCGCAGCAGCCCGAAGACTGTCCAGATCAAAATCCGCGTCGTCATTCTTCTCCTTGCTACCGGGTTGGGAAATACTTCCATCTTTACCGCCGGGCAGACCCATTGTGTTACTTGCCAATGAAATAGAAAGTGGACGACCTGGGTCGCCTGGCATCACCTTCGGTGGGGAATTTGGCACGGATCGGTACTTGAATCCGCCGCGCATAGGCGGGTCAAGTAACGTCTTCTGCAGAGGCAAATTACTTTCTCCATTGAACATCTCCATGCTTCCTTGCCGATTAACACGTAGAATCTGACTGTCTCCAAACGGTAGCGGCGGCCTGGGTATCGGGGGTTGCTTCGGAGGGACCATTAATGGGCGAGGGCCCCAGCAAACTGATTTACTGGCCGAAATGGAACCGGGCCTACACCTGGAAATACAGGACGCGCGTTCACGGGTTCGCCTCTGGGGGCATTATTCATCATCGCGAACGTGTACTGCCCTGGCGGTGCGGCATCTCCGAATATGCGCGGGCGTGTCATCCGCCCAAACTTAGGTGGATCGTACCGTTGCTCATACTCAAGCGGTGGTTCACCAGGTGGGGCATGCATCATCTGCATGGCGTCTAACTTCCGCTTCGTCTTCTTTTGCCACGCTTCTTTTGCTTCTTACCACGCATATGCCGCGCAGTAAGGTATTTGGTCGCATCCACTGGCTGTGCGTCCAAATGAAGAGCTTGAGGGTCCTGCTTAACTCCAAGCTGCAACTGCTCTGACGATGTCTTCTTCACACCTTCTTCGTAGATTTCTCCATCCTCCAAGTTCTCCAGCTGAACGATTCGATATTCACCCTCAGAATCGGGTAAACCCGAAGTGTTCTCTACAGGTTTCGGTGCCTGGTTCGGTAGTTCCTCATCCACATCCGCCTCCATTTCCTCGTCGCTGTCATCCAGGGAGATGCGTCCGCTGTGCTCGTCTTCCTTGCTGCCATCCGCTTCATTCTGCGCATGCTTCTCCTCCTGTGCATGTTGAGTCTGCTGGAGCGTCTTCCGAATCGTATCCAACGCTGCGTCCACCTCCTCCGTGGTCTGTTTCATTCGCACATCCACAGACGGAGGCACTGACGGCCACTCCTCGTCAACGTCCGACTCCACATCTTCTCCTAAGTCCGTCATCGTTTCCGACGGACGCTCCGTTTGCTCTTCAGGTCCCTTTGCCTGGGTCACTTCCTGTCCCTGTACTGGTTCAATTGGCTCAACATCAACTGCAGTGTCCACCTGCTGTCCCATGGGCTCGTCCTCCTCCTCGCCGTCCTCTTCTGTCAAGTCAATCACCGCCGAGTGGACGTCCACACTGGGCTGCAGCCTGATCGTCTGCACGGGATCAGTCTTCACCGTCTTGGCCACCGAAACCGCCGCTGGTTTCCCCAATTGGAACAGCGCGGAGCTATCGGGTGGTGCGGAGGGCCTCGCAGGTCTTCCTGTCTGGGAGAAGGCGCCCGCAGCCTGCAGATTGCGCCGCTTCTGGGCCTTCCACTGCTCTTTACTGCGCGCCATCGCTTGACTCGCTCCAGAGCGTTCCAGAAGCTGAAGTAGAGACTGAGACGGGGATGGGCGTGTAGCACAGACACTGGCGGTGCAGACGCAGCTTGTGGCGCGTCTCTTGCTGCGCTCTGGTGGTCGTGACGGCCGCCTAACGCCGCGATCCGCTACGTCCAGGAGCCTGCTCGTGGCCAACGCGCTACTGAGGCTACAGACTCCTCTAACTGCATCAGGTATGCTCTATATCAGTTGACATACATTCCTAATTCATGTCCTGCCACACCAATCTGCAGCCAGCATTCCTACATTTGGTGTGCTGCCACACCAATCTGCAGCCTTCTCTTGGATCCGTGTCACTTTCGAATTCGCACCCAAGTTGAAGAGTTTCCAAAGCCAGAAGACTCGATGGCCCCAACTCCGCAGTACGTCAAGGCCGTGGCGCTCAAGAACTCGACGGCGCACAGCGTGAAGGTGGTGGCGACCTTCGGCTCGGACGAGATGGAGGCCCAGGGCCACGCCAAGATCCAGGAGACGGTGCAGCTGGCCCCCAGGGCGAGACGACGCTGCAGGAGCGCGAGTACGACATGGGCGGCTGGACCGCCTGCGCCGCGCTGCTGTCGCTGGAGGTGGAGCAGGCGGACGCCGCCGGGCTGCTGAGCAAGACGCTGTACACGCCCCACGCCAGCGGCATCGTGGACCTGCTGCACGTGGACATCGGCGCCGACTCGGAGGCTAAGAACTTCCGGCTGGCGGCCCGTGAGGCTTAGGCCGCTATTGGTTCGGCTACTGCAGCAGGTAGTTTTGGCTCTTTGAGCGTTGCAACCATTTTCGTGTTCGTTCTAAAGCAAAACCTTTTTTTCTGGACTGATTAGCAATTGAGAGGATCATCTGGCCTGCTTGTGTGGTGTCTGGAGCTTGCTCTGTGTGCGCCATAAATACTTGTGATCTTCTGTCCAAGCTACATCGTCAGCCAGCGAGGCTGCAGTTGGTCGAGCTAGCCTCCGTTGAATCTTCTCGCACCTTCCACGCTGCTGTCCACGCTTGAAGTCTCCACACGAGCTGACCAAAGTGGTAGCGAAGCGCTCGCTGTTGTAAGTGATGCTGTACTTGAAGGCACTCACACAATGTGGTTCCCTGAGTCGTCAATAGGTGGGCGGCCGTACATGACCATAGAAGAGTTGTTGGAAATCTTGTAGGCGGGCAGCGGCTGGTTCGCAGCTTCATCAGTATCCCGCATCTCGTTCTCGTCGACCTGTGAACTGGAGAAATATGCACTGCCCGCATCCGAGCGGGGCGATAAAGGCGAGTTGGGTGTCGTTGGGGAGTACGGTGCCGCCAAGTAACCCGTCTCGCCGTTTTCGGTCCTCGGCGTGTACACGTCGTCGGTACTTGCATTGGTCTGTACCATTCGCTGGCCCAGGTCGACATGAAGCCCGAATCCGCGCTGCGGGCCGCCGCTGCTTATCCTCTTCCTGTACGAGTTGCTGCTGCGCCGACTGCTGTCGCGCTCGCGGATCTCGCCACTCTGGTTGCTGAGCACCTCCAAGCTGTCGTCCACCTCTGCTTCGATGGCCGCCAGCTCCTCTTCCTCGCTGCGCACACTCTGGTCCGAGTAGCGCGAGTCGCTCGTCTGGTTGACACTCGGTTTGGAATTGTCGGGGCCTGCCTTGGGTTGGGGCTTCTGTCCACACATCCGCCGCCACCACGGCACAGGAACCTGCACGCAACCGTCAACACAAGGCAACAATACACAGCACAGGTGAGACGTCTATAAATAAGGAGGAGGTGAAGCTCGTCCTGCTACGTCTCCTGGCGGTCTCTAAAACTCTTTGGCGCTCGAGTCGGAGCGCGCAGTTGACGAGACATCAACGAGACGAATCGGGTACACACGTACAATGTTCTCGCGCTCCTGGGCGTTCTTGCGCTTGCGCTGGCGAACAATGTAGTCGTACGTCGTGATGTTCTCCATGCCTACAAAGTACAAAGTACAAAGTACAAAGTACAAAGTACAAAGTACAAAGTACAAAGTACAATGAGCAAAGTGCACAACCACAACAAAATCCAATCAGCACCACTGGCCTCAGACATTTGCACGACACGCCACGTACACAGTTGGAAGTGGAAGAGCGCGAGCTGCCCAATCATGAAGAGCCACGGGCTGAGGAAGGCCAGCAGCACGATCTGCACGATGCGCAGCGTCTGCAGCGACACGCGGTAGCCGCCGTCCGCGCAGAGTCCTGAGGCCTCTTCCTTGTGCGTGGAGCAGCCGTAGCTGGTGGCCGAGTGACGCAGCACGTCGTCCTCATTGGTGTAGCACTGCACTACCAGGAAGATGCCCACGGCGATCTGCACCGCCAGCAAGACCGAGGCGCCCACGACGGAACCGAGGAAAACCGGTAATTCTTGCGGCCCACGCAGTTGTTGAGCCATTTGCAGTGGTGGTCGAACACGTCCACGCACTTGTCGCACAGGCGGCAGTGGCGACTCTGGTTGTTCCTGTAAACGTTGGGTATACCGGTATGGCCGCGGTTAGAACTAGCCTAACCGAGAGAGAGATGGCGATGAATCTCGACGTACACGTATTTCATGCACACGTTGCAGTACACGCGGTTTTCTGGCCGAGAGTCTCTAACGTCGGCCATCGTCTACGCCAACGTTTAGTCAGCACGGTTAGAGAAACCTCACCAACAGCATGGTTAGAGAATTTAGAGAATGGCGTACCGAGGGCCGCAGGATGCAGTCGTCCGACGGGTCTGTGCCGGTGCACACGGCCACCGACGCCGCGGTGACCAGGCAGGCGGCGGCGTATACGACGCTGAGCGCGATGGCCGGCGCGCGGTCCAGCACGGGCGTGTAGAAGGCGAAGAAGAGCGCCATGACTCCCGGGAAGACCAACCATGTGGCCAGTTGCAGCACGTGGAAGGGGTTTCCCACCCGTTCTTGCGCATGGTTAGAGAGTGCGCCTTTAGGTGTGTCTAAAGCGAGAGGGCGGCGAGGAAGAGGAAGCGCTCGGACGTCGCCGAGTTGCTGCCGCTTGTCGTCGCGCTGTCTATCAGGCAGCCGGTAAAAGAATGTGTCTAAAATAGATTTTTAAAAAGAGTTTTTTTCGAATGTTAGGTGTCGCACACCAAAAACGACTTGGCAGGTGCCCGAACAATCAAGGCCCCGAACTTCGGGGGCCTTGATTGATGCCGTGGATGGTGCTAAACTGGTGGAGGAGTATCGTTCTGTGAGGCCACATGAACTGTTTGCAACGCAAGCAAGCGAGACGTTTTCAGTAGCTGCAACTGAACCTACCTGAAGTGGAAAAAAGCAACTTGGTGACCGTCACTCTGGCTCTCGGTGGGCGGTTTTGTTGCCATTTCATTGCCCATTTCGCGCCGTTACGGCGTCTTTTCAAGATCCGCCTTCTTGTTCTCACTTACTTAAAAGTCCACACATAGTTTTAAAGAGACAGCAGGGGCCTAATGTCGAGCATGAACCAGCCGGAGATGGCGGACTTTGGCGAGGAAGAAATTTTCAGCAACGACGTCGGCGAGGAGAACACCGAGGTGCAGTGGGGACTCTCTAACCGAGTTAGCAAACACACTGTAGTGACAATCGTTGCAACGACTTTTAAAACATGTGGCAGGAGGCCAAGTTCGACGAGATGATCGGCGTATTGCAAGACCTTCTAATCGACCCTGAGTTCGTGGACATGCAGAGCGACTTTTGTCGCAACAACTGCGGTTGGTTTAAATTTTGGGTTCATGATGATAGGTCGAGAAAAAATCTCATATTTTGCTGTGTAGAGGTTTTCGACAATGTGTCGGAAAATAAACTTATCTACATGGATATTTTCCAACAGTACACGGACATCATCGGTTCGTAGGCTGCTAAAGTTTATTTTTTATGTTTTTACTTGTATTGCTGACATTGGCAATGTCAAATGTGTTGTTTGCTACAGAGGCCTTTCTGGAACGGCGACTGCACGAGAAACTCGAGGTGAGCAGCTTTTATTTCACCGTGGCCACTGTGCTCGCTTCGTATTAAACTCGTTGCATCTACTGCAGTACTTTTCGATGGACGAGCTCTGTCTTCAAATTCAAGAGCATGAAGGTACAGTCACGCAGAGGATGCCAACGTTCTTTCAATGACTAGTACTGAATACTAAGTATCGCGTTGACGGTGATGCAGATGAGATCCCGCCGGATGTGATCGACGTTCTGCTGAGCTGCTCGGACTTTGAAGAGTTCAAGAGCCTGATGCTCTCGTTCAAGCAGAACGAGGGGCCGTGCATCGAAATCACTGGAGACGCTCTCGTGTGCTGCAATAACTGAGCGGAGATTACGATCTCACCATTCATAGCAAAACACAGTTCGTGAAGGGAAAATAGGGTTTGCTCATTGAATGAGTTCATACGGTATTGTAGTATGAAGGCCTGTGCAAGTTGGCAAACCAACATGATGACACAGCTATCGCATAGTACGGATTACGAGACAACAAGTCATTTAATCGATTAGCTTTTGCCACAATTACCACAAGAACTTGAAACCACATAAACACCACCTTGCTGGTCGAATCACTTGGTGGATTCCTGGATAGATGGAGAGTGAAGACAGTATACAAGTATGTGAGCACAGTGAGATAGAGACGCTAAATGTTACTTTTCGTGAAAGCTGGAAACGGGTTGTGGGGTGCGTAGAGCAAAGTGGAGCAAAATAGGGCAAAAAAGCCGTTCTGACTTGTTTTCGGTGATGTCCAAGCCCACGGAGTACACGAGACGTCAAGTCAGGAAAAAACACTAACAATGCAAGAAACACACACCAGTGCAGACCATTCAGACAGTTACAAATGCAGACATCTCACAAGTCGAGTCCCTGTAGGACGTCCAGGAGAGTGTCGTCACTGCCGATGTTCTCACAGATTGTGACCCACGCTTTAAAGAGAGTTTTGGCCGTGTCATCCTCGCACTTGTGGCCCATGGCATAGTTGAACGACTCCACGGACGTCACGAAGAGCGTCGCGGACGGACCCAAGTGAGGGTGGGATTGTACACGTGCAGGTTCTTCACTGCGATCGTTCTGGGTGTGCTGCTTTCGGACGCCTATGAATGCTCTCGTGCGAACGGGTAGCGACCAACGTTGGAGATATTGACGTCCGATGTTTGCGAGTGCCGAACATTAATGGCCTTAAAGAACGACGGGTCCATCTGCGCGTGAATTCGCCGGTCCAGAACGAACATCGTTGTTGCCATTGCCAAAGTGTGGCGAAGATTCTCATCGATCACTCGTTTCGCGCGACGAGCGAGGTCCCAGAACCTCGTTGACTCCATCTCGACACCTTTCGAACCTAGCCACCCCAACTCGGAGAACGCAACGTACATGCCCACTTGGTCTTCTTCGGCCGGGTACGGCACACGTGTGCGCATGTTGTAGTCTAAGTCTGCCGCCAACTTAAACGGCTGCTGCGGATCAAAATCGGGCAGCGCTTTTGCCGCGTAGTAAAACGCGAGAACGATGGCGCTCACTTGAGCACCACCGAATGTAACTTTCTCCTCTTTGCATCTCGTCAGCGCGTTGCGCATGCACGCCGGATCACCTTGTGCGAATGAGGCTGTCGTGGAGTTCGTGACGGGTGGCACCACGAAATCGTGTTGATCCGCGCGAGCTGGTAGCACAGGGTGGAACTTGTTCATCTCGCTGCGGTAGATCGCTTTGCCAAAGAGCGAGATGACGGCTTTCATCAGCGGCTTAGACCACGCCATCTTGGACAGCCACATCTGGTACACCGACGGACGCAACGGGAACTGCATTGCTCGGAGATCGTCCTGTGTATTCTTGCTGAGGAGAGCCACCTGCTCCAGTAGACAATTCAGCACCACCATCCCCGAGTATCCGTCGGACATGTAGTGGTCTGAGAAGAGCATGAGTCGAGCTTGCTCGGCCTTCTCATTGACCCAGACTGTCAGGAAGAACGGGAACTGCGTATGCCGATCAAAGTTGACATTGCACTCGTCTTCCGCGTACTTGGTCCAGTCGACGAAAGCAGCTTCTCCGTCTTCAATCTGAGAGAACCGTCGAACTCGAAGGAGGTTGTCATCGGAGATGGCGTTGTGAGTCACTGGCGGCTGGATCTCGGCCACGAAATCTTCGTCTTTGACTTGCAGCGCTCGCATGCGCGGGTGCATGTTGAAGGTACGCGCGAGTGCGTTTGGCAAGTGGTGCACAAGCGTCTCGATGTCTCCGTCCACAAGCATGGAGTGGACGATTTTCATGGAGACCCCGTCGACTGCGGTGACCATGCGCTCGAAGCCTCGCAACGGCACTCGTTGCGGGTAGCTGGTGTTGTTGTTGCCGGCCATCGTTGGTGAGTCTCAGGTGTCTGTTGAGTTGTGAGGCTGCGGGTGTGTTCGTCACTGAGAAGATACTGCACACGATTTGAGGTCAAGTCTTTGCCCGCAATCAACAATCTGTTCATCAGAGGGTTGTAGCGCTTGAAGATTGCTCTGCGCAATGATCACGCGGCCGATTTCGGCCTGTGATCACGCGATGGGCTCTCGTGTGGACTTTGCAAGAGCTTGTCCAAAAACTCCGAGAGCTGTCGACAGCAACGCACGAATAAAGCAAGCACAAGGTTAGCACGAACTACTTTAAAAACATTCAAAACACGAGCAAACGTACCCGAGTACTTGACCAGGTTTGGCGACAACCACCTCTGGGGTAGCCTCTCCGCCAATAAACCCAGTCAGCGCCTTGATAGTCTCGGCGTCAGGCTTGCTGAACAGGAACGTGAACGGATCCCGGCGGTACGTCTTCGCCAGCGAGCGAACCAGCTCAGTTTCATCCTTGGTGCACATCTGTCCACATCGCAGTCGCGGGTGGTCTGTGCATCCAGCTCCTGTAGAGCAACCACAGGTTTTTTCTTGGTTACTTCAGGCGACGGGAAGAGCGGCACCATGGGGATGTGACCCAGCTTTTTGCAGCCTTCGACACATAAGCTCATGAGTTTAGACAAGACTCACACGAAAGACTCTCAGGAAGGTGAGAAAGCTGGTAAAATACGGCAAGCCGTTGGGTGGTGACGTCGAAGCTCTGTCTTCATACAACGCAAATACATACTTCAACTCTGGCGTTGTGTAGACTGGGCTAAGGCACCTGGTAGATAGCAACCATTTTCAATGTCATTGCAGCAGCCGTTACCAACGACCTGCAGCAGCTCTTCTTGTTTTATATGCAACTCAAAACATACACAAACAGTTCTGTAGACTTTACTGTAGTGCCTTCGACAAGAACCGGCATCATTTCAATGGATATAAATTGATCCAAGTCGATGTACAAGTCGGAGTCGCGGATGAGGACCAGATAATAACACTGTTTTCGGAACAATACCATTTTGTCCATGGACGCTAGCGGTCGGCTCTCGACCACAGTTGGGAAGTGAAGATAATGCGCTAACAGCATGGTAAGGGGGCACAATATTCCTCTGATACGAGAAGAAATAAATTGTCCTACTTGCTCTGAACTAACCAAAGGGGTGTGAATCCGGGACAGTCTACATAATAGCGCAGTCCTTGCCGCATGTGCACTTTGCCATGGCCTTCGCTTCGAGCTCCTCTTCATCCGTTGGCTCCGCGTTCTGCAGCTAACCAGTAAGAGTGAGATACAAAGTTTACCCCAATTTGAATTATCCCGAAGAAGACGCACCTTGTCTTTGATTCGCTCGGTCGCCTTCTTTGACGAATCCACAGCAGGCTGAGCACTGGCATCTTCCGTTGGTGCTGTTGGTTCGGTAGGAAGGTCCGTTTTCTCTTCAACGTTGAGGTCGGCTTTGACTTCGACTTCGACTTCGATGTTGACTGCATCTACTGTCTCACTTTTGGTCTCCAACTCCGCTTCTGCGCTAAGTTCAGCAGCTAAAGCGGGCGGACTTGTGGGCTCGATGATAGTAGGTGTTTCTGTTTCAACATGAGATGGTGCCATCGCAATTGCTTTCCACTTGGCTTCTGCCTCTGATTCTTCTATTGCAGACGCCATGTCCGACAGCACTTGCTGAATAATGGCCATTGTCTCTTCATCTTCAACTGACACCGTGACAATGGGAACTTCGACAGCATCAATCGCATCTTGCTTCACCATGGAAATCTCCTCAAGTTCAACCGCTTCTTCTTCATCGTCGTCGACAGCGTCCTCCTGTTCGGGGTTTATATCGGCGTCGTCAGCTGGAGTTTCGACAGCTTGCATGTCCTCCAGCACCTGGTTGCATACCTCGGCCTCCACTTCGACCTTGATCTTCTCCTCACTGCTGTCTTCGCTCTTTGCTGGCTCCTCCTCCTCGATGCTACATTTCTCAGTGCTCTTCAACGGCGAAAGCTCGGAAGTTCCCTCCTCGGTTATTAGAGCGCCTTCCTCTACGATTGCAGGGGATCGAGTGGCGTTGCTTTTCGACATCAAGCCCTGTAGCGCCTTAGCATCCACGCCCGCTTGCTCAATCTTCGACATCGCCATCTCCAGCTGCACATATTAAATAAAAAAAAGCAACACCATTAGATCCCGCATATGAGTGAATTTCAAAGGCTTCGCAAGATTGCTTCTTACTTCTTGGTTGGAGAACTCGGCAGGTTGGTTCTTGTCAACTGGCTTGAATCGATGACCAGCGTGTTCCTCCGAAAACAGCATAAAGTGTTGAATGCAGAACAACACCTGTGATTGAACGCAGCAAGGATATTCAAGCTCAATTCACGATGATGATCACAATCTCATAGCAATCTCAAATTTTCAAACTCACCTGCACCATGTTGGTGCCTTCATACAGATCGTCCGTGCAAAACAGCAACAAGTCGTACATTCCGATCCTGCCAATACATCGATTGTTAGCAAGCAACGCCAGTCACAAGAAGATTTGATAGTAACTTACGACTTGCACTGCCTCAGGAAGACAGAGATGTTTTCGCGTTCCTTCCACGGAGCCATTCGCTTGTTGTAGTTGCGGCTGATTGGCGACATGCAGTTCGAGACGTCAGGAAACAGCGTCTCCATCTAAGGTTCCCAACCACGAGATTAGCTGGTGCCATTCACAATGAAGTTGCTACACAAAGTCATACCGTTTCGCGCAACACGACTCCAGACTTGAGCGCTTCATACAGGTCCGTGGTTGGTAGCTCGCGCTTCAACACGTTTTCAATCCACGTCACCACCTCCTGTAAAGCATCAAAGATATCAGATCACTTGCCCTTGTCACTATGTAACGTAGTTGAATGAACAGCTTCCGTACGCGTTGTCTGCGGAGGTACTCGATTGCCATCGATTTGTCGTTGGCCCACTTGGCCGACAGCGACAGGTTGCGCTGGTGCTTGCCGCCCATGGCCACCTCCTTCACCTCGTTCTCTTCGGCGTGGTTTGGCACGATTACGTTCAAGTCCATGACTAGTGTTTGTCTTCAGACGTAGCTGTTGAAGCTCTCGCTCGGCTTGGTTCCTTCCTGTCGGGTCTCCGAATAAAGTGTGGTGGTGTCAATGGACAAGCGTGCCACCAACCATCTCCGACCTAAAGTAGGTCTCAGAAACCAACGCGACGTGCTTCTTCTCCTCTTCAAGTCCCCCTCAACTATGCTGCTGCTCGATCGCATAGCTCCGATCGATCCCATGCGTGGAAATAGAGCTTCAACATTCTCACACGTCACACATTGCACATGTCTACCGCCACCGACGCGTCACCAGAGGGTCCGCTAGCCACATTCTGCGCCACCGAATCGTCCCGACCAGTCATTTTCAGCCAGTCACTATTATTCACACAGACAACAACATGATGCGCATAGTGGCAGGAACGTATGAAGGTCTGCTGTACGGCTGGGAGTGCCCCACGGTGGCCACCGGAGAGCCCACCAAGATGAAGCTCACGTTCGGCTACGCGGCACACTCAGAATGCATCAAGAGTGTGGCGCTCATGGCCGCCAAGCAGGGCAAGACGCTGCTGTCGGGCAGCAGCGACGAGATGATCAAGTAGGTGGCGAGTTGCAACGAGTTGCAATGAATTTAAGTGTTGCTAAACGTACTAATGCTTGCTGCATGCAGGATCTACAACGTGGACAAGCGCGTGGAGGTGGGCAGCCTGATGGAGCAGCACGGCGCCATCACGAGCCTCGAGTTTTTCGGCCAGAGCCACGTGCTCAGTGGCAGCGCCGACAACTCGATTTGCATCTGGCGCACGTCGGACTGGAACTGTTTGCACATTTTGGGTGGTCACAAGTGAGTAGAAGAGCTGGCGTTGCGGTTTGAGACTGCGTACTGATGCTCTTTGGTGGATGACTTGTGCAGGGGTGAGATCAACTCGATCGCCGTGCACCCGAGTGGGAAGCTTTGCTTCTCGGTCGCTCGCGATCGCACGCTGCGTATGTGGAACTTGGTGAAGGGGCGTATCGCCTTCATTCGTCGACTGGAGAAGGAGGCAGACCTCGTCATGATCTCGCAGAAGGGCACGCACTACGCGCTGGGGTTCGGCAAGGACATGTCGGTGTTCAACATGAACGCCGAGCTGGCGGGCACCCTGAAGCACCCGAAGAAGATCCACAGCGCTGTGTTCGCTACAGATAAGTACATCGTCTGCGGCGGAGACGACAAGCATATTTATGTATGGAAGACCGACGGAACGTAAGTGGTTTGCTAGCAGGACAGTCGAGCAATTTCCTTGCGTGCAATGGCTAACGGTGTGGTATTGATACATTGCTATTCGCTTTAGGCTGGTCGGAAAGATGACGCACAAGGACATCAACGCTCGCATTCGATGCCTACAGGTGGTGTATCCGCACGGCGAGGACAAACTGCCATGGATCGTACTTGCTACATCCGATGGCGCTTTCCAAATCTGGGATTTTGCCTCCTTCACATTGGATGCCGAGGCCCCGGAGGAATCGAACAAGTCGGTGCAGCCGATGGCCTCGACCGTGTTGCTCACTAAGCCTCGTGTCACGTGTCTCTCTGTGTGCGTTGCGACCGAGAAGATTGCGACTAGCACTGCCGACAAGAAGGAAAAGGCCAAGACGATGAAGAAGGCCAAGCAGGCAGCCGCCGCAAAGTCCGCCGCCCCTGCTGCCGGTGCCCCGCGTGTGGTTGTCGAGTTCGACGATGCCGAGACGAAGAGCGACGACGCGTCCAAGAAGCGCAAAGCCGACGACAGCACCCAGCAGCCGAAAAAGAACAAGAAGAAGCACAAGAAGTCCAAGGCGAAGCAGTAGAGTCATGTCGGTCGACTCGGCCAAGGCAAGCAAGCTTAGTGTCAAACTTGCACTCGTGTCACTAATAGTACCGTACTAGAAAAATTCCTATTGTCCTTGTCCTCGTGGACAAGTCCAAGTCGTCCACAAGGACCCGATCAGATGAGGATAGTGGTACCTTGTACCTGCCAGTCAAACGGATGGCTGACAGACGCTCGCAATGGGCCCAGCTGTCACATCTGAACACGTCAGCCACACATGAAGCGCGTCCATCCCGATCCTGGTCATTCCCCGAGTTCCTCCACCAAGCAGCCTCGCCTCTCCAACATGTCCAACCTCACGCACTCCATCGTCGGCCTTGGCAACCCGCTGCTCGACATCTTGGCCGATGTGACGCCTGCGTTCCTTGAAAAGTACGGCCTCAAGCTGGACAACGCCATCCTGGCGGACGAGAGCCACGCGCCCATGTTCGACGAGCTCGTCAACAGCTGCAAGCCTGCGTACGTGGCCGGCGGCGCCACGCAGAACAGCATCCGCGTGGCCCAGTGGATGCTCAACAAGCACAACCAGACGGCCACGTCCTTCTTCGGCAGCGTGGGCAAGGACGCCCACGGCGCCAAGCTCAAGGAGTGCGCACAGGCTGACGGCGTCAACGTGTCGTACCTCGAGCACGACGACAAGAAGACCGGCACGTGCGCCGTGTGCGTCGTGGACTCGGAGCGCTCGCTCGTCGCGGACCTGTCGGCGGCCAACCACTTCCACGAGAGCCACCTGGCCCAGAAGGAGAGCCAGGACATCATCAACGCCGGCAAGTTCTACTACTCAGCGGGCTTCCACCTGACGGTCTCCCCACGTCCGTCATGACGCTGGCTGAACACGCCAAGGCCAACAACAAGGTCTTCCTGGTGAACCTGTCGGCGCCGTTCATCGTCGAGTTCTTCAAGGACCCGCTCATGGAGGCGATCAAGTACGCGGACTTTGTCTTTGGCAACGAGAGCGAGGCCTTGACCCTCGGCAAGGTGCAGGGCTGGGGTGAGGACATCAAGGAGATCGCCCTCAAAACCGCGCAGCTCGAGAAGACCAGCGGCGTGCGGTGCCGCACGGTCGTCTTCACGCAGGGCTCGGACTCGACCATCGTCGTGCACAACGGCGAGGTGCACACGTACGCCGTGCCCAAGATGGACGCCAAGGCCATCGTGGACACCAACGGTGCCGGTGACGCTTTCGTGGGTGGCTTCCTCTCTCGTCTTGCTCTGGGCGAGTCCCTGGCCAAGTGCGTGGACGCCGGCCACTGGGCCGCCCAGGTCATCCTCACTCGCTCGGGCTGCACGTTCCCGGATGCCTGCGACTACCAGAACTAAACGATATCTGCGATGTCATCGACCCATCATGGCCAGTGTGACGTTCGCTGCTGGAAGCGACAAGTGAGTTGAAGCCCCGATGTCAATCGGACGTTTGCGGCGGTGAGTTTGCCACCCCATGCAACTTTCGTAGGCGAAGCCTAGCAAGTCGCAGCATCTACCTGCTAGCGCTTTCCCTCGAGGAAGGACCACCTCCACAAATAGTCGACTGCTTCGGCGCTTTGCGCCTTGTTGCCTCTCAATCTGATTCACTTGTATTGGGTGTCCATTGTTATCTTCATGCATACCTTGGTGTTCATGATCTGATCTTGACCATGTCCGCAAAAATAGCAGGTCTGCTGGTCTGGGCTGCTACAAAGTTGGCAAAGTGTCGGCATTTGAGCATTCCTGATTGAGCTTCAAGCCATGTGTGCTTCCAAGACAAACGGGTATCAAGGCTTCAAGTCGTTCGCGGTGCAGCATTGCGCGACGCTGAAGCCGGCTGAAAGCTATGAGCAGCGTGCCACGAAATTCTCATCGATGGGTTCTCGCATCATTGCTCCACCGATGATGAATCGCATGGGCAAACATACGCACGAGTCTGTGGCCATGCAAAGCGGACAGTTAGTGCAACCGGAAGACTATCGTGTGCCCGATCGCCGTGGTGTTAGCGTGAACCAAACTCGACCAGAACTCAAGCCTTTTATTGGAGCGAGCACATACCTGCAAGATTTTCCAGCGTTTGACGAGGAGCGCAGGCGCGTACTGCGCGTATCGCTCGAAGAATACGAGAAAGCTTTCGTGGCCGTAGCGAAGACGAATGCACAGCACCAGCCGGGAACACCAACGATCCAATTGTTTCAAGTGGAGGAAGTTCTCAGGCTCGCACTTGGTGACGGTGCTGTCTCTCGTGTCGTCGACGTGTTCAGAAGTTATCTCGATCGCCGAGGTAGTGTCCGAGACCGAATTTCATGGGACCTCTTCTGCCAAGCTGTAGACCACACCGATGATCTGTTCGAACGCGAACTAAATCGTAAGACGTCCGGACGAGCAAACGGGACCTGGGGGCCTACCTTTGCTGAGCAACAGCTCAATACATCGCTTGTGCACTCCTCAACACCAGCAAGCTCTTGCCAACTCGACTTTGGAACCTACGGTGCAAATCCGCGAGACAGACCATACATGCGTAAGCGTGGCATGGCGTCCACTACAAGCGACCTGAATCCAGGAACGAGCCGTGTCACGAATCAAGTACCAGGATACGCAGGCTTCCTGCCTCTGACCTCGCACAACGCTCAAGCAGTTGCACAGGCCAACGGTCCTGAAGAAATTGAGTCCTTGCATCCAACCCCACGAGTTGCGCTCCGACTTTTCCACAGCGACAACATTCCTGGTTATACCGGTCACAAGCCAGTGGACTGCGTGAACTACCGAGGAGAATGCCGCGCAGGAAGTGAGCCCAGTACCACAACAGGTGATAGCTACAAACCCCACACATAGGTTAGCATTTGGCCTCAAGTGTTTACCGCTTAGCTCTACCAAGTATAAATTCCACCACTGAAGCATTTCAGTCTAGTTTTTTTCTTACTACATCTGAAAACGGGCACGACTTGGTCATGCTGCACTTGGTGGTATATGCTCCAGCAACTCGCTAATAAACTTTGTGCCGTTCAGCATACTCGTCGAAGCAACAATCAACTCAACAGGATCTAAAACACAAAGCAGCAGACCAACCCACAATCAGTTAATACATCACAGCAAACCTAACATCAAGTCGGTGATAGTTTACTCACAGAAGGAAGAAATCCACCGCAGCGCTGCAACTTCGAGAAATGTCACCCCGCCAACGAAAGCCACCACAATCACCGTCTTTTTCTTTGATTTGCTTTTGGTAGTATCTTCGCTTTTGATACTCCCAACCTGCCGATTATTTTCAGACAGATGCACCTCAGCCCGAGGCCCGGGCAAACGACTCATAACGTCGTCGATGCCTCCTTTCCACTGTCCATGTTTTAGGATCTCCTCCACAAGACGGGCAGATATCGGTTCGTAGCCCGACGTGACAAATGCAGCATTCTTCGGGTTCTTGATATTGACGTCCACATCTATCACCGACAGACTCTGCACAACGTACTGGAATGAGCTAGCAGTGTCTCCCAACCCGAGAATGCCCTGACTTGAATGCCGTTCGTATAACACATGCAACTTCTCCAGGTTGTGAAATGAGAAGATCAGTTCGTGCCCGTACGCTCGGACAAGCTGCATCTTCAGACGCTCCAGGTCTTGGCGTTTCATGCCATCGTTGACCACGCAATACAAGCAGAGCAGACGCAGAACCTTGCGAAGGTCTTCGTGTCGGAAAATTAGATCTTCAATCGCTTCCAGGACATCCTCTGACTGATCTATGATCTTTCTCTCGAGCTGCCAAAGATCTCGGAAAGGCTTTCCTGATGTAGTTGTTTCCAAAACTCCAGCAAGTTAATGTGCTGCTCAATAGTTTGTTGTGACGCTTTCATTTGGGGAACCGTTTTCACAAACTCGTTCACTTCTGCTGCTGTTGCAGTGGCACTCACACGCTGAAACTCCTCAAACCGCTGCTTAATAGCTAGAGCTTGAACATTTAACGCTGCCGGGATTGCATGAATGTGTTTGTCGCGAATGTCCCGGAAAACCTCGTCTGTCGAGTTGAGTGCCACTGGAACAGGAACATCACTAGCGGTGTCGTCAGCTCTAAGAATTTGCGGGGATGCAGTGACAAATCCATCCTGGATCTGCATGAGTTCATCCAGCACAGCCTCGTATGTCAGTGGCGTCGACAACACGGATGCAAAATCAACACTTCGATCAAGCAGAATCAACGTGTCCAGTCTTGATCGTCCACCACTTGTTGCTCTCGAGTCTGTCGCTCCACTCATCACATCCGATCCAGCGGCATTCATCTCCATCAAATGGTTCAGCACGAGCATCGAGAGCTCTCCCTTGTACTTGATGCTGCCAAACTTGCCATAAACCTGCTGCAACTGCGCTAAGGCTGCCGCCATGTCCACCAACATGCTGCTATTCCCCGCCACCTCACACTCGTACAAGCACTGCTGGCAGCCGAGCGTCAGCAGGTCGGTATCCAACGGGAAGAAGCCCATGGCCAGCTCTCCAGTCTGAAGCCTGCCTCTCACTCTGCTACCCTCGAGCGCCTGCTCCAGCATCGTCGTCCACTTGCCGACCACGTAGAGAGCCACTCGCCGCTTCATTCCTGCACTCTCCTCCTGCTCCAGGACCAGGACCTTCTCGGCGTGGGACGCCACTGCTCGGACGTCACCCGTGCGTGCAAAGGCCAGATACACCATAGTCGTGTCGGAAGCAACGCCGGCAACGTCGTCCGACAGCTCCAGACACTCGACAACGTGGTGGCTTTGAAGGACGCCCAAGCCGTCGACGAACACGTGCGTCAGCAGCGCCGCCAAACGTCGAGTGAGCACCAGCGTCACCCTCTCGGCACTTAAGTGGTCCAGAAGATGAGTTAGAGAGCGCACGTACTCGTCTCGCAGCTTCTGCAGCGGCAGGACGCCCTTGTCGAGTCGAGGCAGCTTCACCATGGCGACTACTGGAATCGCAGTGTAGCTCTTCAAGATACAAATGAGAATGAAGAGGCGTTGACTGCAGGAGGATCTAAAAGGCTAATAGAGGGGACTGGTATTCATGGAGCGTCTTACCTTGGCTGCGCACTTGCAGCGCTCTACGGCTCAATGGATCGTATCCGTTTAGTTGGGGTTGTGGCGCGTAATGTACGTGAGCAGGTCGATCCGCGTGACGACGCCGAAGATGACGGACTTGGTCTCGATCACGCCGCCCTTGCGGATGCGCTTCTGCTCCGTCACAACGAGAGCGAAGTGGTCGCGGTCGAAGATGCGGCTGAGCTCGTACAGCGACGTCTGCGGGTTCACCTTCTTGAACTGACGGAACATGGCCTTCTCCACGGCGTCCGTGGGGTGTACGCGGCCCGGCATGAGCTGCGAGATCAGGTTGCCCTCGGACACCACTCCCACGATCGAGTTGTCGTCCGCCACCACGGGCAGGTTGTCGAAACCCTCCTTCTTCAGGATGTCCACAGCCTCCTTGCACGTGAGGTCGGGGTGATCGTCACGGGCGGCTGCAGCAGCAGCTCCGACACGTTCTTCTTGGCCCACCACGTCGAGCTCAGCATGCTCTTGGACACGTCGGCAACGTAGCCGTGCTCGTACATCCAGTCGTCCGACAGGAACTTGGACATGTAGTTGCGGGTCGAGTCGGGCAGCACGACAACGCAGCGCTGGCCCGCCTTGAGCGACTTGGCGGCCTTCAAGGCAGCCGACACGGCAGAGCCGCACGAGCCACCGCACAGCAGCCCCTCCTCGCGGATCAGCCGACGCGCGATCAGGAACGACTCCTGGTCGTTGGTCTTGACCCACTGGTCCACGAGCGAGCGGTCCAGCACCTGCGGATGAAGTCGTAGCCGATGCCCTCCACCTGGTAGGGCTGCAGCCGGTTCTCGTCGTTTAAGTTCTCAGGCTCGGCCAGGATCGAGCCCACGGGGTCAGCGCCCACAATGATGCACTCCGGACACTTCTCCTTGATCTTGCGGGCCGTGCCGGACAATGTGCCGCCGGTACCAGCTCCCATAACCACCATGTCGACGTGGCCGTCGCAGGCCGCCAGGATCTCCTCCGCCGTGCCGTCGTAGTGCGCCAGCGGGTTGGACGGGTTGCTGTACTGGTCCAGAATGTGCGCGTTCGGGATCTCCTTGACGAGGCGCTTGGCCACGCCAATGTGCGACTCGGGCGAGTCCCACGCCGCCTCTGTGGGCGTGCGGATGATCTCGGCGCCCAGGGCTTTGAGCACGTCCACCTTCTCCAGCGACATCTTCTCCGGCAGCGTGATGATGAGGCGAAAGCCGTAGAGCGCGGCCGCCAGTGCCAATCCGATGCCTGTATTGCCTGATGTTGGCTCGATGAGCGTGTCGCCGCGTTTGATGCGACCAGAGGCCATGGCGTCCTCGATCATGCGCTTGCCGATACGGTCCTTGACCGAGCCGCCAGCGTTGAAGAACTCGCACTTGGCCAGCAGCTCGCATTGCAGTCCAGCCTTGTGTGCCACCGAGTTCAGACGCACTAGCGGCGTGTTGCCCACGTGGTCCAGGATCGAGTCCAGTATCTTGGGCTCCGTTGTCCTACATAATAGAATACCGGTATTAGAATCGGTAAAAAATAACGAGGTTTAATAAGAGAATATTGGGAGGAGGTATGAGGCTTTTACCGGGGGCGATGCACGTGCGGCTGCTTGACGAAGCACGAAGCTGGGGAGGGGCACTCGATGGAGCTGGAGACCGTGGGGCCGGAGCAGGACATGGCGGGAGGAGAGGAGTGCAGGGAACTGACTGACGGACGCGGCAGGTTGACGAATGGGAGAAAGATCAACAGCCGTTTCAGAATCAGTATGCGGTACAACAGTTCCGGTATGCCGTTTGAAAGGGGCAACTAGAGGTGAAGGTTGACGCGAGCGCGTTCCGGTGCTTCATTGGTTCTGCAGCCACGTCAGCAAGCCTCATCCTTCGTCTTCTCATCGACGTGGCGAGAAATGGGTGGACGCGGTGCTGCTGCGGGTCTTGAGTGGCGGAGAGTCTCGGTCTCCGATCAGAAGCTGCTGGATACGTCATCACGTCGCGTCACATGTGCATTCGTCTACATGTGATAAGGGGATGAGCATTCGTCTACATGTGCTTGTGTGTCATGTTCGGATTGCATATTCAGCTGCGTTGTTGTCCTGCTCGGCCGGTTCTTCGTCGTGCTCAGCCTCGTTGTTGCCTCTGCAGTAGCGGATCTGCTTCGAAGAGGTCGTGGGTTTGCGTGTCGAAGTCGGATAGTGAAGATACATTTTGCATGTGGACGCACTGTTGGTAGAGGAAGCGTAGGAGGACGACGGACGCAGACAGCGCTTGAAGTCGTTCAGCACGCGCAGGAACTCCATCCGCTTGTCTTCATCCAGACGAGGTCGGATCGCTGTTGCTGAGGTGAAAGGAGTTGAAGCTAGTGATGGTGATACACACACGTAGTTGCTGGTCGCTTGGCTCCGTCGGCCCCGCGTCATCGCGGAGCTCGTGGATCTTGCTCATCGTTTCGGCGACAGCACCCTTCATGGCTTCCAGCGCGAGTAGCGGATCAGTTTTTGTGGATTGTTGTTCTGTGACCATGTCTTGGTAAGAGCTTCCTCTTCACTCGACTGCTGCGACCACTGATTGTCTCCTATCGAGGGTGCCACCGAGATACCAAGGACTTGGCAAGCGCCGTCACTACAAGCTGGTTCGACTTCTATTCGCCGCGGATCCCACCCGTTTTCGGATGGCACGAACTGATGTTCTTTTTCGCCGTGTCCAAGGCTTTGGGCGCTGCTATCAAAATGTGGGTAGTCCTGGATCGGCGAATTACCTCCAGTGCTTTCCAGAACATCGCTGCCAACATCATTACATTCAAAATAATCAGTAGTCCTCCCTGCCGGGTTAACTTTTCCAACGCATGCCGATGGTGGTTCCTCCACAATAGGTTCATGTTGGTTCTCTATCGTGACATTTTTAAGCAAAAGTGTCATGTTTCCCAAGGGAATAAAATCCTCGTGCCGTTCGGCAGCAGTATTTTCAGTCTGATTCCTTCCGTTTCGCTGGTGCTCATCATGAAGTAGTCGACACGCCACTGTGAGATCGCCAACACTGATCAGGTCATTTCGTAAGTGATCTTCGACCTCTTTAGTCAATTTGCGGCCAGATTTTGGGTCCGAGAAAAACACGAAACGATGAAGCAGGTCTTGAGTTGGTACAGCGCTTTCTCCTTGTTGCTGCTCTAGAACTCCCTCCTCTTGCTCTTCGATCTGGTGGTTATCCAGTGACGTGACCTCGATTTCTTCTGGTCTGCTTTTGTCAGACTCCACCGTATCAGGCCCTGCATTAACTTCAATCTTACAACGATTTTTTCATCTTGGGTTTTGATCTCGGCGTAGTTTAACACTGCATTCTCTATTTTCTCTTTCAGGTCCGCACCGTGCTGTTTGCGAGCATACTTTCCGCACCCTGGTTATCTTAGCTCGAGAAAATCGAAGTTTCTTCGTGCGTTTACGGATATGAACTCGAAATAAGCTGCACTTTCGTTTACCTGGCGAGGTGACTATCAATCTCGAATCGACGGATAATATCTTCTGCGTAGAGTCATCAAAAGGGCATCACTTTGATTGTCTGCAGCAATAATTGCTTGAGACGTATCATGGTGACTGGTTACTCGGCTCTTTCGGGTTTTCCAAAATGTAGACACTCGCTGATTTTCTCGCTGTTCAATCACGAGTTGTGGACACTTCCATATGAGTTCGTCCTCTTTCATCAAGCTCCGATTGCGTACAGCTTCTTCTAGCTCTCCCACGCATCGTCCTTCTTCCATAAAGATCAGTTCATGATCCGTCCAAGGGTGATAAGTAAACTGGAAGCTTGAAGCGTCTGTCTGAAACAAGTTGTTCGGAGTAGTATCATCCTCGCAATTAGCTGAGATGTGTAGCTCTTCATCACTCTTTTCTGGTCTTGTCAGTTCGTGTTCCTGACGAGTGAGGGTCTCTTCCTTGCTTCGGATTTTCGGGATAGAAAATAATGGGGTGACACCTTTGTCAGCGCAAAGTTTGTCAATGACCAGCAACACCTGCCTATCGTCGAACAGCTTAGATTTTTCCTCGTTCTTTTTTTTTCTGGCGACTTCGAGCGCGTTGGCATCGCCGCCATGTTCGCTGTATTGACACCACAGCGTTGGAAGCAAGAATTATATCTCTGACGCTTGACGTTGCCTCTTTCATCGCAGGCATCTTTGCCGGGATTTCCTCGAGTAATTGCTTATGTCGGTCTTCTACGATCACTTTTCCTGAAGAAAGAGGTACCGATAGTGGCGATAGTGATGGAGATAGCAGCACTGGAAGCGCCGGTATTACTGGCTTTGGATGCGGAAGTGGAGGGAGGCTTACATCAGTTGGAGTATCAGTCACTGACAGAGCCGAACCTTGATTTGTACGCAAAGGTGGCTCCAGCACCGATGTTGCTGTTTTGTTTGGCTTTAGGCTTGGATTGGTTCTGTCAAATCGTGTATGCTGGATACCTTCCGGGCTTCTGTTGTCGCTCTTGTTTTGTATGATGCTCCCTTGGCTTCCTGAAGAGAAACTGAGCTTAGTCCGGTTGTTGCCCTCTGTCTCATCACTCCTCACATACTTTGCTTCCTTGATTTTCTCCATTAACGATCGCTTCAAATTTATTGATCCACTCGCTGAAGGTGATACATCTTTTGATTTTTACAGTGTTGCAGTGAAAGTACTTTGGATGGATCCACCGCAGCAGAGTGCCGAGTTTTCTCCTGCCGTAACTGCACAAATTACTCCAAGTCAGCGAACACCACAGTTAAAAGGCAAATCGGAGGAATCGTACATGTTTCCGGAAGCGTGATAGCGGGCTTTCAGGGTCATAAGCATTTCCTCCATTCCTCACACTACCATTAGCTATAGTTTGCACAACAATGCCACCTGAATCGCGATGACGTCTTGGCATTACATCTGCCGGACGCCTGGTCTCGATCAACTTGTCGTTAGAACTGTCCTTCGGAAGTGGTTGTTGTAGTGTCTGCATCTCTTCTGTGCGAGATTTTGGCACTGGACGAAGAAGTGAAAGTCCGCTTTGTGCATCCGTGTCATTCGTGAGGTACGCCTGTAGTGCTGCAGTCGCCACAAGTGCTGCCGACGTGGAAGAGCTTTTATCCCTCGAGTTGACCTCGGTAGTCTGTCTTGACAGTCCAATCACTCGACGACCAACAGAAGGCTTAATCGACGATGAAATGCTAGAATTCGACTCTCGCTACGCAATGCATTCTCCCATCGGTGCTTCACGAGCGTATTTCTCTTCATTCGAGCACACTGCTCTGAGAATTGCTGCGGTCTTGAAGCGACGCGAAAAACTAACCGTCCGTCCATGTTGTCACCTCACCAATCGAGTCTGCCCAAGATCGATCCAATGCCAAGCCACAGAGCAACGCTGTTGCTGCTCACTGCAGCACTTGTGGTGATGCTTGTTAATGGTGCAGATGAATCCTGCCCCAATAGTTGCTCCGGCAATGGTGAGTGCGACAAATACTTGGTGTGCCGGTGCCGTGAAGGGTTCACGGGCTACGACTGCTCGCTCGAGATATGCCCCGTAGGCAAGTCGTGGGGAATTATCACTGGAGTTAACGAAGCTCATGCACCTGCTGAATGTTCCGGTCGTGGAACGTGCATCTATACCAGTGGCTCCTGTTCTTGTCAGTCCGGATTCACGGGCAATGCCTGCCAGCACACCCAATGCCTCGAGTCCTGTTC
Source organism: Phytophthora constricta (assembly GCA_011947335.1). Lineage (NCBI taxonomy): Eukaryota > Oomycota > Peronosporomycetes > Peronosporales > Peronosporaceae > Phytophthora > Phytophthora constricta. The sequence continues at coordinate 197,920 of JAAVTI010000619.1, read as the reverse complement.
GACCCATGGCAAGTGCATCTCCATGAGGACTTTGGCGGAGAACGACGTGGTTTCGCGTGAGCTCCACGATCGAGAAGTCTTCCAGTATGACCAACTCTGGGACTTCGACGTTATTCACGGATGTCAATGCGATGTTGGGTTCCATGGTCCTAGCTGCTCGTTGAAAACCTGTCCCGATGGGGACGATCCGCTGACAACGGGGCAGATCAATGAGGTGCAATTGCTGAAGTGCCTCACAACGTACCAGCAACAGACAGTCGTTCTGCAGTCAGATGCACAGCTCACGAAGGGCAAGTTTATTCTGAAATTCGGCAAGCAGTACACTCGTCCGATCTCCGTGAAGGCACTAGGTCTTTTGGACACCTTCGGTCCGTCAGTCACTACCTCTCTTCTTGCATTGCAGGGTGTGGAAACAGTCACAGTCACGCGGACGGATCCACAACCGAGCCGTACCGAATGGAGTGTGACCTTCCCGACGTCCAACTCAAGGCAAAATGCCGTCGTACCGGGATGGAAAACGGTGGAAATTCAGCAGTTTATTTGCGCTGCGGACTCCGGTACATTTGCAGTCACGTTTGGGAACGAGACGATCCGCAACATCCCTTACAACGCCGACGTCAACACATTTATCTCGTTTTTATCGCAGTTCTCGTTCTACGGACAGATTAGCGTCTCCCTCTTGACAACAACGGGAGCAGCAACAACCAATATTTGCACCTCAGTTGGCACGTTCGTGACAATGACCTACAATACCCTTTACAACCGCGAACTGTTGATCGACTTGCCACCCATGACGTTCTCGATTCTGGATCTAAAGAGTGTCGTCACGCTGTTTCTTAACAATGCCAACGGATTTATCGACTCGGAGACCAAGGAAGTCATTAAGGGCTTCGACTCATGCCGCGTTGTGGAGGAACAGCAGATTTCGTGCGCAGCTACGAGCGGTACATTCGCGTTGACATTTGAAGATGGCACGGTACTTTCCGGGCTTGCTTTTGACATCACGGCTAATTCACTGAAAAGCACGATTCAAAGCAAAGTTCCGTACGTTGTCGATGTGGACGTCATGTTTTCAAATGGACAGACGGCTTTCTGCACCGATTTCGGAACGACAACAACCATTCGCTTCGTTGTTGTGACATCAACCAGCAATGATGGAGACCTCGCCGAGATTGTAGCGGATCCAACAAATGGAGGCACTAGTGGACTCGCCCACATCTCGAATCGACTGCAGTTCGCAACGAAATTCACTGAGCTCACCAAGGGTGCAACATGTGAGCCTCTTGATCAGACGTTCACCCCACACCCAAAAGCTCAGATGCAGGCACCTGTTGTGCAAGGTGGTGGTGCCTTCACGGTAAGCTTTCGAGGGGCAACGACGCGTCCTATTCCAGCCCACTCCAGACCTGCACAAATGAAGCAGCTTCTGCTCGAACTAACTTCGATACAGGGTATCGACATAAGCTATTCGGGATCCCAAGCGTGTGAGACACCGACAAACCTCGCTAGCCTTACGTTCACCCAAAACTTCGGAAAGTATGTGGTACGTATCGCCAGGAGAATCAGTACGATGACTTACATGTTGCTATGTGTAACTCGTTCTCATTTCTAGCCTTCCAACAATCGTGACTGACAGTTCTCAGTTAAGTGCTGGATCAAGTGTATTAGTCGCTGGGGGCGGGGCTGCGTTTGATGATATCGTGTCCAAGGACGGCACGAAAGAAAGCGAAGTCTGCTCGAACCGCGGCTATTGTGACGAGGTAACACTCGGTCGCTGCATTTGCCACACTGGTTATACCAACAGCGACGGCAATGGTCAAATTGGCACCCTGCAGTTCAATCGCGGAGACTGTGGCGCAACATCGCGCATTCCGGTTGGGTGCCCGGGAGACCTGGCGTGCAGTGGGCATGGCACGTGTTCCGGCGATCCATCTTACCGCTGTACCTGTGCAAAGGTTGGCACGGCGGAGATTGCTCGAGAGAGTCTGTTCATTTGGGCTTTCATGGTTCAGCTATCCGAGTGTCGACAATGTGGCGCATCAGATTCGCAGTGAGTGCAGTGACGCCGGTGAGTGCGATCGCAGCAGTGGTCTCTGCAAGTGTCAAGCGCCATACACGGGCAGCGCCTGCGAGCTCAGTACGTCAATTGTCCTGTACACGGATGCTTATGACTTTTCTAGAGCTAACTCGACTCGGTGTGTGTATGCCCTTGCTGTTTTGATATGGAGTGAGCTGCGGTGGCGCGGACATCGAGTGCTCGGGGAACGGACGATGCTTGACACTAAACGACTTAGCACCGCTTGTGCGGATCAATGGCGTGACGCGTGGCTTCACGTACGGAGACGACCCGAACGATGTTACCACATGGGACGCCAAACGGATTCGCTACTGCCTCTGCGATTACCCCTACTTCGGCTACGATTGTTCATTGAGTAAGTGCGCTCGACTTGTAGACTTACAGGGCGCCACTAACTGGTGACGCACTGGGTTGTTTTTGTTTGCGTGCTTCAGAGGAATGCCCTCGCGGCGACGATTTCAACACCGACGAAGATGTCATCGAGCGTCAACTCGTCCAGTGCATTGCAGACGCGGGGACGTTCACCCTCACGTTCCGGGATGCCACCACGTCTAACATCCCGTTCAACGCACCTGCTGCAACCGTAAAATCTGCGTTGGAAAAGCTGTCCACCATCGGAGAAGTGCACGTCGCGTTCTCCGGCGGAACGGTGGCTTGCTCCAACAGCGTCAACATCGTCATCATCGTCGACTTCTTGACGGAGCTCGAGAGCTGCCACCGTTGTCAGGCTCCAGCGCACTGCTACAGGACCGGATCAACGGCAACGCCCAAGACGGCTCAGGCTCGCTCGTGTTTAGCTCGGGCGGCGACACGCTCCTTGGTGAGACGTCCGTGAGAGGCACTCGCGAGAACGCTTTCTGCTCGAACCACGGCATCTGCGACTTCTCCGCGGGCATTTGTACGTGCCACGCCAACTACGGCGGCAGCGACGGCAAAAAGGAGGTCCCGGCACCATTGCAAACTGCGGCTACCACGAACTCCGTTCGCAAGGCTGACGCATAGCTGCATCACGTCACTGTAGCCATCTAAGGGTCAAGAAGTAGTACACGTCTCCGCTACGCTTGACACGCGCTTACACACTGTCGCCATTCGACTGTCTCACTTAGCAAGATTCCCTGGACCACACACTTAGAAATGGTCATGAACACGCATGGCTTGTTGAATCGAGGCGAGATGAGGCCGATGCTGCGTCCGCCTCGAGTGCCTGTGTATTCGCATCTGCAGCGACTCAATCCAACTGAAGCTCCGGCGGATGAAAATCGCTTGCGATTGCGACGCGCGGCCGAGATCCTGCTGCTGCTCTTCTGCTTGGGCACAGCCGTCGGGCTGGTGCACGTGATCGGTGTCTCGCACCAAGTGCTGGCCAAACTAGAGGCGCAGCAACTGCAGCCCAGTTTGACGCATGAGCAGTCCAAAGGAATGGTGGGCAACGCCTGGGAGCAAGCGCACCACCACGGCCAAGGAGCCAACGTGCTCATTGCGTACTCGGACGGCCCGCACCTGTCCAAGTTGGCACAGGCGGTGGAGGTTGGTGCTCGACATGTGCTGGGCAACGAGACCACGTCAGTGCGTGTACGCACACTGGACAATGTGTCGTTCACGGAGGACGTCATTTGGGCGGACGCGGTGATTCTCGGATCACACGTGGTGAACGCCAACGTAGAGCCGAAGGTTGGTTGGGTCATGCGTCTTGATATCGTGGAGTGACATCACCTTAACTTACTTTTCACGGCTGATTGATCTGTACGCAGATGAGCAAGTTCCTGAGCGAGTGGTCCTTTACCGAGGACCTGAGCCACAAGATCGGCGCTGTGTTCGTCACGAGTGGAGGTCTCTCTGCGGGTGAGGGCTGACCATGGTGAATTTGCTGCACTCGCTCATGATCTTCCGCATGATCATCGTGGGAGGCGAGCGTTGGACCAGCGCCTTTGGTGCGTCTGCCATTGTTGGAGAAGGGCCGTTTGAGCCTGCAGGACGCACGAGTCCGGAGCGGCGAGATTTTCCTCCCATTTGCTACCCGACGGACCCGAACGCCATTCACGACATGTTCAAGGACAAGGCTATCGGCTTGGGAGAGCGAGCTGCATCTATCGCGACGCAGTTGAGACGTGCATGGACCGATTCCTTTAAACAAAGCTAAGAAAAATAATATATCGCACCGCACGGCGCTGCATGTCCATTACGTCCATGTGCAGCATTCTCAGCCTTGATAGTTCAATTGGTTGTCAAACTTCGCAGTCAGAGCTCATCTAGAGTCGATTCGCGCGGTCGAAGGTCCAAAACGTGATCGCGGCACTGGGCACGCCTCGTGAGAAGGCAGCTTGCCAGCCACGGAAGAGCTGGCCGACGCCACCCTCCCGTACAAGCCGCGCAGTGCTCGACACCAAGCCCGTGTACTTCCCTTCCTTTCCATCAGCTTGAATGAGCGACTTGACGGTGTCGAACGGCAGCGCCACCGCCCAAAGCTGATGCCGCCGAAGGCGCCAGCAGTTAACAGCGTCGCCGTGTCGCCGAACTTCCCACTCGCAGACAAACGCTGCTTGGCAAAGTCGTAGCCTAAGAAGTAGAAGGCGACACCGAGCGAGTCTCGGATGACGGTCGTGGTGAGTCCTTTCCAGAGCGCGAGCACACCCTCGGAGCGCACCACCGTCGTGACACAGTGGTAGGCGCCGCGGTACTTCCTCGTCTCTGGCTGGTTGTCGTACTGCACCTGCAGTCGGTTGCGTACGAGCTCCACGGGCGCCACCAGGACGGCGTTGACGCCTCCGCGACTGCGCCGGCCGTCAAGGACACGACAGTCGGTGTGAGCGCCGGCACATAAGGCAGCACGTCCCTACGTAGCGTGGAGGACGTGGTGAAGATGACGGCCTTGTACACGCCCTGGCTGAAGAAGGGCGGCAGGAAGCCCTTGTACAGGCCGCGCATGGACTCGCGCCGGACGGTCTCAGACGCGCAGTGGAACAAGCCGCGGAAGCGCGCGGGTGACAACTGCAGCCGCGTGCGGATGGTGTCCAGCGGGTGGCAGGCCACGACACTCGCCATGCCGGACACGGAACCGGCCGCGACCGACTTGGCCCACGGCGACAGCGGGGAGGAGCTCATGGCTGATGATGGGGAGCTATTTGCGACGATGACGCACCGGAACAGATGCTTGCAACTTCAACGGCCTTGGTTGACTCGACAAGGGCCATTGCTACGGATCAATTGCTCGTAAAGAGCCAACGAGCTACTTGGAATTGGTGATTAGAGGTGTCGGCATTAAAGGCGTCGATTGAGACTGCACTGCACTGACAGACAATAGTTGGTTGATTTCCGAGCTTCGTCGCTGTCTACGCCGCTTACAGGCGCGAGGACGAGGCCGGGGTGAACACGAACTCGCCCCGTCGATAATCACCACGCCGCGCTCCTTGACCACTGCCTGGAACAGCACCTTGCCGCCCTCCTGCCACATGCGGGTCTGGATGGTCTCGCCCGGGTAGCACGGGCTCGAGAAGCGCACGCGGATGGACTTGAAGTTGGCCGGGTCGCCGCCGCAGAAGTGCTTGTACAGCGCGCGGCTGGCCACGCCCATCGAGCACAGGCCGTGCAGAATGGGCTGCTTGAAGCCCACGCTCTGCGCGATCTCGGGGTCGATGTGCAGCGCATTGTAGTCACTGACACAGCAACAACAACAGCAAGATCAGTATCTACCTCCTCGCTGCATCGTTGCAACACTCGCTCGCTCCTTCACTCACCCAGACAGTCGGTACACTTGGGCCTGGTGCGGCGACGTCTTGAACTCGTCCACGACGTCCGGCGCGCTTGGGGATCTGCACGCGCGGCGGCAGCACGCGGCCCTTGCCCTCGTAGCCCGTGAGGCCGCGGACGAAGGAGCCGCTGACCAGCCTGGCCACGGGTCCGTGGGCGTCCTCCAGCAGCGTCTGCGTCTCCATGAGCGTGCCCTTGCCCTTGTCGTAGAAGGAGATGACCTTGGTCCTGCCCCGCAGTTGGCCCCCGGCCGGGTCCAGCGGCCGCACGAGCTCCAGCGACTGCTCGCCGTGCAGGATCATGGCCGGATTGACGGCGGGCATGCCGTCGGGCGTGGCCGAGATGGTCTCGGGCGGGAAGGGCACCACGTCCTGCGACTGGCCTTTAAAGGGCAGCACCACCGGGTAGAGCGGAAGGCCGCGAAGTCGTCTGCGAACTCGTACGTGAACTGCAGCGCCGACTCGCCGATGCCCACGGCGTAGACCAGCAGGTCGCGTTGGTTGTACGAGGCCGTGAAGGTCGCCTCGGGGCTGTCCAGGATCTTGGTCACGTCCGGCAGGCTGCTCATGGTCTCAGTGGCTGGAACGGCGTCGACTTGTGCTCGAGGACGCAAATTCGAAAGTGACGACGTTCAACGTTGACGTCACTGATGTTCAAGTCGACTGAATGAAATGCGCAGGGGTTGTTTGATACGCTTTAAAGTGCGCTCTGACGTAGAAGCTTGGTCAGTACAGCGTTCAGTTAGCAATTTGCCAGCACCATCGGAACGAGCACAAGAGCAGCAAATAATGGCAGGCCTGGGGCGATTCTTCCTGTTGGGTGTGGCGCTCGTGGTGGCGCTCGTGGCGCTGATGTGGCCGCAGATCGAGGAGCAGCTCATCTCGCACGGCTACGGCTGTCCGTACCCGTTCTCGCTGCTGCTTACGGGCGAGGGCTTCGAGAAGGAGCAGGCGGCCGAGGCCGAGGGCTGCCCACGTACACGCTGGACCAGCTGCGCATGTGCGTGTTGCACGAGCAGTTTGCAGTGTTTACGGTGATGCTGGTGCACTAACAGCTGCATTGGGGTATTGTATGTGTGCGATGATGCAGGTACGACGGCAGGGACGAGGACATGCCGATCCTGCTGGCAGTCGGCGGCAAGGTAATAGGAGCACGAAGGCTATCGAGGAGAAGGTGTGGAGGTTGACGGTGTTGTGTGCAGGTCCTGGACGTGACGTCGGGCGCCAGGTTCTACGGCAAGGGCAAGGCCTACCACCAGTTCGCTGGAACGGTACGGCGGGGTTGGCAGTTGTTTTGGCGGTGTGGTCAGTGGAGAGAGCAAGCTGACACGTGGCTCGGGGTGGTGGCATTGGTCGTTTTGTTGTTGTTGGTTGCTGTAGGCTTGCACGCGTGCGCTGGCGCTGGGCTCGCTTAAGAAGGAGGTGTGTGACGAGCAGTCTGCCACGTGTTGCTGGAGGAACTGCTGAAACGATGTGTGCTTGTGGTGCAATTCCAACAGGATATCAGCGACGACGTCGCGGATTTCGACGACAAGAAGAGCCAGGAGCTTGAGGAAACCAAAGAGTTTTACTACGAGAAGTACCCCATCGTACGGTCCCCGCATTATCGCTGTATGAGGAGGAGTGCCCTGGTACTTACATGTTGGTTGTTACTGCTCGCAGATCGGTGTTCTGGCCTAGGAAGGCATTGCGTCACTCGCCGCTGCTTCGATGTTAGCGTCGATATAGCAGTTCGGCGTCGTTCGTCTGTATAGAAAGTTGTGTTTGTTCTGCTCTCGGCTTTGATACCTTTGCCTTCGACGCAAGGCCAGAAAATATAGTCAAATACACACTCAAGACACATCCATGCACTTCACAAACCATATTTGACGACAGCTTCTATCTCAGTTGCAGCAACCACACCGCCTCCTTGTCTAGTTAGGTACCTCAAAGAATGCAGCGCGTCCGCCGTCATCTCCTTGCGGCACACCTTGGCAAAATCAGAGCACACTCCGCGGAAGCGCCGCTCGAGTAGCGGGAAGGCTCAGATGCCAGCGATACCCACAAATGCAGCACCTGTTGACGGTCTTCTTGTGTGAGCTCAGATACACCAATTGTATCCCGAGTCAGAGACTGCATCAGAGCTGTCCGCACGCGCTCATTGTCCGCAAAACTGCTCAGCACAGCGTAAAACAGCTTCGCCACAGCATCGTAGAGCACGCTGGGGCTCTTCGATGCGAGCGCACTTACCAAATTGTCAAACCACTTTTCTGTCTGCCCAGCATCGAGCACGCTGGCATTGATTGTTGGTGTGAATGCTGCCAACTTGATAGTGCTCTCGTTGAGCAGGAGTGTGAGGAACATGAGGACAGCGTTGGTGGAAGCACGATCCTGGTTGCCCACGCATGCCAGGCTGAGCTCAATGAGTACCGGGAACTCGGCAGCTGTGAGCACTGCGGCGGGACAAAATAGCAAGAAGCGGTAAGCCAGCTCGTAGAAAGAGCGCAACACTTCTGGTGCTTCTGCAAGTGAATGCGCGGTGAAAAATTGAATGCAGACTGGCTCAAGGCGCCCATGAGTCCTCGAAAGCTATCGACAATCGAGGCATCCGCCCCCTTTCCAAAGACATCCACCGCGACAGCTGCACACTCGAGAGGAGCCACGAACCGCCGCTGTTCGAAAACCTTCACAATTAGTGTAGCGATACTGCCCAGTTGCGGTGCCATTTCATGCTGAAGACTCTGCAAACACCATCCGTAGAGGTCGAAGAGGGACGTCATGACGGCCTCGTCGGCTTCTAGGCGTGGCACTAGCGCGTCCAAGTGTGGCCAAATCAGCTGAACGGCCCACGATGTGATGCCCTTTCCTCCGGCACCGTCAGCAGGGGCATCCAAAAACCGAACGACCTTGCCCAGCACCTGCAGTTCGTTGCAAACTAAGACAGCTCCTGTGGCATCCTCGCTACCCGTCGCTACCAGCACTTGGTCAAGACGCGTCAATGAGTCATTTAGCACAGTCTGTAGAATCACAGAGCAGTGCGGAGAGACAGCTGCAGCCCGAACAAGCCCCTCAACAACCAACAGTCTGTCTTCGATCGGCATAGTCTCGCTCCCAGAGGATGCACCAAAGTGCTGCACGCTAGCAACGAGGAAGCTGGGTTGCATTTGAGTGAGGCAGTCCGTACAACTTGTGGCTATTTGCATGAAGCTTTTGGCAGCGTTTGAGCGACTTGGAGCGAATCCAAGCGCACCTGTCAAATACTGGAGAACGGCACCAACGGTGTCGAACGCTCCCACAGCCAAAGCCTTATCATTAATCCAAGTTCCAAACTGGCCCAGGAGACGCGATGCAGTTGTAATAACTAGAGGGTGAGCGTTTGCTGTCGAGCCCAACACCGATTGGAAGATCTGTGACACCATGTTCTCCAGTTCAGCCCGTTGCGAAGTACTAGCGCCAGCGGAGGCTTTGGGGAGATACTTCTTAATTTCTTCTGCTACTGTAGAGACAGCAAACAGCGCAACCTCGACATTCTGCCACGCACTCGTTGCCGCAGACGTAAGGATCGGAAGCAAGTGTCCTAGGTATTGCTCTTTCAGCAGCGTGAAAATCGCGATAAAGCTTTCAGTGACGCTCTGGAAACCGCTGCGAAAAGCAACGAGGTCATCGTGCTCGAGCTCATCAATATCCTCGGTGTTCCCAGTAGGGTACGCACACTGCTTCAACATCACATCAAAGAGTTGCATGAATGCATCATGCTGATAAAATGTAAATCGCGATGCCACGGGCTCTTCCTGCACCACAGCCCAGAACTCGAGGGTGAGCGACGCAATTTGCCGCCGTGGGTGTGATCCGAGAAACAGCATCATCTCGCCTAGCGCGACAGCTTCCTGCGGTTGCTCACCCTCCAGGATCCAGTCCACGTACGTCTCGCAAAAAGTGGAAATCACATCCGTAAGCGCATGGCTGATCTCGTCTTCTTCAGCCACGAGGGCGCTCTCACACGCAGGACGCGTCTTGAGCAGGCCTTGTGCGACTACTAGCAGAGTTCTCTCTAACGCAGCTGGCGTCGGGTATGACGCCACTGTGATGAGTTTGCTGAGGATTTCAGCGCACGCAGGTAGATGCCGGGACATGCTTTGCAGTGGTTCCAGCAGTGCATGGAGCACCGCCTCGTCCTTCGAGTACAGCGATGCCAACGACAGCCCGGCACGTCTAACCCACACGTTCAAACACGCCAGCGCCTCACCATGCAGAGCCGCCACACGTGCATCCTGCTCTTCTCTCGTCAAGATAATCTTGCCAATCAAAGTCACCACATCTCCACTCAACGCCGACAGGTTCATCTCCATCGCGTCCTTCGCAGCAAACGCAATCTCCGCGTCCTCCATTTCTTCACACACACATCTCGACAGCGCCAGCAAGTAGGCAATCTCTCCTGCATCACCGGACGCCGAGCAGCTCGTCAGCAGCTGCTGCAGCAACGTCCGACAGTCTTCCGGCGACGAGATGAGCGCCACCGCGTAGATGGCGCACAGCTTGCTGGCCAGCGGACCCTGCTGGAAGCCCGTCTGTGGCCAGCTCTCAGCGTGTCCATCAGCGTCTGCAGCGACGTCGTCATGGCGTTCTTCTGCTGCGCAGCCAGCCGCACCCACTCCTTCCGGACCTTGGTGTGCAGCATGTTGGCGGCAAAGAGCGCCTCCGGCGACAGATTGAGCGTCTCATCTTGCAGCAGTCGGAAGGCCACGCCCCAAGCAGCTTCAGAGGCCGCAAAAGCGTTCAGGAACTCGTTGGCTTCTCGCTGGCGCTCGGCTCCCTCCTGTAAACAGAGAAAATTGACGTTAGGGCGCGATTGGGAGCGAGTCAGAGCGATATAAAGGCAGACAGGGGTATGGGAGGGAGCGCAGGACGACGCACCATGCCGTAGAGCGCCTGTACGGCGCTCAGAACCATCGGGAGCGCGTTCTCCGCCATGGCCGTCCGTCACGGATCTGCCCACGTCAAAGTGATATTTCGCAATGCGAAAGTTGCAGTGCAATGTCACATTTAAAATATTGCCTTTGAAAAGGTCAACTTTTCGCGGGCAATGACATTCTGAATTCAAATTTCAAAACGGAAGAAGTGGGGAACGGAGCTTAGGACGGGGCCTTGTAGTTGCTGCTGCATCTGCCTGCGTGATGGCTGTTTCAAGTCGCCGACGCAAGAACCCTCCGCGAACTGCTGCGGTGGCTGCGTCTTCCAAGGCGTCGGAGCTGTCGGAGTACGAGCGCAAGCGTCGAGCCAAGATGGCGGAGAACGCCACGTTCCTACAGCAGCTGGGCATTGCGCACACGCAGCTGCAGATGAAGCAGCAATTGCTGAATGGCGGCGTTGCAAAACAGCAGAAGAAGAAGAGCACGAAGCCCAAGAAGGTGGTGCACACTCTGCGTCGCTCGTCCCGAGTGCGCACTCTTCCCATTCTAGCGGCAGCAGCTGAGAAGCAGCGGCGCCTAGTCGAGAAGAAGCAGCAGGAGCTCGTCCTTACTGAAGCCAAGAAGCGACGTACTCGCGAGAGGAGGAGGAAGATCCGAGTCGCTGCGGAAGCGGCAGCCGCTGAACGTCGTCGCCGGGCCGAGACCAGAATGAACCACGAGCTCTAAACGGAAGCAGATGGACAACAACTTATCAACAACAACAAAAACTACCCCCACTCGGTGGATCAATGAACTATGCAGGTGCCATTAGCCCTGCTTCATTGTCCTTGTGGACAGGAACGTGTCCTTTATCGTCCTCAAACGATTCAGCTTCAACAAAACTAACTTTCGTTTTTTTGCTGAAGATTCGGCGTCGCTGATTGGATGGGAATTTCCTGCGAAGTTTTGGCGCCATTTGCACCTCGATCATCGCCGAAATGCCGACCATCCTCGACTTCTTTAAGCCTGTCGGTGCTGGCAAACCGCGTCGCGATGGTAATCCAATCGACGTAACCCATGAAGCCTCCTCTTCAGAGATTCCAACGCGACCTCGCTCGCCTCGTGATACCAAGTCCAAGCTGAGAAATACGCAGAAACCCAAGCGCAAGGCGTCGAAACCACCGACTACCAGGAATGCCAGGAAGCGCAGAGCCAGGAACGAATTGGAGTCGGAAATACCGATACCTGATGATGCAGAACCTGATAGAAAACACGAAGTGACCGAGAAAACGGAAGCAGATGAAGCAGAGGAAGCAGCGTCGCCTGAGCAGGAGCCTGTGGGGTCCGACGGGCTGTCGGAGTATGAACGGAAACGTCTAGCAAAGATGGCAGCAAACGCCAAGTTCTTGCAGGAGTTAGGCATGGGTCATGCTCAGTTGGAGATGACGCGGCAGTTGCAAACCCAAGAAGCGAAGCAGGTAAAGAAGCCTGCTAAAGCCAAGAAGCCCAAGGTGAATCTGGAACCTGTGCGGCGATCCAGGAGAGTGCGTGGACAAGCTGCTCTCTTTCTGGAGAGTGAAACATCATCCATTGTTGTTGATGAAGATGATGAGTCTGATGGCGCAGATGAAGAAGTCTCGTTCGATGACTCGAGTGTATTCCACTACACGTTCAACGACAATAACACAATTGGGAAAGTGCTGGAGTCAGCAACTGCCTCGCTGGACGATTCTGCTAAGATGTTAATGGGCTTCTCCTTTGATGAACAAGCATTTGTAACGGATCCAACGCTAAAGAGTGTATACGGCGTGTCTTTCAGCCCATTCCAAGAGCACGGACTGATAGCAACTGGTGGTCACGGTGGTCGTGTATCTATCTACGCCATGCCATCTGTAGCTTCTTCCGCTCAAGCCGAAAGAGAGAAGGGTGATAATGTCTTGCCACATGCTCACAAGCCGTTGATGTCATTCAAGGCCCACACTGGATGGGTTTCCAGTGTTAGTCTCTCGAGAAGCATCTGCGGCAAGAAGAACCTGTTATTGACAGCAGCTAACGATGGCGTCTTGAAGCTGTGGGATCTCAATCGCACCTCGTCCGTGCTGCGCACTCCGAAAGAGCTCATTGCTAGCACAACTCAGCACAGCAAAGGCATCTTCGGAATGGATGTCTGCGGAGACACCATTGTGACGTGCTCGAAGGATGGCAGTATCGCACTTTCTCAAATTCGTGATAACACGGATACAATTGACGTAGTCCGGCGCATTGAAGACCACAAGGGAATTGTCAAGAGTGTGCACTTTGCGACGGGTGACCCGCAACGCTTTGCATCGGGCGGTAACGACCGAGTGCTGCGTGTGTTTGACCTACGCCTACCCGATGCGAGAGCAGCAACACTGGAGGTGTATGATTCTCACGCTCGAGTGATAAACAGTGTTCGGTTCCACCCGACGGATGATCACTTGCTGCTATCAGCAGGCTTCGACCCGTACTTCTATATGTTCGACTTGCGTAAAGCCTTAATTCCGGTGTGTACGTTCATGAGATCGTCGGTGTCTGGGAGTAGCAGCTCGATATTTCACCCCATTTTCGTGAATAATGGGCGAGAGGTTGCTGCAGCTTGCGGTAATCAACTCGCGTTGTACAAGACCAGTGACGGGACCACTATTAGCCGCGGAGAAGTTGATGGCAAGATTAGCTACATTGCTGCAGATCCGTTCCAAGACCGTATCGCGGTTGCTGGAGGTGACACACTGCAGTTCGCAGGGTACCGCTGGGGTGGGGCGGAATAGTGGAATAGTTGGACATTGTTTCATTTTATTAAGCTTTGCCTCCGCGTCGCTTTCGTCTACGTGTGGTTTATGACGCTGGAACGTGCGACTTCAACCATTCATTCTCCTGGCGCAGGGATCGATTCTCCTCCACAATAGCATCAAAGCGATCCATCAGCGTTTCTAGCAAGCTTGAGAGTTGGTCGAGCTCTTCTTGACGTCTTAGCTCCATCTCCTCTCGAAGATGCTGGATCTCGGCTCGCATTGACGATTGCTTTGGTAAAGGATTTCTGGTGGAAAGATTATCTACATTCTCGTCGGATAACTTTCGGGACAGCGTTGAAAGGAATGATACGGGGATGCCTCTGACTGACGATGCTCCTCAGTGGATTCTAAGACCGGCGGGAGTGCAGAGCGTTGTGGACTTGAGTGGGCAGAGTTTGGCCTGCTTAATGACTGCTGGGTAGAGAGGATAATACCGTTCGATTGACCTTGTGAGGATGCTGGCTCGGGAATCTCAGCTGCTCATGGAAACAAAACGTCGATATGAGTTTTATGCTGTACCGAGTGAGTTATCAGCAAGTTCGATCGTTAAACTTACGTGATCGTGTGGCGAATCGCGTTGGAGATGGTAGCGGCGAAACAGGTGATCCCCCTGTTGTTGGTCTTGGTGCTTTCTTGTCGGACTGCCCATGCCCAGTGTTTCAAGTTTTCGTAGCGCGATCTCTTGCAAGGTTTCGCCCTTGCAAGGCGATACGTGCTCTGCCGACACTACAGGTACCCCCTCCGGAAGCATAGCGGCCGTAGCAGCATCAGGTGTGGGTGGAGCAAATTGCAGTGACTGCACAGCGGATGTTTCGTGCACAAGGGTGGAAAATAGCGGCGTAATGGCTCCTCGGAGATCGTACATCAAAATCTCGCCCGTTGTGGTCCCCACAGCAAGCGTCTTTCCGTCTGCGCACAGTGCCAGTGATGAAACAGGTTGCTCCAAATCCAAAGCACGCAATTCCCTACTCGCAACAATATCAAAGCGCACGTTAACAAATGTCGAGGTAAATAGTGACGAACGCTATCGCTAATCTTACTTGCGCTGAAGAGTATCGAAGAAGATAACGCGACCATCGAGACCACCGGTTGCTAGCAGGACCTTGCTAACCGGTGAGAGCGTAAGCGATGTGGCAGGTGCCTCGTGCTGTTGTACGAATTCGGCTGTGAGTTGTCCAGTGCTAAGATCCCACACACGCACAGAGCCGTCTGCATATGTGGAGCCAAGGGCATGTCGAGCGTATGGGTGCGGAGATGCCTGGATTGACATCACCTTATGTACCTGCTCGATGACCAGCGGAGTCGACGTAAGTCATGAATAGTGGAAGACAAGACACATGAACGAAGTTGACGTACCCCGTGTGATGGATCAACCGTTAGAAATCCGGCAGTCTCCGCGGTTTGAACGTCGCAAACGGAGATGGCGCCGCTACAATGCAAGAGTGTACATCCCAAGCCATTAGACAAAGCTATCTTTCCGGAAAAGATAAGAGCACTACCTGGCACTTCCACCGACTATATATTCATCCTTGTAGCCGCTGAAAGAGACGCACGTGACAGGGCTGGCACTGATATTGTACATCTGCATGACTTCTTGTGTCTTCAGGTCCCAGAGCTGTTTTGCACACGTGATGAGCATTTGTCTATCCATCCACCCAAGCTGCACTGTCAGTGAATACTCACTCGAACACACCCGTCGCTCCCTGCCGAAGCGAGGAACCTCGAGCCACTGCTGAACTGCACCGAATTCACCCGCTGCACATGCACCGTTTGCTTGTTGTAAAAACCTCAACTCGATTGACCTGTAGAGAAGAATACGAGGACGTACTCGGTTCGTGGGGGTGTCGCCGGGGTAGAAGAACCTCGAAAGCAGCTCTCCGGAGGACGCCACGTCCAGACAAATCCCTCCTTCGACGCTGCTGCTCGCTAAGATCCGTCCATTGTGGTTGTACCGCACACACGTGACGTCGGAATTGAGTGAGCCGAGCGTTCGTTGGTGGACGATGGTGTCCGAGGTCACCTCGAAGGTTTTGACGACCGATCCAGCCGCACAGCTCAAGAACATCCTCTCGACGCCAACGATCCGCCAATATGAAGCGGCTAAGAACTAAGACGCAGCAAGCAGAAATACCGGGGGCGCTAGCAGTTGCTACTATTTATCGCGTCGCTTCGCGTCCAGGAAGATGGCAACATATCTACTGCAGTGAAGCAAAACGAACGGTTTACGCAAAACAGTGGCTAGATACAGTATTCCGTTTTGATGATCGAGTTACCGATGGCAGTGAACTACTAATAATCGTTCCACCTTGACTGTTAAAACCAAAGTGGTGCTAGCTACCCGAACAGCACATATTTTGCAGGTCGACCACGGCGAGACACTGGGGGTTACCAGCTGCCGTGTCCTGAACCAAAAGGGCTCACTCCTTTTAAAGGCCAACTCGGACTCCGTCAATTTCTCTTCGCTGACTTCGGACGAAGCAATTCGCAGTGAAAGATCGCTATCATTCGTACATTTTTTTCTTGCATGTGTCGCGATGCCTCAACGCCCTGTATCTCAAAAATGCATGGATAATAATTCACTGTATCATAGTGTATGCTGCCGAACGATAAGGACGACTCCGCTAGAACTGCTGAGGCACGAATGTGAAGCAAAAATCATATCCCACAAACATAGAAAATCAATAACATCACTCCAACCATTGGTTTAATCCCCTTTAACAAAAAAATTGTAGATGCCTGTTCGAATAGCCCTCAAGTACTCGAATCGAGCCAGAGGTGCCCGACGCGAACAGCAGGTGTACTAGAGACAGAAAGAGAAGGACCTGCAACTGTGCCGAGAAGTGACCCGCACACTTGATCACATAGCTCATTTAATAATCAAATTCCAAGCACACGCAATCTGCACCTGATGGTTTCTACTGCTGAAGAAATGACTTCTGGAAGATTACCTTCATCGCTGAATCAAACATTATCACACCCGTCACTTGTGGGTCATAGCACAAAACGTAAAGCTTGTTGCAGCGACGCATGTCTGCCTTAATATTCCCCATTGGTAAAGCGTCCATCGAATCCACGCGTCGGAAGTCGATCACAGAGTAGTTATCTGGATGACTATGCTCGGACATATCGTAGTAGAAACTACCAGTCTCAAATCTGGCAATGTGGCCACCCAAGTTGTTGCCTTCTCGCAACAACTCAATCTCCCACCACAATTTCCTCCGCGAACTGTAAATTTAATAAACCCGCTTTATGTAAACAACGCACCAACGTCGAGTGACGTGATACAATCCATGGGCGTGCACCGGTGCACGGCCATATAAAACTCCACTTGCCAAACTCTTTCCAGAAGAATAGGTATTCTAATACCGCTCATCAAACTTTTGCTGAGTGTCTTGCGGATGCTTTCGTAATCCATTACCCCCATCACGCGATTTAGCAATGCCGGGAGGCTGTCCGGTATATAACATGCCCCGTCGATATCACCAACGCGCATCAGGCTTAAGAATCTAAATATCACCGGCGACGAGAACGCTAAATGCTCTTCAGTTCCCGTCAAAATACCGTTCCGAATACATTTCTAGACAATGGCGGAGTCTTCGTTTGGGTTTGCGCCATAAACGATGTGTTCTAGCCGACCCAGCTCAGCCGTATCAAGCGTCTTTAGCACCGCCACAGCACGTGGTGATATCAGCGCTTTGAAAATTGTGCTATCACTGAGCATTCTTATCCACTCCTCAGCCGACGGAGCGCCCTCAGGCTTCTTATGGGAGGCATACTCTTTGTTCAGTGCATCAATGGCAGTCACACACAGTCCAACGTGTCTACCCGTCAACACTTCCAAACGGGTACAAAATGTACGCATCAATCCAGAAAATCCTTTAAAGGATGCGACGCCCTTAAACCAGTTCACGACGCACTGCCGGACTTCATCAGAACTAAAATTCAGCTTGTCGATATCTAGCTGATTGGTAATCGAGGTTGGAGTGGCGAGGCTCGAGTACTGGACACGAGAGCCATACGCTGCAAACATCAGAATTTTCACGGCGCTGTCAATATCACCAGGAATAGACTTGATCTGATCCCAAAAGAACGAGACTTGTGCCTCGGAGAGGATTTTCCATCGCTGTTGATCACTTGGGTATCATCCACCACCACGTTCACCTGATAGCCTTTTTTCGGGAGTGTATACATAGCGAATCCCCACTCCACTTCGCACTGTTTCTTGAAAAAGGTCTCAAAATTCTCGTTGTCCGAGATGCCTAACAACCTCAAGTTAAACACAGCCACCTTCTTTTCCTGCGTGTATTTTTCCACCAATGCGCAGCTCACCAGCGTTGCTAGTGACGTTTTTCCCGTCATTGGAGGGCTTTTTACCAGAAGAATGTCGTCTTCATCAAGTCGGCGGATTATCTCCGTCGTCAGTGCAGTCGGAGGAAGGGTCCGTGGGTCATCTAGATCAACACCTTCTCTCTCCAATTTCGACCATTTTCTGCCAAACCACACAACGTCTTGCAAAGCAACTCCACAAGCAGAATCGTCTTGAAGTTGCTTTTGCACCGACATGATGACCAAGACTGCAGTGTTCTCGTCCAATCCAAGCCCTTCCAGAGGGGTAGATGGATGAAGTGGCGGACTCTCTCGGTTCGCATAAAATTGGAGTTGGTTTGGTCCAAAATAGTATTGGTACGAGGTAAATACCGCGTCAAGGAGGCCACTAACATTATCAGCAACGCTGAGCGAGACATGGGCTGCTTCTCGACGTTGTCAAAACCTTCATCCAGAAGCTTGAACCAGACTTCTCTCCACGGCACCTCCACAACCACTGCACTCTCCTCTGATGCCCCATACAAACCAATGGGTGAGTCGTTTTTCAAACGAGTTTTCGCTCGGTATGCCTGCCAGTCCTCGAATACACAAAGATTGGATGCTGCGATTCCTGCAAGATGGCTGTCGTTGTACACGTCCTTCACTGCTTGACGGAGATCATCAATGAGCGTGTCGTCGTCAGACAGCCGAATCCTCATAGCCGTCGTGTCTTTAAACGGCCTTCCCGTCGCATCCACCAACACAGACCAAACCTTCAGCACCATTGCTGCTAAAATGTCACCTTTCAGGTATTTTAATATTGAAGGTATTATAAGACAATACTAAAATACCTTAAAACCCGGTTATTTATTAAAGCACACACAATTTGTGACACACAAATCGTATTTTGCAATATTTTGCTAAGCCGTATCTGGACCAAGGAACATGGCGCTGCTGCACTCGCTCCGGAAGACGGCGGCCCGCGGGCTGCCACGAGGCTCCATGCTCTACTGTACGAGTATCCCAAGCATCTCCATCATCCTGGCTGTATTCTGGCTCTGGTTGCACCTCCTAACGCGCTCTTTTTGCCCGTGCTGCAGCGTCGGAGCGTGTGTTCCCAATTTCTCGCTCTACGGCATCGACTCGGCCTTCCAGGTGGCCCCCACGACGCCGCAGTACACGGACAGTGGCAGCTACTTGAAGACCAAGCGCGTGGTGAGAGGAGTGAAGGGTTCAGGGCACTGTATTGGGGTGCAGGAGGCTCTAACGAGCAGGGTGTTGGTTGTTACAGGGAGCCATCATGCTGTCCTGGGCCAAGGCCACGAACAGCGGCTACAACTACAGCAAGAAGACGGTGGGGCTTCGGTATTGAAGGAGGCTAATTGGTGTTGATGAGGCAGTGCGCTGATCTTTATTATTATGCTGCAGTTCTTCTCACTGAGTCCGTCCGAGGTGGGGCTCGTGCTGGAGCTGCTGGACGCCCGGATCCCGGAGCTGTCTCTCCGCCACTCGCCCAACATGAACTCGCCGGAGGAAGACAAAAACACCAAGTCGCTCCACATCTCGCGCAACGTGGGGGCTGATGGAAACCCCACGATGGTGATCAAGGTCACCCACGAGGACGAGTCTGTTGCCTCGCTCAACATTGGCGAGGCCCGTGTGTTCAAGGTGCGCAGTGGCGTGGGGCTCTGGCCGGCGGGTTTGTTTATTGCGACTAATGATGTTGCTGTGCGTAGGAACTGCTGACGTACTCGCTTCCGCGTTTGCTCGGCTTCCACTCGGTGCTCGAAGGCTCTTTGTGAGACTTACGCTTGGTTGTGATGTCACTAGCTTGTGATGCTGATCAATTTATTATTTACCGTTGTGACTTTTGCCAGGAACATCGAGGGCGGGAACGGTGGCTTCTCGCAAGGTGGCGGCAACTCAAACTCATTCGGCAACGGCGGCTACCGCGGTGGCAACAGCAAGCCTGCTGGCGACTGGCCCTTCTAATTGTCGCGGCAGCATCAGCCTGGAGGATACTACACGGCCAGAAGCCCAACAATTCCAACCCAACCGTGAACATAAAGAGTCAAACAAAACAGTCATTTGGAAAAAAGTTGCAGAACCAAGGCTCCTAGTGTTCTCTAGACCGCAAACTAACAGAGCGGGATCAACAGGAGAGTGTCGCCACGAGAAGCGGGCTGAGCTGAGCCAAACTGGGTCAGCACCTCTGATCCATGCAGCTTTCCTAAATTGCCCCTTCTTCCGTCTCCCTGCCTGCTCTGCTATTCAGTTGGCTGGTAGGTAGGTTGCTATCGCCCGACTCGAGCTGCGCTGCGACTTTCTCTCTAGAATGAAAGCTGCGCGCCGTAGCCGAACTTGAAGTCGTCCTTGAGTGGGAAGCCCTCGGCCGACAGCGTGAGCACAAAGTTGGGCAGCACGCGCGACTCAATGCTAGTGGCTACACGGAACGTCGAATCGACGCTGGACACGAACCGGGTCTGGCCCAGGTCCATTTCGACGCCCAGCGTGGACTGCGCTTCGCCCGAGGCGTGGTTGTACACAAGCTCGGAACCGTAGCGGATCCGGTGGCCCACCTTGCGCAAGTACGCCAGCTGCAGCGTGCCCATGGCACCGTACGTGGCCATGCCGACCCATTTTTGTCGGTCCACTTGCCGCAGTAGGCCGAGATGACCTTGCGGTGCTTGCCGTGGTAGTACGTCTCGCCACCAAGCGCCAGCTTCTGCGTGATGCTCTGGAGGTAGCTCACACCGAGCAGAGGGCCGTTCGAGAGCTTCATGTTCCAGGTAAAGTCCTCACCGGTGTAGTCAAAGTCCGCGAGGGCCTGCGTTCCGTGCTCCTCGTTCTTGAGTTGCGACTTGACGCGCATTTTCCACGTCTCCGACAGCTTCTGGTTCCACCGGGCGTCCAGGTAGCCGTCAGGTGTGATCTTGCTCATGAGGAAGGTGGACGGGTCCATGGGGTCTCCCATGATCACGTTGGCACCGAACTGGTACAGCCCGCCGGGGATCATGGGCGTGCCGAGCAGGAACGAGTGCGACGTGGAGCAGCGCGCGCCCAGGATGCGCGTGAAGTCAAAGCGGAAGCCGTCGAAGGCGTCAGGGCTCACGGGCGTCTTGAGCTCATTGGGGCGTTCTCATAGAGCCCTGGGTTGGGCAACTTGGCGCGCTCCTTCTCGATCTCTTCCACCTGCTGCATGAACACGGGCATGTCTCCCTCCTGCAACAAACGTGTCAGGGGGTCTTTATGCTACAGAATGAGTACTGAGGGGCTGAGAGCACGCACGGGAGCTGCGCTGGTGGCCAGCACGGGGTATCGCACGCGTCTGGCGGGCGCAGGCTTGCTGGGAGAGCTGCCCATGGCGACGGACGGGGAGCTGGAGGCGGGAAAGGGACGGACACGAGGCGCTTCTGGACGCCGCTCGGCTTCGTAGCTCCTGGTTGACTGGAGATCGAGAGGCCCAAAGCCACTCGTGATTACCCAACGCTCCGACTAAGTGCGAGTACATTCCGGCTAAGTGCGAGTCTGCAATTCCCCAGTTCACGGATACCCAATTACCCAATCGCCCCGTTTTGATGAGCATGGCGAGCTTCCTGGGCGACGACGCCGCGCTGTACACGCTCGCGTACTTCACGAGCGGCTGGGCGGCGCCGCTGGACGAGGTTGTGCTGCCGAGGCTGCGCGCCGTGCTCGCTGGAGTCAACCGCCTGAACGCGGAGCTGGAGCTCGTGGGGCTGCTGGAGGTGCGGCGCATCAACGAAGGAGAGCAGAGCTCCAGCACTGAGGCGAACGTGCAGCGCCTCGAGCCATCGTACGATCAGGACAGAAGGCGGTTAATCTACTGGAGTGTAGATTGTGATGGTTTAGATGCCTGTGATGTCGGTGCAGGACGTTCCGGACGCTGTGCCAGCACTTCCAGGTGACGGATCTGCCTGCTGTCGTGCTGCTGGACGCCCAAGGCAAGGCACAGAGCGAAGGAGCACTCAAAGCCCTGGAGGTGATAGAGTGAAGTGTAAATTGGGCCCTGGCAGTGTGCTGATGCTGTACGTGCTGGTGTTTTTTCTTCTTCCTATTGCAGAGCGAGCTGTCGTATCTACGAGACGAAGCCGAGACGTCCGAGTCCTCGACGTCCTCGTACTCGCCGTGTAAGTGGCAGTCTGGCTATTTGGATGGTGATATTGCTGCTGATACCTAGTGGCTTTTTGCTTTTAAACAGGGAGAACTCTAGCTGAACTGTTGAGAGACAGTGACGCGCCAGGTGCCGCTTGAAATCTCTTCAGCCGCTGTGGCAAGTCGATGGAGCTGATGGGGCATCAGATCTGCCGGCTCAGCTGAAGGTTAACGATGCAGCGCTTGTGCAGATGCGTGAAGCGGCACTAGAAAAGTTTGAGACCGGTCAATTTATTCCCGCCGCCACGAGCTTTGTAAACGTCTTGCTACGATGCCCGACATGCACGAAGTCTAGCTTCAATTTAGCCGTCATTCTTCAGGCAATCGGTAAGTGTCGAGTGGCGTGTAATGCATTTCGTAGAGTACCGTGCTTACACTCATTTATTATTCGTGTCTACTGCAGGTGAGACATACTTTGCTGTTTCTAGCATGTTGCGTGTCGTGGCTCTCGATGACACCGATTCTGTAGCGCATACAGTTCTTCGGTACGTGGATTTACCATTTTATATTGTGTGCATAATGCAAACTCTCTGACTCGTCATATTGTTGCCATCTGCAACAGATCGGTGTACTACTTGGAGGAGCCTGACCTTGTGACCACAGGGTATCACTCCATCCTCGCAAATAGTGATAGCCACGTGCGAGCCGCGCACTCGCTTGCAACGCTCGAGGGAGAAACTACCACCAGGACTGCCGCACCAGAGTATGTGGCAGAGGTATTCGACGAGCTTGCTGAGAGTTTCGAGGAGAAGCTTGTGGCGCATCTAGAATACCGCGTCCCATGGCAGCTCGTCGAAGCTCTGCAGAAGCTTGAACCACCTGGGTTTGTCACGAAGAACTCGACATTAGAACCAACGTGGACCGTCGTGGATGTCGGCTGTGGCACGGGGCTGTGCGGTCGCCTTCTGCGTCCGCATGTCAAGCACATCGCTGGGGTAAGGATCCAGTTTAGCGTCATTTGGGATCATTTGCCTGACTTAACTGATGCTGCGGTAGGTGGACATCTCTTCGATGATGATAGAGAAGACGCGAGCTGCAGGCAGCTATGACGAACTTCAGAGTACGACCCTTGCTAAACCTGTCTGTGACTAATTTCTTACTCATCTGCCTCTGATGGCTGCTGCTGTTAATACAGCGGAGGAAATTGTGCCGTTCTTAAACTCACGCGACGATGAATCCCTGGACTTAATTATCTCCGCCGATGTTTGGATCTACGTCGGTGCCTTGGAGGAAGTTTTCGACTTGAGTGCACGCAAGCTCCGTGCTGGCATGGGCTGGTTTGCATTCTCAGTGGAGTTGATGCCTTCGCCAGCCCCATTTGAGTCATCTGGCATCACCAAAGACGTAAATGACGGCACGACTGAAAATTCAGTGGGGTTCCGGCTGGCTCCGTCAGGTCGGTTCCAGCATACGCATGAGTATGTTGCGTCGCTCGCCAAGCGCTCTGGCTTCATCATCGCCTTGCAGCAAGATATTTGCGTGCGCAAGGAGAGCGGCGAGCCCATTCCAGGACACATCTATATCCTCCGTCACTCCAGCTAACCATACAAATCGCCTTTCGAACAGCAAACTGCGATCACAATGTCATGTTTGACTCGTTGCAATTGTCATTTTAATTTGCGAGTCAATAGATATTAGATCCTTAGTCTTGCTGCTTTCAAACGTGCTATGAGTGCCCTCGCTGATGTCAGAGCCTGTTCGAACACTGCACAGCGTCGTGGTCGCTTTCTACCGCTAACTTAATTACGTACAATCGGCGATCATGGCCGTACGCCTCGGGTTTGTGCTGTTGGCGTCAACGAGTTTAAAGACCCGGGAAACGCTGGTGTGCTGAGCATGATGCCGGTTGATATGTCCGGCTGTACGCCCATCAGCTTCATCAGCGTCTCGCGATAGTTCCATGACAGCACCACGTGTCGGATCTTGTCCCCGTTAAACCAGAAGAAGGACTTGCCGCTGATGCAGACCTTCTTGTGTCGCGGTTGCACACCGTGGATGGGGTAAATCTGTGTGCCGCTAAAGACCCATGAGGCGGTCATTTTTCGCTGCTGTTTTCCTCGCGCTGGATGACGTACTCTTCCATGATGCCATCCGGGAACGCGTCCAGCAGCGTGTTCCAGTGGGACATCACCGCCTTGACGCCATGCAGACCGTTCGAGTAGTCGGGGCTGACGAGCGTCACGTCGTCGTCGTACACATTGTCAGCGATCTCCTCCAGGTCCTCAATGCCGCCTGTGTTCCAGGCCTCCAGGATCCCGTGGAGAATGTCGTACCTCCGTCGGAAGAGCTTTTGTGCCTGTCCGTTGGCCGCGACGTCCCTTTTGCTCTGTGTCGTCTGGTGCATCTGTGCCAGCTTCATCCTCTTCTCCACGTGCAGGTTCTCCCCCGCCACTCTGTCCGCTTCTCCTCGGAGTCGGTGCAGCTCGCCCGTCTTCCTCTTCCTGTGGCGTTGCACCGACTTCTGCGCAATGTGCGGCTCCACTTTGCACTCCAGCAGCCCGTCCAGCTGCGCGTCCATCCCTGCCGCGTGCAGCACGCTCAGGTCCTGCTCCTGGTGGTAGAAAAAGTCGGCGTCGGCCGCGCAAATGGGCGAGTCGGGCGCCGCGTTCACGTCGGCGAAGGGCTCGAGGAAGTCGTCGGCCGTGGCCAGCAGGAACTGGTCCAGCCCACTGAGGTCCATCTCCAGGCCGGCGTCTACTAACCCCGAGGCGCTGAAGCTGTCGAGCGTCTCCTCCCAGTCGCGCCACTCGCTGCTGGCGCTGCGGCGCAGCAGTCCGTCGAGTCCGACGTCCATCGAGGCCAGGAACGAACTGGAGCTGCCTGTGTCGGCGGGTTGCGAGCCCGCGGAAGCGGACGGCGTGGACGATACGTCCATTGGGTGTAGAGGCGACGAGGCGCGCATGGCGAAGGGCGAGCTGCGAACAGCACGGGGCGAGCTCCTTCGTGCTTTGGAGCAGGTTCAGGAATGACCGACGGACTGGTGCGGTGAAGATACCGGCCGCGTTTTGACTTGGGGTTTGTATGCCGCGGCCGTTAAGCAAAATGACGTCCGCGCGTCAGGGCAAAAGCTTGAAGTGGGCGTCAGACGCGTCGGATGACGGGTTTCCGATAAGCAAAGCGGATGGCTTACAGCGTATTCTGAGCGCTTGGTTTACGCGGGGATAGGACTGTGGTTGTGAAGCAAACGGTCTGACGCCTGCTGCATGAAGGAGCATCGCCGAAGGTCTCGTGTCGGACAGACGGCAGCGGAGACCGCATGCCGGAGCGGAGCCCAGCGGAATTCATTTAACGTTGAAGTTAAAAACGGCTTCGTAAACCACCGCCGAAACGGCGCGGGGCGTAGCCGGGGCGGACGGAAGCCTCAACAACTCAAACAAGCTTGGTTGATCAGAACGCCTTCTCGTTAAGCGGACTGCTTCCGTCCGTGTGACCTCACTGCTGCAGTGCCTAGTGAGTCCCTACCATTCTACGCGCTGCGGCACCTACTGTGCGTGAGTTCTCTTCATCGCCAGGAATACCAATCAATACATTATTGGTCCGCTCCACCCGGTCTGCAACACTTGCTTACCATCCACGACAACCACAGCAGGAAAGCAATCAGGACGCTCGTTCTTTCCTAATACCGAGGGCCAACGTCTTCTACGTTGGCCATAGCTAGAAACTAGACAAATAACTGCAAACGTGGTTTGTCTATCGGCTGGTGCAGGTGAGATTTCACGCTGCAAAATTCGAACGGTGAAGGGTAGCTCTCTCGATGAGGTTTCTTGGACCTTTTGCCTCATTGGCTTCAACCACAAATTCAACCGCACCAGGTCCTCGTACAACGGCTGCCAATGTCAAACCCGAGGTTAGTTTTGCCGCTGGGCAGCGACGCAGCATGGGATCCGTGCAGCAAAAACCTTTGGTGATCGAAACGCTGTTGTAGCAGCCATCCGTCGAAAGTCTAACTCCGAACTTGGTCAATTGTCCCCGATTACTCCCTGCAGAGAGACCCCTGCGACGCCCTAGTTCCTCAAGCGAGGTCGCGACTTCCACAGCATACGGAAACGGAACGAACAATTCGGGAGTCAATTAGGACAGCAAGTACGCTAAATATACTACCTGCTCAAACAAAATCAAGCTTTTGCTAGCAGTTGCTGCTGCTTAAGCACACAAATCCAGCGCGCGTAACAGACTGTGCTGGCGGAGGACGACACGAAGGTCAAACTTTGATCCTGGTCAGTCGGCCGCAGGTACGAATTTACGTAGCTGCTGCGGTTGCAAACTGCAGCGGCCGTTCAGCAGGGCGTCGTGCACAATACAATCAGGCACCTTTTTCGATCGTGTTCAATGAAACTAGAAAACGGCAGCGTGCTCGACTGTCAATCGTGACTGCACTGGACATGATTTCCCAGGCATGCGAGTCGTTGTAAACGGTCAATGCAGTTCATGTTGAGTTCCTCGTGTCGCGTCCGACGACTGGTTAAAAAGTGCCTGAAGATCCACCAATCCTGGACGATGAATCTTTCATCACCTGTCTAAGCCGATGCCGCCTTCAAGGTATCGCCTTTCCGAGCCAGCGCACACAATACAATTCGCAAGTCACTCGCGCACACGTGGCGACCGTCGACCTGCCGTCGCCTCTTGCCGCGTCTTGAGCTCTCCGCGGTTCTCCAACGACCATCTCATGGCTCGATCTCTTCTCCACACGCTGCTGCTGCTCTGCACAGTCGCGTTCGCGGCCTCCGCGGCCTCCATAGACGCCGCACAAGTCGAGAAGCGCGAGGACAAGGCCCCAATCCCAAGTACCGACGGCTCTGCGCCTTCGACGGCGGCTACAGGCTCGAAACCGGCCCAGAAAGTCGCGTCCTGGGAAGTCCAAGCGGATGGCACCGCCACCAACACGAAAACCCGCTGGCGGTGTCTGTGGACGGCAGGAGAGGCGACGAAAAGGTCCAAATTGGGGCCAGGAGAGACGGCAATAGTGTGGATGCTGCAGCCAACACTATAGGGATACAGGAGCAGTGGGAAGAAGCTGGTGATGTCCCAGCTTGGGATACTGAAGACCTGGTGTTTGAGCAGGAGCTGGACCAGCAGAACAAGGAGACTGTTCATCTGCTGCTGGTGGAACCATCGGAGACCTTTCTGGACCTGGAGGATCGAGTGACTGAGGAAGGCTACGTGCCAGAGCTAGTGGAGGAGCTGGAGACAATAGCAAGCAAGCGAGATGTGGACGAGGACCTGGAGACGGCGAACGACTGGGCATTTGCACTGACGAAGCTGGCGTACTTGCAGCTGTTTAAACCGAATGCGACGTCCAGTCCTGACGATGAAGAACCATTTGTGAAGGCAATTAGTGACCTTCATGCCGCAGCTAAGGCAGGTGTGGAGTCAGCTGTGGGTCTCTTGGCGATGCTGGATTTGGCGGACATCCCTGTTCCAAAGAGTTGGAGCGCCCCGTTTCGCGAGAGGAAAAGCGCATGCGTGCGGATCAGGTGCTCGTGAGTCTGGCTGGTTCTCACGACTTCATGGCGACTCTAGCAGTCGGGTATGGACTTCTGTCTGAAAGGCTCCCACTGCCTTCGAAAAACACCGATGGTACCCCAATTAACGCGGATGCGGTGGATGCAGCTTGCACAGCCGCGTTGCCGTTTTTCCACACATGTGCAGATCAAAATGTGCATATCATCGTGGACGAAGGCGGTGAGCGACCTGTAGAAGTTGTGCGTCTTTCAGACGAGCTCATAGTGCCCAATGGTGGAGGCTTCTTTGACGACTACGGCTTCGGTGATGCCAATCGGCTTCACGACGAGAATGAAGCGCTGCACGAGCTTGAGTACTATCGCACGATTGCTAATAACCCCATGGATGAACAGTTTCCAGAGGCTATGCAGCGCCTGGGTGAAATCTACTTTTTCGGCAATCCAGCGGCTCAAGTGGCCCCGGACCACGCGCTTGCAGCACAGTACTTCCGCCAAGCAGCGGACGCTGGAGATCCGTTGGCGCTAGCGAATTACGGCATGCTCCTCGCCAATGGCATGGGCGTGGATCAAGATGTACCACAGGCGATCGTGTATTTCAACCGTGCGGCTCGGCAGAATGAGGCATTTGCCTTCCATGGCCTTGGCGTGCTGTACTTCACCGGCACAAGCTTGCCTCAAAATGTGACATTGGCGCTGGAATATTTTGAGAAGGCCATTGCGCGAGTACGCCGAGTCGCACTCGTTCCTTGGGTCAGCGTATCTGCATGGCGATGGTGGCGTGCCGATTGACCACGACCTGGCGTTTAGACATTTTCAGGCTGCTGTGGATGGTACGAATGGCCAGTCCAGTCAAGCACTGTTCAATCTGGGTGTGATGCATTTCCAAGGCATCGGCACGCCACCCTCTTGTGCCCTGGCCTTGCCACTCTTCCGCACGGTGGCCCTTCACCCCGACCTGCTGACATCTCTTCCCTTTTCGCTGATCAAGGCATACGAATGCTACAAGAAGGGCGATTACCTGCGTGCATACCTACACTACCGATTGGTGGCAGAGTTGGGTGATGAGGATGCCCAGTGCAATGCTGCCTTCTTGCTAGAACACCACAGCGAAAGCATCATCAAGTGGCGGTGGCTTGGACTTGCCGAATCATCTAAAGATGCAAGTAACCCGCAACTACGTGAAGCTTTTGCCCTATACTCTCAGGCGGCTGCTCTGAATGACTCCGAGGCTGTGCGAAAGACGGGCACCTGTTTCCATGAGCCCTGGGCCGGTGTGTGTCAATCCAACCATACACGCGCATTGGAGAGATACCAACTTGCGGCGGACCTAGGTGATGCCCAGGCGGGATACAACTGCGGACTAATGTTGCTGACCGGCGATGGTGTTCCCCGTGACCTTGAGGCGGCTCGGAGCTACTACGCTGATTGCAGTGAAGCTCTATTTCCGGCAAATGTGCCGTGCGCTCTCGCACTCGTTGGATTAAACGTTTTGCAAGTGCTTCAAGTGGCTACCCAGCATTTCTGGACATCGAAAGAGTAGGCTTTAGAGCAATAAGTTATTGGCAAGCATAATGTGGGCATTTGTCTATTCCACTCGTTCCTCACAGTGTGGAGCTTCAGCATAATACACGAGATTTCGACTAGATCTACACGGTATCGTAAGCCTTTCCATCGTTGTCCCATGAGTGTTTTCTTTTCTTGGTCGTGAACCCCGCGGCAATGGACGCCGAGCGCATAGCGCCACGCAGTTTGCGCACTTGCCACCACTTACGCGCTTCATCGAAGATGAGCACGGTCGAAGCAATGCAGCATACGTACAGGAGGTCGCCAAGTGACAATGCCTCAGTCTGGAAGGTGGCCTGCAGCGGCGGGAAGTAAATCACCAGCAGCTGGCCAAGCAGCGAACCGCCGACTGCGTACACAAAAACGGAATTGGACATGACACCAATCTCAAACACCGACTTGTCGTCTGAGCGGCACGAAAGAGCATTGAACATGTCAAACATGACGAACGTCGTGAAGCTCATGGTTCGGTCGCGCTTGCTAATGACGCCATCAGCCCCCAACTCGATGTAGAACACGTAAAGAGTGCCACATACGATGAAACAGGCCGACGTCAGTACGCGGCGCAGCATCGTGCGCGTGATAATACTGGCGTCCTTGGAGCGCGGGCCTTCCTTCATCACATCGTGGTCAACAGGCTCAACGCCAAGACTCTGGGCAGGAGGACCATCCATGATGATGTTAATCCACAAAATTTGCATGGCATTCAGCGGGGACGGCAGATTGAACAGCGTGGAAAATGCGATCAAGCATAGTGCTGAAATGCTCGTGCTTAGCTGGAAACGCAGGAAGTGCTTGATGTTGTGGTAGATAGACTTTCCTCTTCCATGGCACTCAAGATAGTGCTGAAGTTGTCATCCAGAAGAATCATGTCAGCTGCCTCTTTCGATACGTCCGTGCCGTTTGTGCCCATAGCGATACCAATATCTGCAGCCTTAAGCGCCGGTGCATCGTTTACACCATCACCAGTCATCGCCACCATCAGCCCAGCCTCCTGGAAAGCGCGCACAATTTTAAGTTTGTGATGCGGAGACGTGCGGTAAAACACGCAAGTTTTCAGAATGCGCTGCTCCAGCTCCATCATATCCATGATTTCAAGCTCTTGGCCTGAAATCACTAGCTCGTCGACGCCATTGCCTCTTTCCCCCTCAGGGTCAACCGTACCAAAACTGTCATTCGAGATAATACCCACCTTGGTGGCGATGGCAATGGCTGTCTCCTTGGAATCGCCCGTGAGCATGATAGTCTTCACACCGCTCAGAGAAAGTTCCAGCACGGATTTCTCGACCTCAGCGCGGGGTGGGTCAGAGATTCCCATGAGTCCAGCAAAGACCATACCGCGGTCCGAGTGCTCGCCGAAAGAAAGCGCGAGCACCCGCAGTCCACGCGCAGCCATCTGCTGCGATGCTACGAAAATGCGTTCCCGATCACTCGCTGTCATCTCTTTTTCGCGGCCACAGTTGTCCTCAATCTTATCACACCGCGACAAGATAGCCTCCGTCATTCCCTTAAGGTACCATCGAGAGGCACCACCCGTCGGTGGCTCACAGCACACAGCCATCCATTTCTTCTCTGAGCTGAAGGGCACCTCGCTGACACGGCGGAACTCCTGAATGACTGGATTTGTAATCCCAACTTTCTGCGCACAAAGTAAGACAGCTCCCTCCGTGGCCTGGCCTAAGACCTCTCTGTCCACGATGGTCGCGTTGTTGCATAGTGCACCAGACAACAGGCAGTGGTACACATGAGGATGAGTCGCTTCAGTGATAGTCTCGCCGCGCATAGTTACAGCTGGGCGCGTAGTCTTCTTGGTGACATCAGTAGTATCGGACAACTCCGACAGCGATCGCTGTCGCTCACCGATACCGCTCACCTCAGCGTGCACACTTTCGAAGGGCACAAAGATCTCGATGACCTCCATTTTGTTGGTCGTGATCGTGCCCGTTTTGTCGACGCACACCACATTGATGCAGCCTAAGGCTTCAACAGCAGGGAGCTTCTTCACGATAGCGTGACGTTTAGCCATTTTCATCACACCAACCGCCAGTGTGACAGTCACACAGATGGGCAATCCCTCCGGAATGGCAGCCACGGCAAGTGACACCCCAATTTGCAGCATCGTTAGCATGCCCTTGCGCTGAATTACGCCAATGACCACGATCACAGCGATCACTGCAAGCGAGAACATACTGAGATGTTTGCCCAGTGTGTCCATGCTGTTCTGCAGAGGTGTCTTGCGCTCCTCCACGCTGTGCACGACATCAAAGACCTGTCCAAACTCGGTGCGCGAACCGGTGCCCACCACCACAGCTCTTCCACGTCCAGCACGCACCAGTGTGCCCATGTAAATCATGTTCTTGCGCTCAGCCACCGGATGCAGGTGGCTATCTTCAATCGGTCCTGTCATCTTGGGCACTGGTGCATTCTCACCGGTGAGGTTTGACTCGTCGACTTCAAGATCCACCGCTTCAACCAATCTCGCGTCGGCTGGGACGCGGTCCCCCACATCGACCAGCACGACATCTCCAGGCACCAGCTCCTTGGCCAGCATATCCGTCACTTCGCCGTCCCTCAGCGCCTTACACCGCGGCGGAACGAGCTCTTTCAGCGCTTCCAGCGTCTTCTCCGATCGGTATTCCTGCACGAAAGCCACCGTGACCACGATGGTGATCGCCACTGCAATGGAGATGGCATCGTCCGTGTGTCCCATCGCCACACTCACAACTCCGGACGCCATGAGCAGCATGATGAGCGGGTCCTTGAACTGCTCCGCGAACTTGATGACGATCGACTCCTCTTCTTCACCTGCCAGCTCGTTGTATCCAACCTCCCGCTGTCGTTCTCGCACTGTCAGCTCCGTCAGGCCGTGGCGGGGGTCCACCCGCAGCTCTCGCGTCACTTCCTCGTGGCTCCTGGACGACGCCTGGCTCAGCACACCTCCCTCCTTCTGGAGCATCGTCAACGACAGCGACGGCCCGTTGCTCATGGACAGCGACGCCGTTCTGGCGCTCTCGACTGCAGGGGCCGGAGCTGATTCGTCTCCGTCGCGGATCGAGATCTCCATGGCGCAAGACGTCGACAAGGAGGCCTAAGAGGCTGAAACGGTCGGGGTCTTTGACTTTAAGGGGCTGGGTCTTGCGCTACAGGCGGCGGCGGGGGACGGAGCGGCGTCAGGAGGTCGAAAGGGGATGGGGCTGTTTTGGACGTATCGAGAGGCCCGAGGAATCGAAGTCTGTGGGCTCCAGATAGGGACGGAGGGACGCACAGAGCGCTGCGACTGTCCTCCACGATCAAGTTTGCGAATGGGACTGAAAATAGTCAGTCGGTTACGGGGGGTAGCAATATCAGTTGATAGCTAGGTGAACAGTAACATGATGAGAACAGTGTCGGGACAGTGTACGTATCACGAAGAATCTTGTAGAGCGTTGCGATTGGTCGATATGTGACCAATGGGAAAGAGTGTAGCTATGTATGCACTGACGTGGCAACGTATCATTCCGTTCATTCTGCGATTGTCAAGCAGCCCGTTGTTGGAATTGATCAAATGTGCGGTGCAGATATTGCAGTTGGTCCAACGAGCATTGCAGATGGATCGCCTAGAAGAGATCGGTTGACTACAACCAGCTTAAGCTCATAGCGACCGTACCTGCAGTAGTTTTGGCTCCTCTTGTTGCTTGCTGCTCCTTGGAATAGTTTTCATGCACATCGCATGTGACTTCCTGAAGTGCTTCTCCCATTCTCGTCAGTTAGCTATTTGCAGCGTGCAACGCCAGTAGCTCCACGCTAGCAGGAAGTGCCATGGAGAACGCACAGAAAGTGGTGGCGGACATTGTGGCAAGATGCAGATATCGCGGGGTGGAGGTGTCTGAGACGCTGGCTGCATTCACCGCTCGGCTCATCGTGCACCGAAGCCGGCGGCAATTGGTGCTAGAGCAGCCCATGTCGCCTGAGGACGAGCTGTACTTGACCGAGCAGTGCGAGAAGGCGCTGCTGCGCAATGACGACCCGGCGCTGGAGACGGTGAAGATGCAGCTGGAGTTCGACTTCACCTACGCAAACCTAGAGGAGGAGCTGCGTACACGTCGTGAACGCAAAGGCCAAGCTGCAGACAAACTGCAGCGTACCATTGCGTCGCTTGTGCCTGAAAAAGCCACAGACTTTGAGACGCTCTCCGCGCTGTACAAACACATATTTACGCTCCTGATGCTGGACGCTGACGGGCTCGGCAACAACAATGAGGACGACAGCGACAACAACGTAAAGCATCATAATATCAATTCCAGCAAGCAGCAGTCGGAGCGTCGAGCCATGGAGAAGGAGGTAGCCGCAGCACTCGAGAGTGTTTTCCCACGGATCGGACTAAAATCGTTTGCAACGATGTCACCCGACGATAAGCGCTTTCAGCTGGACGAGCTCATGCGAATCGTGGAGGGTATCCGTTTGTTCAATAAGGAATTGGGCAAGGGCGGCGCTGGTATTCCCGCCAGTGCACACGACATCCAGGAAAACGTCGCCGCACTCGCTAAGCTCGTTCGAGATGAGGTTCGAGACGCAAACGAAATCTGCACGCAGTACACCGAGGTGCTACTGCATATTCACCACAAGTTTGGTGAAGCGGGGGAGGAAGACGATGTTTCTGACCCATCACCGAGTGCCGACGAAATCGCTAGGTGGCAAGATGAATTAAGCAACCGGCGACAGTTCCTATCGTATCTGCAGAGCTTGGAGGAAGACATTGCATTTTCACATGAAAAAGTTGGCACGCGTCTTCAGATGTTCCAAGCCGATATGAGTGCACTGCAAAACCTCGTTGGCGCGCGAATGTCACTGCCAAAGTCTCACGTGTACCCGCTTTTCGAGGCAGTGTCGCGTTCGTGGGCCGAGTTGCACCAAGAACACGAACTGCTGCAAGCCCGAGCACGATCACTTCGATCATTGCTGCGTTTCAAATCGACCTTCACGCGCACACTGTCTCCTGAATCACCTATCATGCGGCAAGCACGGCGCGGAGGAACTATCCCGACCGAAGAACTCTTCTCTCACGTAGAAACATTCCCGGCTGAAAAGAGTCTCGCCACTGACGGAAAAGGTCAAGCTTTCGGCTTGTACGGCGACGATCTCGATGGTGACGAGGACGACAGCAACCCGAACGAAGAAGAAGGCTCAGGCTTCCCTATCCGGATGCCAGTGGAGTCCACTCCTGAATTTATGCAGTTGCCACTCGAGTACCAGGGCTTCTGTCCGTGGACAGTGGTGGAGCGCGGAGGACTACTTCTGCCTGGGGACCCGTCACTCGGAGTCGTGCAGTACCGCAACGCCTACCACGTCTTCGTCAATGAACGCGCGTTGGGCGAGTTCATGATCCACCCACGTCGATATGTTCAGGAGTGCTGCATCGTGCTGCACGACAGCCAGCACTAATCTATTTGCTGCGTCTGCAAGAATCCTTCCCAAACATCACACTGTCGTCGCTGCTCAAAATGTGTCACCGCTTCCGTGCCGAAGGCGCTCGAGGAGTACACCCGTTGTTGGCTCCACCGCCATCAATGAAAGTCGACGCTAGCACAGCTACGCCGACGCATTTCATCGAAAAGCGGATCGACTACAACTACGACTGGAACGAGTGGAATCTGCGTCGCAAGGCCATCAAAGTCGCCAATCTGAAGCACTGCCGTACTGTTGGAGCACAGACTGCCCTCAGCAGCTTCCGGCGCGAGGTCGATACGCAGGTCTATCTACCGGAAGATGCTAGTTGCCAGACCAACAAAACGCGAGGCACCAATCCACCGCGAGTCACAACCTTCTTCACTGGACTACGCAGAGGCCACGTCTACACCATTGAAGACGCCAAACGCGCCGAGTCCAAGGAAGCCAAGGGTGCTGCTATCGGGACCGACTTCAAAAGAGCCGCCGCTCAAGACACTACGAGGATGATGCAAAGAGAGCAAAGCGGACGAAGGAGAAGACAACCAGCCGGCCATCGTCTCCTACACCTTCGACTTGTCATAACCAGTAAAAAAATACTTGTTTCATCTAAAATTCGGTGGGAGCCATAAGAAAGTAGCGAGTTTGAAGTGAGGCTCAGGCTTGCAAAACGATGCTAATAGAAACAGGCGGACGGCACTACCAAATCACCTGGTCCTGTCGTGGGGCTTGAATCTTGATCGCCTACACGCTGAAGATGAAATCAGTAAACTTGTCCGTGTCGATCATAGCTCCGTCGGACGCCAGGAGCTCGGGTGCGTTCTTCTTGATAAACTCAATCTGGGTCGCGTCGAAACGCTCCTCGATCTCCTTGAGTGTCAGCTCCTCCCCAGTCAGAATGTCCAAGGCCTCATGCACATCGTCCTTCGACGAACCACTCTGCAGCTGCTCCGTGCAGAAAGTGGAGAACTCATCGAACGTAATCTCGTCGTTGTCCTCCTCGTCGATCTTGTCGAAGTAGTCGTGGCAGTCGTCCTCGCTCAGGCTCAGGCCAAGACCCTTGCATGCCATGATAAACTCATCACGGGCCAAGACGCCGTCGTTATCCAGGTCGAAGTGGTCAAACACCTCCTTGATCTCCTTCGCCTGTTCTGGGGTAAGGCTGCCCACTTCGCTCAGCGCCAGCTCCTTCTCCAGTGACTTGACCTTGTCGCGCACGGCAGTCTCTAGCGACGTGAACTGCGCACGCAGACCGTGGATTGTGTCCGTCGTGAATGGGTTGGTGTGCACCTGGAGGCGCTCCAGCTCCTCGTTAATACGTTCCAGCTTCTCCATGTCCTCCGTCAGTGGAGAGATGATCTCCTCAGCCTTCACCTTCGCCTCCTCGATCTCAGCAGCCACGCCCTTCGACTGGTCGCCCTCCTCGCTCTCTGGGGCGTTGTCAACAACAGGCTGAGGCTTGACGATTTCATCAGCCACAGTGGTCTCACCGCCAGCAATTTCTGGATCCTGGGGCTTCTCTTCCGCCTCTCCCTCAAGCGCGATGCCTGTGTTGGATCGGAACAGTCGGTGGCGAAGCTTCACCATGGACTGGAACTGGTCCTTCAGCGAACCCTCCACCACGTTGATGGACTGGGTGCTGTGAGCGCAGCGCTCCTTAATGCGAGCCGATAGGTCCGCGAACTCGCGGCACACCTCGTCGCGCTTCTCCACATCCGCCAGCTCCTGCTCGTAGTAGCCGCGTTTCTCGGACAGCGAATCCAGCAGCTTCTGCACGCGAGCGTTCGTCTTCTCGATTAGCGCCACGTCGTTGGCACGGCCGGCCTCAGCCAGAATAGGCTTCTTCTCCAGCAGCTTATCGTTCTCGCTGACTACAGCCGCGTGCACCTTGGGGACCAATACCGTATCGAACTGATGCTTGGCTGCAACCACACCAGCCTTGGACACATCCTGGAGCTTGGTAGCAGCTTCCACCTCCTCGTCCATCTCCTCGATGACGTACTTGAGGTTGCGCATGAGCGCCTTGGCGTCCTTGGCCACGGCGTCGACGTTCTGCTGCAGGCGGAGACTCTCCTGGAGCTTGGCCTTCACGCCCTCCACCTTGCTCTCCGCCATGGCGACAAAGCTCTTCATGCTCTCCACGCGCTCCAGCGTGGCCTTGGTGTCTGAGTGCTCCTCCGAGAGACCCTCGGCCTCGTCCACCACCGTGGCAAGCAGCTGCTTGTAGCGCGGCAGCTCAATGTCCTGCAGGAACGCCACACTCTCCAGCTTCTCCTCGGCGTCGGCCGTCGACGTGACGTGCATGTCCTCTGCAAAGAGCTCCAGCGCGTCCTTCTCTTTGGCCCAGCCCTCGACCTTCTCCAGGTCCTTCACCACCTTGGTAAGGAATATCTCCGTCTTCTGGTAACTCTCCAGATTTTGACGCAGCTTCAGCTCAAATGCAGTCTCCAAGTCGTCCAGTTGTGCCTTAAGCGCCTGCAATTTCTCGATCGGCGGGTCCAGGTTAGGCACAGCGCGGCCGTTGTTCTTGCAACTGGCGATCCAGCGCCCGGCACATCCTTCCACCGCAACAAACTGCGCCTCACGAGGAGGTTTTTCGTTCTTTTTGTAGTCCAGGTGGCGAGCCAGAGCCTCCTTAATGTCGGGAATGTGACGCGGCTGGCTTAGCGTCTGGAACCGCTCCGTCTGTGCGGTCAGCCACTCCAGCAGCCCCGAGGCGTTCTGCTTAAACTCGGCAGCCAGCTCCTGGTGGCGCTGGGCGATGTTAAGCGCCTTGGAGATTGTCGTAACCGCCTTCTTCTTCTGCACGCCGGATGCGAATTCCTTAAAGAGCAGAGACACGTAGGTCGTGATACTCTTCTCGTCGGGTTTGAGCTGGCCGGCCACGTTCTCCACTTCAAGCAGCTGCGGGATGCGGAACTTCTCCCTGGCAATGTCAAAAGCGAGCTTCACGTTGGTCTGCGGGTCCTTCGGGTTTAGCGCGTTGAAGTCGATGAGCGTGGGCGCGTAGCGGTGGATCAGGGCACAGAACGCCATGCCGTCCGACCAGCTGCTGGAAAAGTTCTTGACCGTCACGGTCGGGTAGTCGGCCAGCGAGCGGTTGACCCAGAGCAGCAGACCGTCCTTGCCCGAGACGCCCTCGACGTCGATCTCGGCCACCTGGAAGGCCTTGATGAGCGTCCACATGAGGCCCAGCACCAGCTTGTTGTTGCCATCCAAGATGTCAGACGAGCCAATGTTCGTCACGTTGACATTCTTCTTCTGCATGAAGGCGAAGGCGAAGTTCAGGTTCTCCATCTTCTGGATGCGCATACGCGGCTTCTTGTTGAATTTCTAAATCACAGCCACCAAAATGCTTAGAAAGAGCCCACTTTCCTCTCTCTTTTAAGCAGGATCTAACTATGGCGAAACGTACGCGGCACACTTTCTCGCGACAGACAATCTGCAGCAGCGAGATGAGGCGGATGCCGTCCTTCAGGTCTTCATATAGATCATCGATGGTCATGCGCTTGCGGGAGAGGTACGTGTTGGCCCACTGCAAGACACAACCAGACCCTACTGTTAGTCATTCGTCCCTTAATTAGGTGGGTCCCCTATCTGACGACGTACTCTCGTGAACGTGTTCTTCTGCACGTCCACCCACTCCTCCGAGTATCCTGCCATGCTGTCGGTCGTGCTGTTGCGTGTGAACGATGCGCGCTGCTCGCTCTCGGGCTCCTCTTCGTCCTCTTCCTTGGGGGTCAGCACCAGCACCTGCACGGGTTTCTCCTGGCGGTGCGAGTGTGCTCTCGGTCGATCTGCGACTGTGTCGACCTGCCTGCTGCTGTTTGGCTCGCTCCTGCTTCGCGCCTGTCGCGCTCGTTGTCGTCTGTCCTGTTGCTTCCAAAACGACCAGCCTGCTGCTGGGCCACACTCGTGCTCGCGAAATTCCATAGAGCTCGGGTCAGTAAAAATCAAGACTGGGCCCCGAGCCCTAGAGCCGAAAGGACGGCTCGCTTCACTGGCCGAATGTATGCGGGGCTGGCTGGCGTTTCTGCGCCCGCCAATCCTCGATCCCAGCGCGCCAGAGACCGGGCGGGCGAAAGTTCATGCCAAAGGCGAGCAAGGACGTCATCCGGGCTCGAAGCCTGCAGGGACATGAGGATTCACTGCCCGCGAAGGTGCTCACTTGCTTTCTTTCTTTCTTTCTTGGTTGCGTTGGCTCAGGCCGAGCAAGACAAGGCTTGAAGGCAAGGCAGGTTGAATGGAGCCAAAAGAAGCCTGCTTGCGACACGCTACTGGCGACAGTGTCGATTCGGATTCGGATCGCGCGGATACGGTGACGTTGGATTAGTCGAAGTATGTCGAGAAAACGCCAAAAGTCGCATATTTCCTTTCATAGCTGCACCAAAATCGCATACTGAATTGTCAATTTGCGTGAGGCTGCCAAGACAGCCCCTTTCCTATCGGAATGCCATTCAGTTCGTATTGTGTTGAGCTGCACACACCTCGTAGTCGCGTTGAATACAGCGACAGTATCTGGACTCGGTATGCTGGGCTTTGCAACGCACGTGTGGTCCAATTATCGTCGTAAATTTACCGCTAACAAAAAATGCATGTGCTTATGCCCTCCACAGCTCGCGTGCCTGTTTCGCGCGCTTCGGGGTGGGAAGTCGAGTCCTACATGTATAGCGTGCGTGGATCGCAGCTTTGCTGTCAGCGAGGGTGTTCACGTGACCGGTTTTTCAGCTTCTGTATTGTATGCAGGATTTATTGAGAAACTCAAGATATATGCGACTTCTGGCGTTTTCTCGCTGTCGCCACGTCACTCCGGTCATTACACATCTGCTGGCCACTTCAATGCGTTGCAGCGAGCGTTGTCCGTACCGGAGCGCTTGTCCAGTACATGTACACGCTACCTGCACAAATGCGATTGCAATCGTGTGTCGCTCGCCGTGCGGGTGGACCGACTTCAACGGAGGTTGCTGCTGCAACTGCACGACGTCGCCAAGTTGAAGTCCGTCTACAAGCGAGTTTGCGGCGACCTGGGCCTGGTTGCCGCTAACTGATCTTCTGGAAAAGCGTATGTCGTCGTCGGCCAAGCAGCACGCCCGACTTTCCCGTCACAACCGCACGCCCGCTTCAACTTCGGCGCGCACGACGCGACCGACGCAGACATACGGACGGAGACCCGGCAAAGCGGGCGATGAATCGTCGAGACGACGATAGTGGCGATCACCTAGGGGACGCTACCGGTGAACAGAGGTCGTCGTGTAAAACATGCATACGATTTCGGTGTTGGCCCTACATGCAACATGCAAACTACAATAGTTCTCTCCTCCTGCTCAAGCGAGGCTACGCACAATCCTAAATGGTGGTGGCGGTGTCTGCGTCGGCGTCTTGACCTGCTCTACCTCCGTCTCTGGCTCTCGTACGAGTCCGGGCTCGTCCACGGGGGCCCAAATAATGCGACCGGTGCCGCTCAGCTCGATCATGTACGGGTTGCCTTGGTCCCACAGCTTCACGATCGTCCCCGGTTGGAAACCTTCGTCGCCAGTGAGAGCGAGAACCTGGTCACCCACTCGGAAGCGCAAGTGTTTCGTGGCGCGACAGGCGAGGAATCCTTCCTTGAGGGCCACGTGGTCGAGGTTCTTGCCGATGAAGACGAACCGCGTCTCGCGGTTCTCACCAGGCGCCCAGTTCTCGGAGAACCTGCCGTTGAACAGCGTGTGCACGCCCTGGAAGACGTACTTTTGGTCGATGCCGGCGACGTTCACCACGCCCTTGTAGCGCAGCAGGTCCTCGCCTTCCGTTTCCAGGATGTCTTCGATCCACTCCTCCAGCAGCGCCACCAGAATCGGCTCACGAACGGTCAGTCCTACCGACGAGACTAGGGAGCCGTGGCCGTGTCTGTGGCCGCTGTGGTGTTTCTCTTCTTGGTCGTGATCGAGCTCAGCGCCATCCTTTTTGCCACCATGCTCGTGGCCGGGTTCATCATGGTCGTGCTTGTCAGTGCGGCTGTCCTCTTCACTCTTCAGGAAGTCGGGTTGTCTCTTTAGAATTGCGTCGATGTCGAAGGTCTTGACGTTGAGCAGCATCGATGGGTCCACACGGCAGTGCTGGCACTCAGTGATCGACACGGCGCCGTTGATGTCACGAATGCGAGAACGAACCTCCTTCAGCTCGGTCGAGGAGACCAGGTCCGTCTTGTTGAGAAGCACCCGGTCGGCAAATGCGATCTGCTCTTGGCACTCGTGTTCGACACCAGCACTAGGGCGTAGGTGCTGCAGGATATGCTTCGCGTCGACAACCGTGATGATGCCGTCCAGCTCGCACGTTGCGGCCACCATAGGCTCTGCGAAGAAGGTCTGCACAACGGGGGCAGGATCGGCCATGCCAGTGGTTTCGATGATGATTCCGTCGAGGTGGTATCGGTCTCCGTTGCGCCTGAGGATCTGTGCGATTAACCGAACGAGGTCGCCTCTCACCGAGCAGCAGATGCAGCCGTTGTTCATGGTCAACACTTCCTCGCCCAGGTTGAATTTACGGCTTCTTGCGTCGCCCCCAACGGCGGCACTTTTGTTGCCAGCTTGCCGAATGAGCTGGTCATCGACGCCCACTTCACCGAACTCGTTCTCAATGATGGCGAACCGCTTGCCGTGGTTTTCCGTCAGCAGGTGGTTCAGCAGCGTCGTCTTGCCACTTCCGAGGAAGCCCGTGAGAATCGTGACGGGGAGTTTCGACGGAATCAGACTACGCTTGGACATCGTGCGCTGGCTGTCGAGGTGAAGGTTGTCAGGAGTTGTTTGCGTTGGCGGAACAATGGGAATTGGAAAGTGGACGTCGTGTGTTGGCAAACAGCAACCGCTCTGCTGTCGACCACCGTGCGTCAGGAAGATCTGATGGTGTGCCTACGAAAAGGCGAAAGCTGCCGTCGGAGAGGCCTACTGGAGTGGCGCGTGCTAGATCTGCCGGGTACCTCTAGCGGTTGACGGCATCCGCCGTCGGCGAAACTAAACGACTCGGACCCTTTGCCGACGACGGACCTGATAATGCCGACGTTCTTTCTGACAGCATTGCCTAGATCGAGCGAATCGGTAGTGCTTCTCCGACGGCGGAGACACACTTCAACGTGTATAATCTATTAGTCACGTCGGTCGGTCCTGAACTATGAACACTATGCAATCTCATTGTGGTCGTTCGTAGCAAAGGACATCGAGTACCCGACAAGGGAGAGGATGCAGGCGAGCTGCGCGCCTGCACTCATCTGATTCACGGCATACGAGCTACCTGGTGAACGTACACATCGCGGAAGAGTGTTGGGAAAATTGTCTACTCTTCAAAAGGAAAGGATTCACTTACGGTCGTCGCGCAGCTTGGTATACGTGCTGTTCAGCCTCATGGTTTCCGTGCAGTATCTCTCACCAAGATTTTCATCGATGCAATCGGCCACTGATAGATGCTCTGATTCAGGTACCAGGGACATTCCGATGGGAATGTAAATCACGAACGCGACGATAAAGCTCGCAAGAAAGAACGACTGAATCAACAGCGTGATCTTCCGCTTGTGAACTTTCCGAGAGAGAATTGCTGGGTCGGCGCCTTCCAGATCTGCTCGCGAGGCTTTCAAATCGTTGTACAACCTATAGCTCAAGTAGGTCTGACCAATCGATTTCAGCATCTGCATAACT
Source organism: Phytophthora constricta (assembly GCA_011947335.1). Lineage (NCBI taxonomy): Eukaryota > Oomycota > Peronosporomycetes > Peronosporales > Peronosporaceae > Phytophthora > Phytophthora constricta. The sequence goes on along the minus strand of JAAVTI010000619.1, from coordinate 155,819 downwards.
ACAAGTTCATAGCACGCAGACGAACAGGAAGTGGGGACACTTACGTTGACACAGATAGCAATCGTCTCAAATAGGAAGAACCAAAGCGTGCCGCCTATGTGGATTCTCGGGTAATCTATAGTGTCGAAAAATGCCTGGGAACCAACCAGAAATTTTGTCAATGAAGCCCTGGTGCGTGGCGGAAGCAGAATGTACCTGTACTGCTACTCACCAATACTGGCAGACCAACATTTGCAATTACCCCGGCAGCAAAGCAAACGAAAGCGAGTCGTCGAAGAGTTAAAGCGTTTTGTGGCAGCGCGGACACATGGTAGCGCCAGTTAAGCATCCACGTCAGTGCAAGCAGCACAGCGATCAGTGTTAGGCCGGTGCAGAAGACGTAGTAGGCCGGTGGTTCTGGTGCACGGAGCACAGGAGAATTCAGTACGTCATGGCAAGATAAAACTCCATAGTGCTCGCGAACTTACTGCGCCCCATATCCGAGAGGAACGGCCAGGCCAGCCCACTGACCCAAATGTTTTTTACCTTGACAATCACAACGCATGTAACTATCGTTGCAAGAATGCAAAGCGAGGCAGCGAGTGGGCACACGGTCCGAAGCACGCGCACCGGAGCACTTGACATCCTCACTCTTTAAATATCAATTCAATACCGACTTGCATTCTGAAAGAAAGCGACGTGCCTCGAATCGGATGCTAGTTTCACGGCAATGGACAAACAGAGGAAGCCAGGCAAAGAACGTTGCTGAACATCATTATGCAGAGTATCCTACCGATATTTATGTGCGAAATAAGCTGCTAAATCCAATTCCGGGATTGGCTTTGCTGGGAGCGCCGGCACTCACTGAAGAACAGCAATCTTAGCCTCCGGGGTGAAGTTAGTGCTTACATCATCATCGTAGTCGTTTGTGACGAATGACGTCGAGTATCCTACGAGCGTCAAAATACAGCAAAGCTGGGCGGCAGCGCGCATTTGGCTGATGCCGAACGTTTTCTCTGAGTTTTGACATGGACAGGATGCATCGTTAAACAGTGAGCCTTGGCATTGACATTGAGGTCCAAGTGTCGGTTCACGTACCATCGTCGTACAGCGTTGTGGACGTCGAGTTTAAACGCATTGTGTCCTCGCAGTACGTCTCGCCAAGTCCCTTGTCAATACAGTCGTCAATCGACAGTCGCTGAGCTTGCGGTGCCAAAGACGCTCCGATCGGCATGTAGATGAGGAAAGCCACGAAGAACAGCGCGAAGGTAGTAACCTGGATCATCAGCGTTTTCTTCCTTTTACGAAGCTTGATCGCCACGGTAGAGCAGCTACTCTCCAGGTCCGTCTGCAGACCGGTCAACGACTTGTACAGATTGTAGCTGATGATGGTCTGTACAACCGCAACAGCTAGAGTTAGTCCACTGACCCTTAAACCAACACTTCGAGACGATAGATCTGCATACGTTCAGGAGAACTGCAATCGTCTCAATGTAGAAGAACCACTCGGCACCGGCAGAGTGGAGTGAAGCGTGCTTGGACGTATCGAAGAACGCCTGTCGTTCACGAACGCACCGTTAGGTCGAGTTGAGCATCAGTTCACAAGTCTGCGAATGGTCTCACCAGAACAGGGAGGCCTGGGTTGGCCAAGATACCGGCGGCCAGGGTGACGTAAGCGAGGATGCGGTAAGCCGTCGCCTCCTGTGGCAGTGCTGACAGGTGGTAGCGCCAGTTGAACGTGTACGTGAACACGAGCAGCACGGCCGTCAGCGTGAGGCCCGTGGCGAACACGTAGTAGGCCGGAGGGTCTGAACGTCATTAAAGCCGTTGATAATTAGGACATTTACCTATTGCAGAAGGGTATCGAACCTCGTACCTCGACCCATGTCGGACAGGAAAGGCCACGAGAGGCCGCTGACCCAAATGTGGTTCACCTTGACGATGATGACGCAGCTCACGAGTGTGATGAGGATGCTCAGCGAGGCGACCAGCGGGCACGCGGTACGGAGGAAGCGCAGCAGCCACAGCGAGTCCATGGCGCAGGTCGATGCAGGAATGGGGAATGACTGATCCGCAGTCACCAAGAGCACATCGTGCCTTTGAATCAAAGGCTTTGATGCAGGTCTCCATTACGGGTGGGACTCGAACCGACTCCCGTTGACATGACAGCCATCAGGTTTCAGGGAGCAGACACATCGCTGCTGCAACCGACTGCTGGTGATGAGTCCCTGCGATACCAGGGCTCTACATTGCTTCTGTATTTGATATTGTATCTATGCGGTCGGGCGCAGCAGCTTCTCCAGTGCATGAAAAATGAAGGCTTTTCTCTCCACGGATTGGTAGAGACCAGTGCCGAAGATCGATAATGAGCTTTGCCTCGCCATTACGACGACGGAGGGCATGGACTTCAGACAGGTGCTTCGTACCGCTCACCCTCCACTCACCGGCTCCATGGGTTCAACTTTCCGACCAAAACCTCATTAAAAAATTACGACTTTAGCCAAAGTAGCGGAGCTCTTGAAGCCCTTCAAGCCCTTGAAGTCTTCAAGCTCCAGCCGACTGGATGAGCGGCTTGCGGCGCGCGCTCCGCCGCGTGTGGCTGGGCGTCGACGCCTCTGTCAGTCGTCTCCGACCGACCAGCAGCCAGTTGCCGCCGGCCAACAGCCAGCCCGAGGACGCCAAGTCGCAGCCAAATCTGAGCAACGAGCAGCGGCTCGGAGACGTCGTGTGGAAGCCTGCGCAGGAGTTCCCGGGCCGCTCCACCATCGACCGCCACGCCATGACGCTGGACACGGAGCTGCAGGTGCTGCGGCGCATCGCCCGCGTGTCCGTGCGCAGCATCGCGCAGCCGGCGCGACTGGTTCTGCTCGGAGTCTGCTCCAGCGGAGTGCTCGGGCTCTCGGCCTACGAGGCGCATCTGCTGGTGGACCCAGCGCACGCCTCGACCGTCGAGGCCGCGCTCTTCATGTACAAGTACGCGACCAACAACTTCCTGGCTAGTTGCATTTGGAACACGCACTCGCCAGAGCTGATTGCGCAGAGCTTGGGACTAGACCCGACGCAGCTTTTGAGGACGCTGAGCCCAGCCACGTCGAGCGCAGATGCAGCGCTGCAGTTGAAGGTCGTGAACGTGTTCACGGCGAGAGCGATGGTGGCTGGGTTTATGGTGGTCACGCAGTTGCTGGCGATTGTGCGAGCGAGCGGGACGGCTGCGCTGGGGTACCTGGAGAACGTGTACAGCGGACGAGAGCCGCCGTTGCGGGGGATTGAAGAGCGTGTTATCCGACTTGCCGGCAAAGGGAGTGATGTGACAGAGGTGTCCATGGCGAGATATGGAGCGCATATCTTGCCAGTCTTTGAAGATCCAGCGCAGCACCGTCATTTAGTAGCGCAGTGGTCGCTGAACGGCAGAGTGCCGTGCGTGTGGTGCGTTCCCGATGGGCAGTATGGATTTCGTCATTCTTGGGCAAGTCTACACGTCGACGAGTCATTTCTGCTACGCACAACTACCGGCAAGTATATTCTATGTATCGAGGCAGACGCTACGCTGAAAGATCGAGCATTCGAGTTGCGCGTTTCACCGAGGGCTCGACTGCCTCAAGATGAGGATCTATCAATCGAGGATGCATCCCAGGCCTATCGACTCGTTGAGCGACAAGCAGCGTTGGCACTGCAGCGTCCATTCCGCAGTCTCTGTGTTCTGCTTGGGGATTCGCGTCAGCCCTGCGACCTCGGTGGCGAGTCCTTCGTCACACTACGCGAACGAGCGCTGCTCAAGAAGGAGGTTAATGTGCTCATCGATTCCAAGGCACCTCTGCTGCTGGAAGTGCTGAAATGGTGCAATCGCTTCGTGGATGCGCGCAAAACGATTGTACTGGACGTAACACCACACAATTTCACACCGCTGCGATTGTTTCTTGAGCACAACAGCTACAGTGTGCTTACACCGGCGGAAGCTGTAGAGTTTGAAGCGCGTGAGCGAGCCGAAGCCGAAGCTGAGGTAAAAGCAAAAGCGGAAGCAGAAGAACAGGACCGGCGAGAGCGGCTAGAACAAGAAGAGCAAGAGCTTGCGTTAGCAGCCGCTTACTGGGACCATGGACGCGATAAAAGCCCAATTGTCGAGCAGAAGGCTCACGGAAATACCAAGACGGACAGGAAAAATAGTGGTGATACCCAGGGCAAGGTCAAAGAAATGAAGGACAAGCTAGGTGCTGCGGACACGGAAAAGGGCTCGAAGTCAAATGCAAAGGACGGAGCTCCAAGAAAGATCAAGAGACCAGAGAAGCTTCCTCGGTTGCTGTATTACCCGACAACAGCTGCGACCATCAATGCTGTGCATGCAACGTTGACGTCCGGTGACGGTGTATCGGACCCGCGACGGTGTTGCGTCCTCATAAACGAATCCTTCGGGCTTGAGCACCTGGACGAGCTAGCAGAAGACGCCGGTGAGAAGTTCCACCCCGTGTGCGCTGCAGAGATCTACGACGATCACTTCCGTCAGGTCCGAATCTGGACGCGCATGGGCCACTCCGCTGCTGTTATCCAACGCGAGCTAGACCAGCGTTTTGAGCCTGTGCGCGAGACCCTAGATGCCATTGCTGCCTTAGATCCGAGTTTTGCAAGTTCAAAGCAAGCTGAAACACGAAGCGGAGATTAAATTGATATACTGGTACAAGTGAAAGAACTAATGAAGCAGAAAATGCACTACGACTTAACCAAAGAGGCTGCGAGTGACCAAGAACCCCGACAGCAGCAGAAACAGCGCCACACCATAGACGATCAATCGAGCGATGAGTCGGCAAGCCAAAACGTCCGCAGGTTGCAGTTCGCCATGTTGGATGTGGCGGTGGGCCAGCACAGCAGCCATCTCGCGTGCCTGGCGCTCAGCTGGATCCCGTTGCTCAGCCTCAGCTTCAACGTGAGCGTGCCGGCGACGAAGTGCCTCACGCAGCGGTTCCTCGTGCCATTCAGGAAGCAACACTGGCGTAGGCGCCTTCTCTTCATCATCTCCGTCACCTTCATCAGTTTTCTCTTCGTCCTCATCGTTGCCGAAAGCATGAGCAATTCCAACCTCGGCAGTCGGCCTCGTTTCGGGCACCACTAGGCTAGCCACATACTCGGCCTCTTCACGTCGACGCTGCGTTTCCACGCACTCCTTCTCTTCCTCATCCGCAGCGATGAGGTCGAGCACGCGCTGGACCTCGTTGAGCATCGACGGGTCGACTCCCATTTTCAGCAGCACCTCCTTTTCTATCCGGGCCGACCGGTAGCCGCTGTTTCTCTCTGCCGGGGACGAGGTGGATGTACGACGGCGCGGTCCTGGCCGAATTGGAGACGGCATCGACACATCCTCCGCCGGGCGAGCCGCGTACATATCTGTCATGGGCGTCCCTGGAGCTTCTGAGAACATGGACTCGGTATCAAAGCTCCAGCGCGACGTGTCGGCCACCGAGGACGTGGGCGAGTACGAGTGTTTGTCGTCTGCCTCCTGCTGCACTCCTTCGTGCGCCTCTACTCGCTCCTCCCGTCCCTCTTCCTTCACCTGCACTTCCTCACGTCGTCTCTCCTCGCTCTCCAGCGTGTGCAAGAGGTTCGTCGCCAGTTCTGCCAGGAAGATCGAGGCCTCGGGCGACGCCGCCATCTCACTAGCACTTGTGAGGCACTCCCCGGTACTCGAGATGATCCGCCGGCCGTCTTCACTGGCAAAGAAGTCCACAACGGACTGCAGCGTCTGGAACAACTGCTGCGTGGCCGCCTTGGTCTCGGGCGTGTTGAGCGCCTGCGCCACCTTGGCCACTGTGGCCACGCCGTTCAGCACCACGTCACGCCCATTGCGGGAGCTCGCAGCACACAAAGTCCTCCTGCAGCTTCCTGGAGCTGGCTCCCAGCTGCTTGCCCCTCTCGGCGCCAAACACGCCCAGCGCGTTGCTGAGCGCCGTGGCCAGCAGCCGCGTGAGGTCCCTGGCACGCTGCGGCGTGAGGCATCTTCAGGCGGTCCCACAGCAGGAAGCTCAGCACCGCCGGGTTGACCACCGAGTCCGCGAGCCGTGAGGCCACGGGATTCACCACTGACTCGTCCACTTTGGCTGTCGCCCACCTGGTCGGAGAGAGAGAATGTCAACACTTTGTATCCTACTATAGTAGAGTTGCAGAGGCCAGAAGAGAAGACCTACCGGACCGCGTCCACGATCATGTATGTCGGATAATGAATGGGGCTCGATAGCTGTTTGCCTTGGTGCAGCTTTTTGTGGAATGCACTTGTGACGGAGCTGTGTGTCCCTTCGAAAACTGCAGAGACGGGGCATGCGACGTTCGAGAATGTGGCGCGAAGGTCTTCCAAATAGAACGCAGGTCGTCTGTGCGGGAATTCGGGAACCGCATACTTTAGCCCAGTGAACTATGGCGACGCGAGGCGTGAACGGCGCGGCGAGCGACACGCTCAACGCGCGCTTCATCAAGTGCGCGGGCTGCAACGTGAACGTGCCCAAGGAGGACATGCTGGCGCTGGGTCAGTGCACGGTGTGCGGGCGGCCCTACGAGGCCAAGTTGACTGCAGACGGCAGCGCCATCCAAGTAGCTACTGTGGCCTTTGGGGCCAGCGCTGCAGACACGAAGCCGCGGCGCAAGCGGTGGGCCGTGCTCACGTCCAAGAAGGGCCGGACCTACTACCACAACTCGGAGACGGGCGAGGACCGCTGGGATAAGCCCGCGGACCTGGACGCGGACGCCGCCGAGGACGCTTTCGGTGCAGTAACATGCTGCAATTGAGACAGCAGGTGCAATGGGTTTGGACTAATATGAGTGCTGTGGTTGCTGCTGTTGGTGCAGTGCCGTTCAAGAACGACGCTGTGAAGAAGGCGGTGCTGCGAGAGCAGGCCAAGCTGGAGGCGACTAAGATGGGGGTGCCAATCCATGTGGTTGAGGCCACACAGAAGCAACTACAGCACCAGGACGAGGAAGAGGACCCATTTTCCAAGATGGTGGGGCGCGGCACTGCCGACAGCGCTCCTGGCCCGAAGCGGATGATTGCAGCGCCAGTGCACGAGGCAGAAGCAGCAGAGCAGTCGCAAGCAGAGCCCCGCGACACATCGCAGGCCGGCGGCTCGTGCGTTCTAATGTGATCAGAGCAAAGTGGACATGTGTCATGGTGGCACATGTCCACTTGCCGCGAGATGTGTCTTACTTCAACGTGCACCTTCGCGCAACATATATGTTACGTAAATTCTGAAAACCCCATCTTAAGTTGTCCATTGCAGCTAAACATATCCGCAACTTATCGTAAACCCTAGAACCAAACCAAAATAAAATCGAGCGTGCTGTCGTTACGCTGCCAACTGGTGCAGTCCCGCTCGTCGACTTCTCTCGCTCCCTGCGGCGCCGCGTGCCCCGCCACCCGCCTCAGTGTCGTCTCCAGTCGTCCTCAAAGCTGCACAGCCTTCTCCGGTGCCTCAACACCCGCTGGCGCCCGAGAAACACGCCGCACCATGAGCAGCAACGGCGCGCTCCATCCGGTCATCACCACGGCGCTGCCGCGGCCTCCATCCTCGCTCAACGTCATGATCGGCGGCTCGGGGACCTCCTCAGTGACTTTGTCGCCCGCGCCGGCGTCTTCCGCGCCCTCCTATTCGCCGTACGCCACCAGCCCCGCCCTCAGCGCGCGTCGAGCGGCCGTGGAGGGCAAGAGCCTGTTCACGTGCCACCAGTGCGGCGCGCTGCTTAAATTCCAGTACAATCCTGTGTCCATTGAAGACAAGATCATGAAGTTGCGGCCCATCCAGTACGAGCACCCGACGAGCTGCGAGGAAGAGAAGAAGGAGGACGAGGAACAGATGCCCCGACTCACGGAAGGAACGGACGCTGGTGAGGGCTCCGAGTCGGACGAGGAGGAGGCAGTGCAGAACAGGGCGTCGCTGAGTCAGCAGCAGCAGCAGACACCGGCGATCGTGCCTGAGATTATCTGGGAGCGGCAGCGGCTCGACAGCAGCAATGGCCATGTCGACATGTGGGTCCCGGCAGAGTTTGACCTGATGAAGGGCATTGCTGCGTTCACAAGCTGCAACCGGGGGATATTGGACCGACGATCGCAGATGTGGTGCCAGTACGACTGCTGAACAAGCCGCATCTGTGGCTTACCGACTGGGAAGTGGATAGCACCCTCCCGCAGTGCGACGACGAAGGATGGGTCTATGCCGCGTCGTACGATGATTTTGCCAACTTGGAAGACAATCTAGGATCCGATGATGGAGACGATGGAGATGATGGAGAAGAGACCAAGGCTGAAGTTGACGTAGAGGATGCAGAAGAGAAGCAGGAGGCCACACCGGAACGTATTGTGCGGCGGCGACGGCTAATTCGTAAGCGCCGCATAGACGGCAGCGATCTCAGTTGGTTCCAAGAGTTGCTGGACTGCAGGTATGCCACTGCGTATGTTTCTTGCCGATGATTTTGTGCGCTAACAGGTTTCCGCTACTTTGACTCTTGCAGCACGCTTCTGCTGAAGAAGAGGCTACCGACTTGCCATGATTGTGAATCTACTGTGCTCACTCGCTTCACCCAGTAAGCTATTGATAAAGTGTTATCTGCTGGTTCGCTGGTTCCACCCCCACAAGATACTTACAGAGTCGTTGATTGCGTTATTAGGGCATTGCATGAACTGGAGGCAGATCGAGCTCAGTACGAGTGCTTTTTCGCACAATTTGCCGACGACCAGCGGGTAACTGAGAACATGGCTGAAGAGAACGGGGATTACGATTTCGACGAGTGGCATGACGATCCAGAGCTGCGTGCACTCGGAGAAGAGGAACGACGACTGAAGGCCGAATTGGAGGCCATTGAAGATGAGACAGCGCAAGTGACAGCAAAAAGGCGAGAGCTATGGTCTACGGGCATGGATCTCGAACAGTTGGTTCACGGCACATTCGCCGAGGGGCGTTTCTGCAACACTTGCTCGGCTTGAGCCGCGACGAGCGGCAATCTGTGAGTGTCTTCGCCGTGCACGCGTCGGATATGCTGCGCCGCCTACAGCGCTACAATGTATGTAACGACGTTTTCCACATCTGGCATGACGGACTATTCGGCACGATCAATGGACTGCGGCTCGGTCGCTTGCCCTCCAAGCCAGTGGAATGGGTGGAAATCAATGCCGCATTGGGCCAAGCAGTCTTGCTGCTCGCGACAATTGCAGACCGCGCCAACTTCGAGTTTTCACGCAATCGACTTGTGCCGCGCGGAAGTTTTTCGCGTGTGGTCAACATGTACGGCAAGGAGTACACTCTCTACAGTGACGGCGGCATGTTCCGCCGTCGTGGCTTTAACCAGGCAATGATACTCTTCCTCGAGTGCGTAGAGGACGCTGGCCGTCGTGCGATGAAGGAGGAGCCGTCTCTGAAGTTCCCGTACAAGGTGGAGCGCGGTAAGATCGGTGGTTTGCCGATCTCAGTCGGTGGTAACGATGAGCAGTGGACACGAGCGCTGAAGTACATGCTCACGCACCTCAAGTGGCTGCTGGCTTGGATTTCAAAGCGCTACTGAGAGATGGATGAAGAATGAACGATGAATGAATGAAGACACATCGGCAGCATATCTCGCCATGAAATTCGCGCGTGTGTTCACGTCATGTCTGTAAGTAAAACGTGTCTATTTTTGCTTAGCTAAGCATTTTGAATTCGTGCTCGCATAATCTTACGACACGTAGAGAGTCTTAAAGGACAGACGCTGTGCAAGATTCATGGTCATCTTTAGAGGAGTTGCTGAATCGCCTTGTGAATGGCGTTAGCAGCGTGCAGCACGTCTTCCTGCGTGGTAGAGCGACCCACCGAGAGGCGAAGCGTACCCTTCGCAAACTCGGGAGCCACGTGCATTGCTGCGAGCACGTGAGAGATTGTGATGTGCTCCTCTTGAGCCTCAGGCATCTTCTGCTTATCTGTGTTCCTATCGTGCTTCTGGCTGTGGCATGCTGATCCTGCACTGGCAAATACACCGTCGACTTCGATCACTAGTCAAACGCATGCATCAGAGACATAACGTTAGTGCATCAGATGTAGCAAAATGCAGATGAGATAAGCAGTAAACTCACGGTCAAGGAGACGCGTCGCGTTGATGTTCTCAAAGCTGATGCTGAGTGTGTTGGGCAGTGAGAGCTCAGGGTGTCCATTCACCTGGTAGCTGACATTAGTGAGGCTGCAGTGCTTCTGGATCTGTTCCAGCAGGAATGCCCTGCTCTCCTGCATGATGACAGCGTACTCGTGCAGGTTCTTCTCCACAAGCGCGCAAGCCTGACCGAGCGCCACATCCAGCGCGACATTTTCCGTGCCGCCGCGACGTCCATTCTCCTGCGAGGCGCCGTGAATAATGACATCCACGTCGGTGCCGGCCCGAATGTACAGCGCGCCGATCCCCTTGGGCGCATACAGCTTATGTCCGGCGATCGTCAGTAGATCCACGCCCAGGTCCTCCACATTCACGCGAACCTTGCCAATAGCCTGACTGGCATCCGTGTGCACGACAATCGGCAAACGCTTATCCTGCTCCTCGACGAAGCGGCGCACCGCTCTCGAAATCTCCGCCACGGGTTGCAGCGAGCCCACCTCATTATTCGCCACCATGACCGACACCACGCACGTCTCAGGTTTCAAAGCGTCGGCCACGTCCTGCACTCGGACGCAGCCGAAGCGGTCCACGGGCAGGTAGGTGACTTGGAAGCCCTGCGTCTCCAGCCACTTGCAGGTCTCCAGCACGGCCACGTGCTCCACGCAGCTTGTGACGATGTGGCTGCGTCCACTGCTGCGCTTGGCGGCCAGCGCCGAGCCTTTGATGGCGTAGTTGATGGACTCGGTGCCGCCCGACAGGAAGACCACGTTTCCGGGGCTGCTGGCGCCGAGCATGGACGCCACTTGGGCTCGCGCGGCCGCCACGGCCTTCTTGGCCTCCTGACCGAGTGCGTAGGACGACGACGCGTTGCCGAAGTGGCCGCCCAAATACGGCAGCAAGGCCTGCAGCACGGCCGGCTCCACAGGCGTCGTGGCGTTATAGTCCAGGTACACACGCGTCATTCTGCCAAGATAACAAATTGCTGGAGCTTGAGCCTTGGATGGCTAAGTGAGATTTGGGCTGATTGAGCTGCTGACTGAGTTACAACATGACAACAAGGTGTTGTTGATTGGCAGAAATGGGTTGCCTCCAATGATGTCAGTGACAGGAGTGGGATCCAGTTGACATGGGCGATAGCGGCGCGACGGTAGGGGCGCTCGCTTGCGACGTCTGCAACGAGTGATCTACGCAGCGGTTGTTTGTGGGGGTTATAGTGTTGGAATCTAGACGCGCTGACGGATCGTATGCACTGCTTTTTGCGTCGACTCGTGCTCCGTAGACATCGAGCCAGCTCCCCACACTTTTGGTACGTTCACCGAGTTGATACATCGTTTAATCCTGCCAAGGCACTGCTAACATCGTGGTGATTGATTCGACCAGGGGAGTGCGTCAGCAGGCATGATCGGCCGCGTCTTCTGCCACCCGCTGGACACCGTCAAGGCGCGACTGCAGGCCAGCACGACCACGGCACAAACCATCGCGTCGCAGCTCAAGCCGCGGACTTTCAAGTGCGTTCTGTCGAGGATCGTTGCACTATACGCCAGTGGATCTAACGGTTGTTGTTTTCCTTGCAGTTTGCAGCACCTGCGGGTTTGTATCGCGGTCTGGGGGTCAGTATGCTGGGCTCGGCGCCTGCGACTTGTCTGTATCTGACGTCGTACGAGGTTTCCAAAGACACGCTGCTGGGTGTCGATAGCATTAAGGGGAACCCGTCACTGCTGTATCTTGGGGCTGGAATGGCGGCGGAAGCGTTGAGCTGTGTGCTGTGGGTCCCCATTGACGTCATCAAGGAGCGAATGCAGGTGCAAGGGCACACTTCGGCCCCTGCGACCGCTCCGGGGACGGTCCGTAAAATTTACTATCGCAATACGCTTGACGCCGTGCAAACCATCGCGCGCACTGAGCGTCTTAGAGGGCTGTACAAGGGTTATGCTGCTACGCTGCTCTCCTTCGGTCCGTTCTCGGCGCTGTACTTCATGTTCTACGAGCAGGCCAAGGCCTTCGCGCAGACGCAGCTTGATGTGGAAGAACTGCCAGCTCACTACACGCTTGCAAGTGCAGCGCTTGCTGGTGCCACGGCTTCGCTCCTCACTAACCCGCTGGACCTCATCAAGCTTCGCCTTCAAGTGCAACGCGCATACGCATCAGAAGGAAGTCCAGCAGCGTATAAAGGCATTGTTGACGGTCTTACACAAGTGGTCAGGTACGCAGCAAACAGTAGCGGAGAGGCTATGCGTCACTCTTGCCATTATGTGGATTTGTCGGGCTAGCCGCCGGTGGACTGCTAATTTGCTGACTGTGGTGGTGTTATATACGCAGAACCGAGGGTGTGATGGCGCTCTACAAAGGTGCAGGTGCACGGGTTGCTTTCCACGCCCCGTCGACAGCTATTACGATGTCCCTCTTCGAGAGCTGCCGGCGGGTCTTTGCCTCCCTCCTTGACACTTAAATCAATTGTGTATAAAGCAGCCTTAGCTTTTCTTGTCTGCCTGTATCCACTTTTTAGCCTTCTTCACTGGCAGCGCATCGTTGGCCATTGCCCTCATCGATTGGACCTGTCGAGGTACTTGCTCCTGCTCTTCTTTCACCAGCACGTCGCTCTTGATTGACACCAATGCTTTCTGCTCGCCACCCTTTTCTGCTTTCTTGCGAGCAATAGTTGGTAGGATAAGCCGCTGTTTTTGTTTGCCGCTAGCGCCTTCACCAAGGGCGCGCTTCTGAATAACACCGAGAAGTTGAGGCTCCGACTTCGGATTGTCGTATTGAAGCACCTCAGTGTGCTCAAGGGCACCTCGCAACTCCATCTTCTCACGCTTACGTTTGAGTCGGGACTCTTCGAAAGCTTCTTCCTCCGCAGCTACAACGTTTTCCCACTCTTCTTGTAGATCATCCAGATCCTCTTCTGCCTCTTTCGAAATTTGCACGGTGTTGTATTCAACTGGTGCTCCGCCGCATCCTCCAGCTGCAGCATTCTTGCCATTCCAAGTAGAAACCAGAAGCGGACAATCGTCATGAAGGCGTAGTTCCAGCACGCACCCCGCTGATATGCCATGCTCCTCGAGCACCATTACGTTCGTCTCTTCTCCGATGAGCGTGTCACCCCAATAGATCTGCTGATCCCAGATTGATAGCTGCTGTTCCGTCAGCTCCTCCATCCAGTATTTGATGTAGTTGACGGTGTGATGCGAGTTGACAACAATCTGCAAGAGGTTTTCCGTGCCAACATTGCCACCACCTTTAGCTTTCGACGGAGGGTCTTCGTCGTCAGAACTACTGCTAGCAGCTTCCTCCAGTTCCAGAGCTACCTTCGGCAAGCTAGCCACTGCAGGTGGCAGCTTTAAAAAGATGTGGAAAGATTTTGTCTCCGCACGCTGTATCTTCGCTGCTAAGCGCTCGTGCAGCCTCTTTCGAACGGGTGAAGTCTCCCGACCTTGTTGACGTTCAAGCTTAGATTTCTTACGCGTCGCTGTTCTCGGTGACCGGACATCATCTCCATCTGCATCACAATCGTCTGAATTCACACGCTGACGCTTGTTCCAGGCCTTCTCGTCCGGCGGTGGAGGAGACAACGAAGATACATCGGTATATTGTTGCTCTGAAGGGCCCCCTCTAGCAGATACTCCGTTGTTTTTCCTAGTGGCAGCATCACTGGAACCTCCATCTCGACAGCACTTTCATCACCTTGCGCATCAGAATAAATTACACGACGAGTACGTACATCCGTCCCAGCCTCCTCCCGCTCCCGACCATAAATCGTTTTGGTCACCCAGCAAACATAGCTACCCATGCGCAGCTCCTGCCGATCGCATTGCTCGAAAGTGCAGATGTGAGGCGTCCCGTGACGCCGGCAAGCATATATACCATCTTCCAAATACTGGAAGTTGTTTCGACACGGTGTGCTTTGACATTCCGCAAGCTTCTCGACCTGGAAGCGCGTGTACTGATCTCCAAGATGGATCTCTGACGACACAAGAGAGCACACTGGCGAGGGGTTCTCCCGCTTCGGCACCGGGGAGGGATCGGAGTCTGCCTCTTGCTTCACCTTCTTGCTTGCAGGCTCCCCATCGTCCTCCGCGCTAGGTACTGGATTAAGTGGCTCTTGAGCCTGCTGCTGCTGTTGCAATGTGGCAACTTGCAATTGGTCGAACAACCAGTTTTGAACGAGCCAGTACGCGCGCATTGGGCACACACGCCGATCCAGCTCGGCGTCGCCAAACGTGCTCGTGCAGCTTTCATCGCAGGCATGGATATATTTGTGAAGAAGACAAACATACACACGACGACGGGGCGAACCGGAGCACTCCAAATCTCTGTCCATGCTCACAATTTTGCCACAGCCTTTGCCCGTGCACGGCTCCCCCGTCTCAAAGCGCAGTTCCGTGGCGTCCAAGCCCAGCAACGTCGCCCACTCTGCAATGCGCGCCATGACATCCATCTTGTGCTTGACCCTAGCCATCCACTCCAGACTCGCAAAGTCCGTGGACGCCTCCAGTTTCACCTGGTTCTTCACCCCCCACCTGCTTCGTCTTATCCGCCTCGGGCTCTGCCAGCTTGGTATCATAAGCTGCTCGTCTCTCGGGGTCACTGAGCGTCTCGTAGGCCAGTCGGAGCCTCGCGAACTGCGTCGAGTCCACTTCCATCCTCTGCTCCTCCAACTCTCCATCCTGTCTCTCCTGCTTCTCCCACTCCCGTTTCCGACTCGCCTGCTTCTTATCCGGATGCAGCAGCAGTGCCAGCTTCCGGAACTGCCTCTTGACGTCCTTCGTCGTCGCTTCTCCGTCCTTGGGTAGCTCCAGCAGCTCGTAAAAGTTCTTCTTCTGCTTCTGCGTCTTCTGTTTCTTCTCCTGTTTGGGTCCCATGGATGCCGCTGCACTGCTGTCCTGGTACGGGTTCCAGCTACGCGCCAGCTGCTGCAGTCGCACCTCCACGGCCTTCCACTGGCCGCTGGTGCTGTCGTGGAGCTGGCTGCGCAGCGTGCGCGCGTCCGCCGGCAGGACGGCGCCCCGGCTCTCGAACTGCGCGATCTTGGCCAGCAGCAGCACGCGCTTCTGCTGCTCCAGTGTGGACAGGCCGGCGGCGGGGCTTGGACGCTCCATTGCGCAGGAGAACTCGCAAGTTACGGCTCTGGAAGGTCAAATTGCGTCCACGGCATACAATTGCCAAGTGAAGAATAATCTATGCGATGCTGCATTTTTAGGTGCCGTTACATCTCTCTAAGGGAACGATGGATGCGAGATCTTGGTACAAGAACGGGCTGAAGAGCCGTAGACGAATTTGGCATTTCATTTTCCAAAGAGCGCAATTCAAGTGATAAGCGACCGAGGCAAGTTAACTACCCGACGGCTCAATTGCCATGCTGAGCGCTGGGTTCAAGAGGTGGATGGTGGTGGCGATGGCTGCGATGGCGGTGGTGGCAGCTGACAACTCGACGGAATCGGCCAGTGACGCGGGATTAAGCGCCTCAAGCGACGGGAGCAGCGAGGCCGGTGATGCTGGCGCTGACGACCCTGTCTTCGGCACTCTTGAGATTGGCAATGAAGGTGGTAACGGTGGCGGCTGCTACGAAATGGCCAAGTATTGCGAAGTCTCAGGAGAAGTCCTATTTGCCGACCCGGTGACTTGTGACTACCCGAAATGCCCAGGAGAAGAGTAGCTGCTGAACAAACGAGGTGGAAGGCACCTCGACGGGAAGGGACGAGCTTCCTAAATATATAATACACCTACCTGCTTTGCACGATGATCTTTGCAAAAACGGCACGCTCCTTTGCAGTAACGCTCCTTTGGTACAGAAGTGTTGGTATCGTGGTTCTTGTTAATGCATTGCCCAGTTAATACTGCAAGTCGCACTACAACACTACATCCATGCATATGCAGCCGGTATCTTTTCTTGTTCCCAGCATCTACTTGACTTGCGCCCGGAGTTTCTTGTCCTGGTTAATGAGGTCGATGACGTTGTCACTGATAACACCGTCAACTGCGTGGCGCTTCTGCAGCTGCACCATTTCGTGGTTCGTGTTTTGGTCGCCCCACGTAATGAGCACACTCTGCATATCTTTCTTCACAAGCGGCGCGAGCTCCGGCGTCTCAAGGAACGCATTGGAGTTCGACACAATCCCCTGCAGCTTCTCCATCTTGGCGAGGTTCGTCGCAAATTGAAGCGTCATCCGCGAGTCCATCGCGTTCGGCGCCATGGAACCAAACGTCAGGAACAGCACCGGGTATTTAGCCTGCTTGGCTCTTAGGGCAATACACACACTCGGATCGAAGCACGAGAAGAAGATTCGTCGCGTACCGGCGTGGTCAAAGACGCATTGTAGCACCTTGTCGATGTAACCATTGATGGCAAACTTACTGGAGCTTCGCATCGTTGCACGGAAGAAGGGATCCGGATACTTAATCTCGATGTTTAGACCGACTTCAGCAGGCACGTGTTTGAGGAGATCCTCCAGCCGCGGGAAGAAGTCCACGAGATGATCCTCTTCCTCCCCATTGTGCTCTGTAGTATCGCGAGCAAGAGGCTCTCGCCGCGGAGAAAGCACCTGCTTGTCTCCTTGGAGGCGTGCCCAATGCTTCTTCAATCTTTTCTGCAAGACTTGAGTTTTACTTCCTTTGTGAGGCACTGGGGCTGTGTAAGACTGCGTCAGTTGGCGGAATGTCATATCATGGATACCAATCTCATACGTTTCGGGCTTCGTGCCAAACGATTCTGCATGCTTATCCTCCAGTCCGACGTTCACCAGGAAATCGTGGTAAATGACCGGCACTCGGTCTTTGGTGAGTTGCACGTCAAACTCGACGAAATCTGCGCCGCTCCGCCCGGCCAGGATAAACGACGCGAGAGTGTTTTCCCGCGTCAGCGCAAGACGGTACCCGTCCACCTGATAATATGACCGACCCATGCCTCGGTGACCAATGGTGAGAGGTGGACGCTCGCGCCAGTAGGAGCGCCACACGTTGGCGACATTGTTCTTGGGATGAGCGAATGGAGTCAAGACAAGGTACGAAAGCGTGAGCTGCCCAACGATGCCGTGCCCAACCGCATCTCCAATTCCTGTTCCAAAGATTGGAACGGTCAGATCCGCTTCTCCTTGCTTGCCGATCTGAGATGGGAGAAGATAAGCCGAGCCCAACAGGTTGTTTCTGCTACAGCCCCCAGTCTTGGCATCCAGCTCGCAGTCATAAATGTCAAGCATCCAGCGGTGGGAAAGTTGGTTACTATGATTGCCACTTCCGTTCACGGCACCAACTGGAACCTTGACTCGGAAAACTTGAGCATGCGTGCTATCAGTGTAGTGCATGACCGCTGCCTTCTTCATTTCGGTCGAAGATAATGACTTATGCCGTTTTTGAATGTAATCACAACGGATACGAGCAACCTTCTCGCTTCCGAGGACACTGAGGACGGTATCGAAATCCAACAGGTAGCAGGTCACTTCAGTTTTTGCCTTGACTAAAGCTGGCTGCTTGGACCAACGACCAAAGAGACCCATTTCGTTAAAGTACGCATCACTACCCAATGCTCCGATGAGGTGCGAACCGCGGGATGATTTTGGTCCAAATAGCTCCACATCGCCCGACTCGACGTAAAATACGACTCGCTTTTGCTCAGCATAGCTCAGGATGATGTCGCCCTTGTAGTACTTTTGCTTGGTAACCTTTTCAGCAAGGAGATCAACGTCAGTGGTACCGAGTGATTGAATAAATGCCAACTTCGAAATCCAACTAGGTACTGTTGTCTTTGAGGGCGAATTGCATCCATCAGGGTCGTTATTTAGGTACCCTGAAATATCGGCTCGGTCATGCTGTTGGTATTTATCCAAAAGCTTTCGCAGCTCTGTCGACTCTTTGTCAAGCAGCGCAGCACCTTTGGACTCAACAGGGACAGATTCCCACGTCACTGCTGAATCACCGCTAATGCATTGCTTCTTCTGTGGTTGAGCGCAATCATCCTGGGGCCCGGCTTGATTGCGATCTTTTCTCTGTCTTTCGGGGCGCAGTTCAATTGCCACGCGATTGTGCTCTGCCTCACAACCCAACCACTGAATCGCCGGCTTGGTCGAATCGAAGCTTCCAATCCATAGCTGCACCTCAGCTGTATCTGCAGCAGGGTTAAGCCACCCGCTCTCCACATACTCGTGTAGGTCTGCGTTGAGCGAGTCAGAAACACCGTAGAATCCATCGTCATGTTTGAAGCATGAGGAATTCTTCTGTGGTGTCCCCTCGCCGTCTGCTGAGACCACTGCGTCTTGCGTAAGAACTTCCAGCTCTGCGAACTGCAGAGCACTTGACGCGCTCGCGTACTGCAATCGCACATAGCGCCCCTGAACAGGAGCAAATCCAGAGGGGGCCGACGCCGCTGGATCCACCGTGTCCGGGCTTTCACCTCCGCTTTCACTATCAGGCACCACAAACTTCAGCGATCGCACACGCCCGTCGAGCGACTTTCCCATCTCAATTGCTCGCACCGACGACGTCTCGTTCACCGCTTGCGCTTGTGCGTCCGCGAGTGCGTCAGCTCCCTTGCTCAGCGGCTCCTTCGAGACGAACACCCACAACGGCGGTTCCGGAGATGACGTGGACGCCTTGGACGTGACAGGCGGACGTCCCTCCGGGTGTCTCGGCTGCTCATGGTACGTCATGGCGTTCCACAGGTGGATGCTCGAGATGTTGACCTCTTTGCCCAGATCCACCTCCCACCACGGGTTGCTCTCCTTGTCCGTGCGGCAGCAGCGCCACTCCTGGAAGCCGTTGGTGTTGCCATTGTTGCCGAGCCTCGCGGATCGCGCTCCAGGCGCCGGCGCTCGTTGCGTCGAGTACGTCGAGCTCTGTGTGGCTGGAGCCCCCAGCGCCACGTTGGTGCCCTTGGCGACTGTCAACGTGCGGTTGCCCGGCAGTCCCTCCCACGTGAGCAGCTCCCCACTCGCCTTGCTCTTCACCACATACTTGTACTCGAGTGTGCTGGTGTCGGATGCGAGCTGGACGGTCGTGCGCCACTCGCTCTGGCCGTTCTGCTGCTCGACGAGCACCATGGGCGCGGCCTTCTCCACGTCCCAGGCGCCGAGCTCCGGCGCGCTGCCCAGCAGCCACACGGCACGCTCGCGGGCGTCGTCCAGCAGGCGCACGCTGAACGTTATCTGCGTTGCCTGCGGCTTCATGCGGCTCCTCTTGGTGCTGCGTGTCCGGCGTCGGATTCACGAATGGCCGCTTGGGTCGGTCGGATCTATGGCATGGGACGCAATCGAGGGGATGTTGCCCCTCGGTTGAAGGCGCTTCGTTTCGTTTATTTTAGTGATTGATTAGTTGCAATGGGAATAACACCTGGGGTTAAAGACTTGAATGGGCGTCATCGCGAGAAACGGCTGCGTGAGAAAGTGCGGATAGATGGGGTACAGTACTCCACGGCTGCGATTGGACGCGGAAGGGGCGTACCACTTCAATCGTGCACGTGCAACCAGGATCGGATTCGGCCAGATTCACAGTCAGTCAATATGGCTCGACACCTCGCGCTGCCACCGTGAAAAAAGCTCATGGCTCGCATGGTCCTGAACGTTCACGAAAACCTCAGTGATGTCAGCTAACCGCGGCGTGAAGGGCGCGTCGTCGTCATGGAGCGCGCGCTTGATCTGGGACCGACCCGTTCGGCACGAGAGCTGCGGCCTCGTCGTTGTCGTGCCAAGTATCTCACGCTGCACGTGGCTGCTCGTGGCTCAAAGCTGAAGGCCAAGAGGAATTCGGTCGTGGTGTCGTCGTCGCTCCAAGCGAGTCGGCGAGAGTGATAGGAATACCAGAGCACTGCGTGAATACCATCGGCTTCATTCATGCGGCACCGCGTCTTGATCCCGTAGCTCAATGGTACAATGGGCAGCCTCTCTGCTCATTTGCGACGAGGGTATCGGGTCGTAGACGAGATTTCTGCTGAGTTGGGCGGCAGCGCTTGAGTGAGTTCGGGTATTAATACACATGCAATACTGATGTGCTTCATGCTGTAGCTGAAGAAATAGTGAAGGTGATAAATGTACTCGTATCTCTCGCTGCGGTTGTTCTGCAACCATGGCACCCCTTCACTATAGACTGAACTATATACTGAACGCTATTAATCCGGTGATATCTGCAGTGCTTCGTTTGCTAGGGTATTTGCGGCGCTGCTGAAGCGCGCATCAATACAATCCTGAGAATGTAATCAAAACTTGAAGTCCATCCAAGTCGCGAAAACGAAAATGTAAGCGACGACCCCTACAGTCGACAATGGCATAAACAGCAAGAAAACTCGTTGATTACACGAACCGCTATTTTCACTAGCAGACATGCTGTGTGCAACGGCAGTCAGTGCACACCAGGGCTCGCAAACACGATTTTTCGGGTGACCCAGTCCACCCGACCTCTAGCTTCAGCTGGTATCGGGTGTCCGAATCCATCCGCTTTGTGAAGGTCTGAAGTTCGGGCACCCGTACCCGTCCGTTGCTTGACGAACCCGAAGTAGCAACCCGCCCGAACAGTGGTCAGGCTTGGAGTAGCGATCAAGAGTAAAATTAATATGCTTTTAGTAACTACCTCATCGGAGAATTCACGCTGTGTTAGCGGAAAAGGTCAGCGTTTGAGCGGCATATCAGAATGCCATTTAGCATTGAAGGGTTCAATGAGCTTCTTGCCTTGGACAGCGTCATTCCTGCACTCGAAAAGTTGCTCTCCGACATAGCGCTCGAGGCTGGTACGCATAAAAAAAAAAAAAATGGAGCGAGCCACCTTTGCTAGGTTCGGTAAGGTCGACTTACTCATACTGTGCCACCACTGCAATAGGTCCAAGCTGCCCCGTTCTGCCGCAGACAATCTAGTATTCCAGTAGCGGTTGAATTCATATTCTTCAGGACTTACCGCGATATCGATGTCTTCGGTATCATCCAAGTCAGGTCCACTCAACCCAACATCAAGACTAGGTGCTACAAGTGTTACCTTAGCTATGACGCTTGACGCTGCGAGGAAGAAACCAACTGCGGTCTCGGCAGAAAACAAAGTGTTGGCTTTGGGCTAATTTTAGCCATGACTTCAAAGCTCATTTCGGGCAACCGTGGCCGCCCGAAATCTAGGGATATCCAAATCGGGCACCCGTACCCGCCCGAAAGGCTAACGGGCGGGTAGGGTCGGGCGGGCACCCGACGTTCGGGTGCCCGTTGCGAGCCCTGGTGCACACAAGCCTGGGCTGATTAAACTGACAAAAAGAATCTGAGAATTGGATGCGCAACGAAGAGAACCAGGAAGTTCCTGGCAGGAACGCTCACGATATGCAAGCTACTAGTATGCATTTTCGCGAGATAAATAGTAAACAAGATATGGAGTAAAACTCACAGTTTCAAAGGAGAGCTGCTTGCGCTTTCTGTTGGGCGAACTTTATTGAAGGTTCTACTCGAAACTGCATTGGGCAGGCATTCGCCCAAGGTTTACAAAGGCATAGATATTCGTTTAAGTACGATATGGACTGGGCAGAGTTTGTATTGAGTGATTGGGCCAATAGCCCATAATCGTCAAACTTGGCCGAAATGCACAATGCCGCATAAATGTTATCATTTGGCTTATTGAGGTGTACCAATAGCAAAGTGATGCGAA
The DNA here is from genome assembly GCA_011947335.1 of Phytophthora constricta. Lineage (NCBI taxonomy): Eukaryota > Oomycota > Peronosporomycetes > Peronosporales > Peronosporaceae > Phytophthora > Phytophthora constricta. The sequence goes on along the minus strand of JAAVTI010000619.1, from coordinate 134,150 downwards.
AATCTCCCTTTGATACAAGTCTGAGGATGCAAACCTAGTACTTCATTTTGTGCATGGAAGAAGGACATCAGCGGCTAATCACTTCGCAGTCCACTTTTACTTTCAATACAACTTTCACTATATCTGGTTGCTTCGATCCTAGATGTTGCTGAGCTCGTCGACACCAAGTGCCACGCTGTTTACCTCGCTCTTGTTTGTTTTAGTCATGCCAGCAGAAGCAGCAGCACATTTTACATTTTGAAGCAAGGTCATTACCTTTCCACTCGATAAATACGAAGTCATTCGAGCAGAATGCCGATGTCGGCCCGAGGCCCATGTGCAGATATTAAACGACTCTGTATTGGTTCGCCCTCGCGCCAAAGCGCGAAAGGATATCGGTCGTTTTATAGATACACTCAACAATAAAAATGTTTGACAATAGCGCAATTTTTTCATGTACATAGTTCTGTGAGCCCGCCCTATTAATTAAAAGACCGAAGTTGCAAAGGGCTCGAAAGTAATAATGCAATGTAGTTCGATCATCCTGTTGTGCGCGAGCGCTCGAATATCCTCAACTGCAGATAAATGAGCTGATCACGATCGTTGACGGAATAAGATGTCGTCCCGTTGTCCTCCTGCGTAAGACGAAAAAGGACCTTTTTCGTCCACTCGAACTTAGCCACCCGTGCGCACTTAACGAGATTTACTATAAAAACTTGTCGTAAATCGCAATATCACATATTATGGCAAGTGGCGGCCGCGCGGCGCCGCATGCCAAGGCCTCTGCTGGCGTGGCCACGAGGCATCAGCCTCCAGTGTCTGCATTTACATCCTCTGCGGCGGATCCGCGCCAGTCCGAGCTCTTGCGGCTCTTCATCGTGTGCGGACGCGGCCGCAACCTGGACGAACTGCAGGCGCTTTTCTCGACCTGCGGAGCCATCAAACACCTGCACCTGGCGCTGGACCGCAGCAAAAAGTCGAGGGTTAGTTGCTGTATTGATTCATTTTGTGAATTATTATTATTTATGCAGCGCAACTCATGTTTTAACTTGTTTTGGGGCTGAAAACTGCAGGGCTTCGCCTTTTTGCAGTATGAAGACCCGGCAAATGCGGCGGTGGCGATCGAGAAATTGGACCACATGAAGCTAGATGATGGACACATTTTGAAGGTCGTCAACTTTTTTGGTGCTGAGGTGAAGAAATTCCGTCTTGTGGTCTAATTTTTTTATATTGTTAATTGTATTTTTGCGCAGGTGACGATTGCCAAGGAGAAGCCTGTGGGTGGCAATGGCAAATTGAAGCGAGACCAGCACGCTCGCCAAGATCAGGAGGATAGGATGGGTGGTGCTGGACGAGAAGATGATGGGGGTATCGACGCCAGGTTGCCTGGCAAGCGGCAACGGTCGAGCCCCCAGTTGCAGCACTACCATTGGGGCCGTGTCGCGTGTCTCCAGCATTTAGGTTGGAAAGCCGATGCTTAAAGGGGATCGCAGCCAAGACGTCCTTGTTCATGCAAGAGATGCCGGGAAATAAGTTGTCATGCGTGGCTGAAAACGACTGGATGGGATCGAATGTGGTGCAGGACGTGCTGCATGCTATGCTAAACGCTGTGGAGCAAAATGAGACGCAGCAGAAGCCAAATGATAGTCTTTTTGCAGCGTATCAGCGCGCGATCACAACAACTGGAGCGGAATTCAAGCACAATCGTGGAAATCTCACAGTTGTAGTTCCAGAGGCCATGAAGGTCGAAGGCGAACTCTGCACAGATTCACTTGAATCCAGCATTCGCTCAGTATCGCTAGCTTCGACTCCGCTTACAATTCGAGCCCCCGCTAAATGCACTACAGACGTCCAGATTGACAACAGGAGGCAGTGGAACTCTACCTAATGCTCGTGCCAGTAAACAGCACTTGCGCCGCCGTCGACAGAGTCTAGATGACAGCAGCTCGAGTACGGAAGGAGGATCTGATGGCAGCGGCATTCGCCGCAAACGAAGCAATACGACAACTTCACCCCACCAACACTTCAAGCTCGAGCTCGAGGAAATCAACCGCCGTGGTCTCCGCCGAGAAAGTTTTCCGATCGAAGTGACATCAGTTTGTCTCCAGAAGCGCTGAAAGCCGAGATAGTATTGAAAAAGCAATGCAAACGCCAGTCATCGGACAATGAGATTGAAGGATCATATCGACTGGCAAAACAGCAGGCCACGCAAGGGCACGATGATGCTAAGTTGGGCCGAGGGCCTGTGCGCCACCACATTGCCGATTCCGAAAGCTTTGGAAATCCAGAGATTAAACTAGAGTTTAAGAATGAGCCGTCGCACACCAAACTGTTTTTCACATCGACGTACAAGGTACAGACAAGTATCCACGAGGACCGAGCTCTTGCTTTCTCGTCCCTGATTTTTCCTCAGCTGATGTCGGTTCTTGCTTGTGCAGTTTACAGAACAGGAACTGGAGGCGATGTTTGCGGTGTACGGCGATTTTGAGTCAGTAGAACCAGTTAAAAGTTTTGGCCGCGTAAAAACAATGGCTTACGTTCGATATTCAAAGGTACGCTATGGATGGGCATCGATTTGTCATCCCCAAATTTCGACTTGGCTAACATCCTAATGGGACTTTCTTTTGAAGTCTGCAACTGCAGCGTTTGTGGTCAAGTCATTTCGAGAAGAGTCATCGCAAGGAGATGACGACCCAGAGAAGTCGGAGTTTATGGCGGTGCGTATGCGTGTTGTCGATGGCAAAAACAGTAAGGTGCTGATCTATATATATGACCTCGTTTGTATTGTGTACGTGCGTAGCTGTCGTTTGCTCACGAATCAGGTGTTACGCAGTCGATTTCGCACCAGCGAACGAAGCTGACTAGCATTAGTCCTGAACTCCATCCTGGCAGCTTGACCCCTGAGCCAATACCAGCAGATGCATCAGCATCACCCATTTCGACAGTCGTGTCAGCTAGTGGAAAGGAACGCCTTTGGGTACTGCTGCTTTACGATCGATTTTTGGCGACGCATATGCTGTCTTCGGTGGTGTCGTCATTCACGGGGATGGAGTTCATGGACATCAAGGTCGTTAAAAGCACCGGTGAGGCTCAGGGAGTGGCATTTGCGAAATTCGATAGCGAGCAAAACGCAACGGAGGCGGCACTCCAACTTCACCAGATGGAACTACCCCTCGGCTCTGGAAAGTTTTTGCAGGCAATTGTCATCCTGGCGCCCAGCTTGTTCACCACCACGCATGGGAGCAACGCGATTGCCAACAATGAATCCATGAGGCTAGATCGTACTGCGGGTGATCGAGTAGTAACTGGATCCTCGGAGGACGTTGATTTGCGCGCTGTGGAAGCCCGTTTTGCGCACCTGATGCGAAGCAATGAGCATCAGCACCCAAGGGAAGGCTACTACTTCCCTATGCCTCCCAATGGGGGCCCAGGTGACCTGGAACGGCAGCAAGCGCCTATGACAGCTGGAGCGTATCCATCGCCTCACTCGTCTGGGTTTCACACCTCAATGGGCCTGGCCACGGGGATGGAGTACTATCCGATGCAGCTTGTACCGTACCCACCACCCCAACAACAGCAGTTCCAGCCATATGCAGCCTTCGGAGGCTCACCGAGTTATCAGCAGCTTCCGCAGCAACAAGGCTTCGGAGCTAGCATGCCAGGGTGGATGGAGACGACACCTTATTATCAAGGTAGCGCTCCTCCATACCCATTTTCTTGCGATCCCCAGCAGGAAGTGGCAACATTTCCTGTTCCATCCACCGATAATGGCAGCGGTGTTATGAGCAATTGCTATGACGCTCTACCCAAACCGCGCTCATCTCGCTCCTCGGAGCAAATGGACACAGAGGATGGCAACAGTAGTTGCAGTAGCCAAACATCGACTTCCATCCTCGTATCTACGAGCAAATCTTTAGAGCTTGTGACTCTGGTCAGTGCGCTTCAGGACTGCCCTGGGGTGGTTGCGTTCACGAAAGATGTCACATCTGGGGCTGACTTGACCAGCTACATGGTTGACTTCGCAAAGGAGGCACAGGCACTTGAAGCTGCTCGGAAGCTAGACGGTTCGTTGTGTGGAGGGCAGAAGCTGCGCGTTGCAAGATCAGCGACCGCGAGGCATCGTGGAGGTGGGGGTGGAGGCAAAGCCCGCATAGGGTCTGGACGTCGTAAGAGGCAGCGTGTTGACCCGCGCAGTCGCAAATAATATAGAGTTACTTATTGGTTTGCACGTACATGAATTACGCATAAGATCTGTTCAAGCTTCGTCCCAAGCTTACGAGAAATCACGATCGGGGAAGACCGCAGGCGCCACAAGTGTCCAGAAGAAAAGACCGGAGGCTACCCATTGCGAAATAGCCTTGACCCACATTGTCGTGGTCTCATCATCCTTTGATGAGGAACTGCACAGCAAAGAACAGTACGTTTTGAGCACCGACGCGCAAAAATTGAAGTTAGAAGACAGCCTTACCCGTCAGGACTCCCCAGTTAGTAAGAACCATCGCCAAGTAAAGTGACGCCAGCATCATGAGCACGTGAAACTGGTATTCAGGTACTGCTGGGACTTCGCGATGAGCTTGGGCATCTTTTGCCAATCGCTGTGAAGTTATTCCGATACTCACCAAGTCTTCGTCCTCATCCTCTCCGTCTTCACGTTGCCTTTTCGATGTTGACCCAAAGAGCGCTGTGCTAGTCGCTGATGTTCGCCAGCTTGTCCAGGTAACTGTGAACGCTGCAATCAAGGCATTCATGATCAGCCCTGCTTGTTCCTGCTGCTTCTCCTCATTTGAGAGTCCAAACACCGTGTTAGGATTCGCTCGGACTGTTTGATAGCATAAGAACACCAGATAGAGCGAGACCGCGGCTGATGGAAGAAGCCCCACATTTATCCACGTCACCACTGACAGCATAAAACGTTAGATCCGTGAAGACTTCCAACTACAGAAGTAAACAACAACACGGAGCAACATACCGCTCAACGCCGTGAGAACGACGACTGACAACGTTGTGAGCGAGATGAACATGACGTTGAGATCGGCTTCTGCGTATCGTAAGTACATCATGGCAAGACTTACGGTCGACAACGCCAAGCAGACGAACACCAATGCTAGATACACTCCCTCCCTGAACACACAAAACATTCGCCATTAGTCGAGAAACACAACAAAAACCCAGCTGCCAAGTCACGCCTCACCACATTGTCTTGGCCCCATCTTGTGTTGATTCAAAGCTACTGCCCAGCAATGCATGACGTGCGTCGTCGTCACGATCTGCTTCGTCCATCTTGTCCAAAATGTAGTCCCGGAGACTGTCTAAAGAAACATCATTATACAATCAAATTCACCACGTCAGGGATAGAAAATATCAGGTCTCTTTTGAGCAAACTCAGCATCCGTACAAGTTGAGTCCAGAATGATGACGATCTGAAGAATGATGAAAAGCGCCGACGCAACTCGTGCGAGGTCCACATAGCCGTCGAAGAAGTCTATCCAACCAGCATCACCACGTTAATCCGTGCCTTGAGAACTTGAAAATCTCACCATTTCTCATCTCACCATCAGGAATAAAGAGAGACGCCACGAGCATCCCCAGGTAGAATGGGAGCTGGAACAGGATCATGCAGCACACATTCTCGCAGCCCCGAGCGACCGCACAACACAGTAGCGATGTCACCACGAAGAAACAGACCAAGCTGAAGCTGATCCTGCATATCCAAAGTCACAGACACAATTGAGTCAACATGTTTGCAATATTAGGGAGTAGTACCAACATTTTTCTTATATTGTACTACGTAGTATTTAGTCACCTGTAGACCAACTGGTTCCCGACGCAGATATTGGGGTAGTGGACTTCGCTGCACCCGGAGAAGCCAAGGTACGAGAGGTAGTCTGCAATAGCACGGTCAGATAAGACCCCAGTACAGTATATGACTGTATAGTAGCTGCTCACTCTCGCCAAAGGCGCGTAGCAGGCCTGCAGCCGCGGCGCTGATGAAGAAGAGAGCGACGTAGCCTTCACGCGCCATGTTCGACAAGTTTTTGAAACTGTTTTTGTCGAGAACATGCGTTATCCCAAACTGATTAATGTTTTGATTAAGTATTCGACTATCATGAGAAGAGTATCATGATAAGGTATGTGATCACCTTCGGAAGGTATACACATACTTCAACAAGAGTTTGGTGAGTTCTACTGATAGAGCTGCATCTGTGTGGGTGGCACGATGAGGTCTTCGTTGATGGGAGCAGCCAGGTATTGCTTGAGAAGGTTTTGAGCTCCGCGTTCTGATCTTTCATGGCAGTCACTTCGTCGATCAGCTCCTTGCGACGAAGCAGCGCGGCATTGTAGTGCGTCAGACCCTTCTCCAGAGTGCTCATGATGCGAATCTTCTGTACAGGGAACACTTTGACAATGTTGGCCCAATATTCCTTCTCTGCCCTTCGCGCCTTGGCCTTGAGTGCTGCCGAACTAGTCCCTTTTGAGTTCTTTTTTCCTGTCTCGGTCTCGCCGCTGCTTGATCGGTGAAGGATTCGCGCGACTGGTGCAGCACGCTTTTGCTCGTTCATCTCCTGAAGTGACACAGCATTAACGACAAGAAGACTACCCACTTCAATGGACAATAGGACCTGATCGAGCTACGAACCTCGACAAAGCGCTTGATTACTCGGATGACGTCCTCAGGTCCGACGACAAGACCCCACAATACCTTAGACTCGTTCGGTCCTGAGTCCTTGCTGTCTTTACTAGGCGAAGGACTTTCCTTGTTGTTGTCACCAGCTCGCTTATCGAGCGGAACTTCTTGCCGAGGGTCCTCGAAGAAATACCCCATCAGCTTTTCCATGTCTTCCTCATTGTCGACTCCGAGGGCTCGCATGATCATATCGGCTTTCACCAACTCAGCTTCGTCTTCCGGGAGACTTTCTAAAGCTTGCTGCACACTTCCATTAACAAGGAACCCGGCTTCGGAAGCAAGCATTTTCAGCATGTACTTCAGCTTCGCTCCCGATATTTTCCTAACTGGTGGCGTGTAGGCTTCAACAGACTCGTCGTCACCGAAGTCGTCTTGCTCTGCATTGATCCGGTCGCCGTCATCTCTTTTAATGGAGCCCTTGTCACTCTCGTTATCGAGTGGTGAATCTCCACCGTTTTCTAGCTGCTTTTGTAAAGCCAATGTGTCACCTGCCTTAGCAGACTGGCTCCAGTGTCTGATGGATTGTGCTGGCGATCTCCAAACGAGACCTAGTTGCTGCTCGTGAATGATGCGGTCCGCATCCAGCAGCTTTTCGATTTTGCGAATTGCCTCCTCTTCATGCATTTGCCAGACTTCGTCATATTTGTTGCTGTCGCTGTCCTCAAAGTGCGCATACTTCCTTTGAAGGTCGCGGTACTGCTTGGTAAGACGACGATACTCCCCGTAAGCTCCTCATTCTGATGCCGATCCCGCGTATCGGTTTGATTGTACTTGGCTATGAGAGTTGTAAGAGCATCTTTCAATCGGGCCAGCTTGCGCTTTTGTTGGCTCAGCGTTGCCGAGTTCTCCATGTCGCGCTCGGTGAGCACCCGGTAGTTGTACTCGAGCTTTTCTGTGTTTAATTGATACGTCGCCCGCATCTCTTCAAGCTGCTGCTCGAGAGTCTGGATATTCGTCTCGAGCTTTATCTTGAGCTCGTTGTAGTCCTCTGCATCCCGCACCCGTAGTTCCTCAATCTCCTGTAAATACTGCTCGTCGCGCGTTTGCTTTGCTTCCATGTAGACCATCTCCATCTCTCGACGTCGCTCGAAGAGCAAGTCAATCTCGAGCTTGTTGTTCGCGATAAGCTCGTCTCGCTCCTTGAGGAAGGCATCCTCCATCTGCTCTAGCTCCAGCTCGTACTCGTCCTGCATCTCACGATACTGTTGACTCATCCTATCAATCAACTTCTCGACTTCTTCCGCCTGCCCCTTCAATGCCGTCACGTACTCTTCGTCCTTCGCCTTCAGCTGGTTCTGGAACTCTTTAATCACAGCGTCTTTTGACTCTAAAATCTCAGCGCACGCTCGATTCTGCAGCTCCAGTTCATTGTGCAGCTCTTGCGGCATACTAAACTCAAAGAGATCAGCCCACCGCATCTCCACGGCGGCGTTCCTAGCGCCACTGTCAACTGCTTCCTGCTGCAGCTTTTCGACGCGCTTGTGGCGTCGCTCCTCCTCCTCGACTCGCCGTCGGTTCTCCGCGTCGTCCGCCTCCACTCGGACGCTCGTAACATGGCGAATCCCCGCCAGTTTGCGTCTGTCTAACTGGTTCAAGCTGTCCGCCACCTGCTGCTGGCCGCGACTCATGCGCTGCGACTCCCCGACCTGCTGCTGCTTCTTGCGCGAGGCATCGGCCTTGGACGCGTTGCGAGCGTCGATCCGCTGCCGTCGGACGTTCACTCGCGTCTCTCGGTCGTTCGCTTCGGCGGCGGGATCAGCGTGCGCCTTGGACGAGGACGCAGACGTCGAGTCCATCGCAGCAATTCAGCGCTTCAGGAATGACACAACTGCGACCGCGAAGGGACACACCAACAACTTCTCTAAGTATCCACTCTATGTTTTGTTGTATGATAATAAGCAACCTTCACGAGACTCAACCCCGCGAAAACGTCTCCATCCGTTTTCCACTTCAACGTCGCCTCAGTTTTATGTGCACGTACACCAATCCTCAACTTGATCGGATATTACTAAACTTAAACGCATGCCCCACACTATCATTCCCAGTTTGTATCGACGATGGAGCACAAGAATGGGACGCAGATGCTGTCGCACCTCTTGGCCATCGCCTTCCACGTGCTGGAGGAGACCAAGCACATGAACCTCAAGCCGCCTCTGCGTCCCAGCTCAAGCTCTTCGCCGTCGACGCGCCACCGTCGACGCCCCGCGGTCTCCGGACGCCGAGGCGCCAGATGAGGCGCAGCCGGACCTCAACGGGCTCGCGGCGGGCTTCGCAGCCACGCACGCGCATGGACAGGGCCACCCCATCGTGATCCCGTACTCACCTGAGGAGATCCAGGACACGTACACGAAGATTGCGGCGCTCAAGAATCAGTACATGAAGATCAGCGCCGAGCTGTTGGCCGCCGTGAAGGAGGTGGAGCAGAAGAAGGAGCCGCAGCAGGCAGATAAGGTGCGACGGAGGAGATGATGATGGACTTGTGGAGGTGGTTGATTGACCAGATGTTGGTGCTTGGTTGTTGCTTATTTGTTTGGTGCAGGACACAACGGACAAGTTGATTCAGAGACGGAACCAGTTGAGGAAGGAGGTGTACGAGAGGAACTTGGTCATGAAGGGTCTGATCGACCGACTGCGCAACCTGCAGCACTCCATCCGGTTGATGAAGGGCGGCAGCGCATACCCGCCCAACATCGTCATGGAGAGTGTCTAGATTTGTAACAAGGCTGTTCGCTGGGTGCTGATTGATTTCACCTGCGCTGGAGTTGTAGCTGCGTGAAGGGGATGAATTGACATCGACGTTGAGAGCAAATCCAAGATTCGTTGTGTTTGGTGTTTGCTTTTTCTTACAGGTTCTTAACCGTATACAGCTGGCTGGCGTTTGCCAGTGACTTCGAGTTTCGAGAGCTCTTTCTGGAGTGACTGCTGGGAACTCATGAGCTCCTGCGCATACGCTACGAGCTGTGTCACGGCATGTTGCAAGACCCCGTTATCGTTCTCAAGTCCTTCAGCACGTGTCTGGGATTCGAAGGCTGAGCTCTGGCAGGAATCCAAACATCCTTCTAGCTCTTTACACTGGTGCAGCAGACTACACAAAATGTTACAAAAGAAACAATGAACATGAGCATGAAGGTCATCGAGACACGAATTTTCTGAAAACGCGAAACGTACTCGGTGCGTTGGCAGCGCTCGACCACCAGATCACGTTTTAAGTTCCAGTTCGCCGATATTGCCTGTTCCTTTCGTTTTTCACTGCTACGGAAAGCATTAACAACATTTTGCAGCTGAAACAGTTCAAGGTAAGAAGGATAAGCAGCCACGCATGTAACTAAAGACAACCACAACCAAGAGGTCCGCACCTGTTGTCTGGCAGAAACAACGCTTGCTTGAAGCTCTCGATTTCTTTTGCCGTACTCACGCAATGCCCGACCCAGCGAAAGTTCACTAGATGGACAGACACACAAACGTAAGACACAAAGCCAACGACATGCCTTCAGCAACCTAGCATAACTGACCGATTTCGGCTCGTCATCATCTGCCTGCTAACGCCTTCCAGCTCGCAGCAAAACCTCGTCAAAGTGTCTTGGAGAAGAGCGAGCCGCTTCTTGGTGGGAACTAGTATCGAGATTAGCTCACGCTCCGATATTTCCAAAGTCTGTGTATGTCGTTCCAATCGTCGATACGCGCTACCCAGTGCGGCATACTTCTCACCACGCTGCGTCAGCACGCGATCTCGTCGCAAGATCTCAGCTTTTGTTTGTAAAAGTTCTTCGCCAAGTAGTTGCGTTGTTTCTCGAAGCTCACCGACCCGCTCAGTTAGCTTGTAGCTTCGTGTTTGTTCACCCTCCAAATCGTGCTGCAATGAAATATTGATTTTAAGTAAGTGGGCCGCATGTTCCTGTGACTCGGCACGGTCGATTGCCGCATCTTGCTCAGTGGCACTGTGTTCTTGTTCTAGTCGATGAATCTGCTCATGCTGCTTCTCGACGTGTCTTGCTGCTGCTCGAGTTGCGTGGATTGTTGATGGACGAAAGACTCCAACTCACCGATTCGTTTCTGTAGTGCTTTCGCTTGCATGTCCATTGCTTCCCACGCGTAGTCATTATTTCGCTTTCCCTCCAGCTCTTGCTGAGCACGATGAAATTCTTCCTGTAAGATGTCCTTTTCCCTTTGCAAGACACCCACGTTGTTTGCTAGTTGGACCAACTCCTTCTGGGCGCGCTGGAGCTCGCTCTGCAATCCATCTCTCGTGCTTTCCACACTCTGTACTTCAAGTCCTCGCGCCTCCAGGTCCGCGTTCAACCGAACTTCGACTGCTTTCAATTTGCGAAGCTCCGCGCGCAGGAGGTTGTTCTTCACAATAGCGTGCGCAGCTTTCTCGACAGCCTTTTCAATAGTCTCTTGGGATGCAGCCTTCTCGCGCATCATCTGCGCTCGTTGGGCCTCTACTTCTGATCGCAGATTCGCAGCAATCTCTCGAAGATGAGCAGACTCCTTCTGCGCTTCACTCGCCTTCGCCCGTGCCTTCAGCAGCCTGGCGTCCTTCCTCGCCATCGACGCCCGCATCTGCTCCATCTTCTCGCAGATCTTGGCGTACCGCTCGCTGTCCATCGGCAGCTCGGATGCGCTGTCCTTTATTGACAGCACGGAGATCGCCACGGACGCCACGCTGCTCGAGACGCTGGCGTTGCTGCCTCGTCTTGGCAATGAACAATGCGGCGGCGATGGCCACCCAACTCCGTCTCTGCTAGTCGCAGTCTCCAGCTCCTGTCGCAGCGCCTCGATCTCCAGCTGCTGTCGCTCGATCACGCCCAGCCACTCTGCGGCCTCCTCGTCGGGCATTCTCTACTCGACTGCAACCTGTCACCGTGTCGCGTCGCTTCAAGTGCACAAGTGTAGCCATGTCATCGGGTCACCGCCACGTCAGTGAACTGCCCATCCGCATCATGGTCAATTTTGTAGCTTATTTACCCTTTTCATCCAATCCAAACGCCTCTTTTCCCTCACTAGCAAATCAACGCAAAGTACATCCTTGTCGCACAGGCTATTTCTGCAAGTTTCATCCCCTCTTTACCCCCATATAGAGTGGTGGCTCAAGGAGTCGATCGATCGGCCCCCTGCCACCATACTCAGGCCCATACATTCGCGAAGAGCCCGACGGTGGACGTTCATCATCGCTATGGAGGGGCTGGGCGTCGTGTACGAGCAGGAGGAGCCCGCGGTGGAGGCCCCAAGCAACCAGCAGGCCGCCGATAGTAACCAAACGACGACGCCGTCTAACGGAGCCCCCGACGCCGCCGAGGACGACGAGGAGATCCGCGCGCTGGCCGCCAACCCGGACGACCTGGACGCGCAGCAGCAGGCCCAGCATCCTCAGCAGGCTCAACAGGCTCAGCAGGTCCAGCAGGCTCCGCAGCAGGTCCCGCAGGACCAGCAGCAGCCCATGCACCACGAGAGCGGCGGCTACGGAGACTACCAGAGCAGCGGCCAGCACCCGCAGCAGCACATGGAGCACCATGGCGGAGGCTACGACAAGGGCACGAGCACGCAGCCTGGCAAGCTGTTCATTGGTGGTGTGTCGTGGGAGACCACGGAGGACACGCTACGTCAACACTTTGGCAAGTACGGCGCGCTGACGGACGCGGCGCTGATGAAGGACAAGTACACAGGCCAGCCGCGCGGCTTCGGCTTCGTGACGTTCGCGGACGCCTCAGGTAGATGGCGTTGTTGTTGTTGTTGCAGACAGGCGAGAGGTTAATTGAACGGCTCGTGCTGTTGGGTGGTGCAGCGATCGATCGAGTGCTGGACGAGACGCATACGCTGGACGGACGTACCGTGGAAGTGAAGCGCGCCATCCCGAGAGATAAGACGGCCCCCGGCGGCTAGGTTAGTACTTCGGCGAAGGCGACGAGGTGGTCGCGACAGTGCTGTACAGTATATTTATGAGGAGGCAGGAAGGAAGAAGGGCAGGAAGGAAGACAGGAGAGCAAGCAGCAGCAGAGCAGCAGGACGAGAAGAGAAATCCCACTTCAACACGAACGAAGAGCCCCGTTTGCTCGCCACCCTTCTGGCCACGCTCGAGCTCCTCTCGCCATCCAGCCCTTCTCCGACCAATCCTTGGGAGAAGCAGGCGTAGCGTAGAAGTACACTACAGGCCTCCACCGCCACCCCCTTGCTAGACAGCGGAGTAGTGTGTGAGACGATGACCTGAACTGACCTGCTGTGGCTCTGATCTGGTGTAATGTAGCGAGTTCCGTGGTGGACGGGGAGGATTCGGCGGCGGTGGTGGCTTCACGGAGCAGAAGAAGATTTTCGTGGGTGGTCTTGCCCCCACCGTGACGGAGCAGGACTTCCGTCACTACTTCGAGGAGTACGGCAAGATCACGGATGCCGTCGTAATGATTGATCGTGACACGCAGCGCTCGCGCGGCTTCGGGTTTATCACATTTGAAGACGAGGTGCGTTGGCTGTATGCTCTCCTCGCACAAGTGCTCGTGTCTGACTCATCCGATTATGTAGGCGTCAGTGGCAGAAGTGATTAGCAAGAGCCACGAAATTCACGGCAAGGTTGTGGAGATTAAGCGTGCCGAGCCCAAGGAGGCTCGCGCTCCTGGTGGTGGTGGTGGCGGCGGCTACGGCTACGGTGGTCGTGGCGGATACGGCGGTCGCGGAGGCGGTTGGCGTGGTGGCAGCTACGGTGGAGGCCGTGGTGGTGGCGGCGGCGGCAGCTACGGTGCCGGCAGCTATGGTGGCGGCAGCTACGGCGCCGCTGGATATGCTGGTGGCTACGGCGCCGGTGCATATGCTGGCTACGGCGGCGCTGGTTACGGTGGCGCTGGCTACGGAGGATACCCGCAGTCTTACGCTGGCTACGGAGGCTACGGAGGCTACGGTGGTGGCCGTGGCAGCTACGGCGGCTACGGTGGTTATGGAGGCTACGGTGGATATGGCGCTGGTGCTGCTGCTGGTGGCGCTGCTGCTGGTGGCGAGGGTGCCGGCCGCGAAGGCGGTGCAGGTGGTGAGGAAGGGGGCTACGGGGGCGAGGAAGCAGCTGGCCAAGGTGGCGCTGCGGCTGGAGGCTACGGGTACGGTGGTAACTACCGCCAGGGTGCCGGCGGCGCCCAGTCATCCGGCGGCCGATCGGACCGATACCGCCCGTACTAAGCAGCTTTGCGACGAGAAAGTTAATCCAGAGGGCCGATCGGATCCGAGCAAATGGGCCCCACACATATACGCGTACTTCCCGCCCGTCATCCCAGCTACAGCGCTTGAGTTCTGCAGTCGACTGCCTCACCCGTTCACCTTCTCTTCTCCAGCTCGTACCGCTGCTATCAATTCAATTGTCATTTTTCCACCTGCTGTTGTTCTTCTTCGTGGTGATTAGTGTCGGAATGATGTACGACGAAAATGATTCCGATTCGACGGAGCTTCTAATACACTTTGCTGCTAGCTAACCACTCGACAAGTTCTATCTCGTGAATGCTAAGCGTCGAGACTGCTAGCCCCGCCATAGCTTGTGACAATTGGGCGCTGTCGTGTACAATTCTTGCTGCAATTATGCCCTCACCAGGACCCTGCCTGGTGTTGAGATGTGCTTCCAGAGCTAACACAAGTTCTTTAGAACCGCTCACCGTTCGAAGAGCATCTGATGCTGGGGAGTGATGCTCGAGTTGCTGGAGAATATCCGTGAAGTTCTCCATGTGTGGACCCATTACAACCTGGCAGCTGTTAATCAGCGAACGACCATGGTATCGCGTCAAAACCAATTCCTTCTCTAGGTAAGCTATCAAAAAGAAAAAACGTACCCTGCTCGCAGCGGCTCGATTGGATTGTGACCCCCGCGCTTCACGAATGTGCCTAAAGCAGAAATTAATCAGGAGAACATATCAACCACAAGCGGAATCGGATGTATGTACCTCCGATCACTGCTGTAGAGATTGTGTCATAGAGCAAGTGCGTTTCGCCCTGCGAAAACGAAAGTCGTGAGAATTAGTAGTTGCAATACTTAACGTTTTTTTTTTTTTTTGGTATGCGTTCTTACCAGTGTGTCGACAATGAAGAGAGATACGCCGTCAGTCGGGAGTCGGTCGCGTGAGCGTAAGCCAATCGACAGTGCTGGAAACTGTAAGAGGGAAATATGAATCAGCCTAAACTATCACCGAAGCAAAATAAGTAATCCGGATATACATGTACCTGTCGGTGGAGTTCTAGTAGAAGGACAGATACTCGAGTTGGGTGGCGTGGGATAATCACTGTTAGTAGGGGCTCGTCACTTTGTAAACGATTTGAGAGATCCATGTGCACATCTGCCATCATCAACTCTTCACCCTCGTGAGTGCTGGCGGCAACCCACGTTGGTCGTGATCCGATCGCTTTCCGAAAAGCAGCAGACTCTCCTTCATCATGGATCAAAGGCGCAGGCGCTGCATCACCACACGATGAAATTAGCTACGATAGCGCTCATTGCTAGGTGGTGGTGTTCGTACCGAATTTAAGGTTTGGTACGCGTTGGGTATGCCTCGCACCTAGCAACTCGAAGCGCTTTTGATTCTATTCGACCACAGCATAGACATTTCTTAGAACCGACCGGTATCGAGTGGTGGTCGTGGTAGTACTCACCTGCGCGTCCTGGCAAAGTACCAACGAGAAGCATCCAACGACGCTCCTCGATAAATTACACAGTCCTGGTAATTGCCACAGACGGAACGATCGCGCTGACATGCGTCCATTGACAAGACCGATGCGAATACCCCGTCGAGCTGCTTCGGTGATCAGCGTGGGCCAGAGCTCCGACTCGATCCATATTCCAGCGCTACAATGCGACCAAGACAATCAGGTCAGTCAGCTTGACTAAAGCTCGTCAAAATTCAACACTACCAACTAAGTATTCATACTCTGGTTTCCACATGTCGTAGAAGCGCTCAACGCAGCGAGGATGGTCGAGTGGGGCCAAGACGCACACTGCGTCATCCTTCTGCCAACAGATCCAGCACCAAGAGAAATCAGCTCCAAAACTCCGCGAGACATCCCCCAGCTCCAACGGCCACCCACCGATTTGAGTCGTTCTGACAGCACCTGACGCGCAGCCGTCGTGGTGGTCGACACGACTACGCGAACCTTCTTCCCGTCTTGGTTCAGTTTGTTGCTCAGCGCCAAATCCACCAACGGCAGAGCCGACAGACACTCCCCCACCGATGCCCCATGGATCCATAGCGTGAACCAGACGTTGTCACTGCCTGAAACACTTTGCGTTGCCTTCCAATGCGCTTTACCGTTGCCACCGCCAATTTCCCTGGTCAGTCGAGTCAAAATCTCCGATATGAAGCGATTCGGTGCGCACCTGGTACTTCGCTGCGACCGAATCGCTCTGCGGTGATAGCACGTGGCACCAGTCGACGCAAGTCCTTCCGATGGACGTACCAGGCGATGAACGGCATCGACGCTGTCCATAGTCCCCGGTACACAGCTAGCAGCGAAGCCCCAGACATCGCCACTAATCGTTGATACGTACCAACCTAATTGTGCGAGTCCCCGTCTATACAATTCCTCATACAAGCTCAGATAAGTGTACGCGCAAACCAGGAATTGTACGCACTTTCCGACTACACAAACCAGGAATTGTACGCACTTTCGATCATCCACTGCATGTATTGTTGGAAAGTAAGCAAGAAAAGAAGGGATGACCTCACTCATCTTCGCTGTCAACGAGAACTTCCGTCACGAGAAGATATTTGTTCTTGCGTTGTCTTCGTTCGCGACGTGGTCATAGTAATGTTTTGAGAGCTGTCTGTTACACATCTCGGGAATTCAAAGTTTTGCACTCGAGGCGATCACTTCGTGCCATCTCTCCAGCACGAGAGCATGTTATGATGTGTGGATGCACTTGATCACGTTTGCACGCGCGAAAGCTCTGTCCTTCAACTTGCGGGTCAGCGAAGATGATCAGATAACCACACACGGCACTTCAGTGGCTGCTCAACTTGGTCTCACTTCCCGATTTGCCACCTCCGTGATGCGGCAGCTCTTCAACCGTATAAGCCTTGCAGCAATAATTTGCACGACTTTCCTGATTTCCTGCGCCGCAGGCACGTCCGAGTTACGCTGCTTCCCAAAGGACTTCCTCTTCGGCTCGGCAACCGCGTCGTACCAAGTGGAAGGTGCATGGAAGGAGGACGGCCGAACGCCTAGCATCTGGGACGATTTCTGCCGTGAACAGCCTGACATCGAGTGCGCAAATGTCGCCGACGACTTTTACCACCGCTACGCGGACGATATCAAGCTCATGGTGGAAACAGGGCTACAGTCCTTCCGGTTTTCCGTCTCGTGGTCACGCGTGATGAATTGGGACCCGGAGACGCGTCGCATGCGTCCCAATGCCCCCGGATTATCTTTCTACCACGCACTGCTTGACAAGCTGGTTGAAAACGAAATCTCGCCCATTCTAACCATCTACCATTGGGACCTGCCTACGGAGCTGCACAACCAACTGAATCCGCAGGGCTGGCTTAACTCGGAGATCATCGACCACTTCGTGGAATACTCGACGCTGCTCTTCCACGAATTCGGCGACAAAGTAGACTTCTGGACCACCTTCAACGAGCCGCTGTCCTTCGTCGTGTACGGCTACAACACGGGATTGCACCCGCCTGGATTCCACGACTCCGCCACGGTGGTCTATGAGGTGGCGCACAACGTGCTCCTTTCGCACGCGCACGCCGTGAAGAAGTTCCGTGAGCTCAAGGCCCCGTCAAGTGGTGTCATCCAGCAGAATGCTCGCATTGGTATCGTCCTCAACGCGAACCAGTTTTACCCGCTGGATGCCAACAACCCGGATGATGTGGAGGCTACGGAACGCGCGATGAACTTTGAATTCGGCTGGTGGCTCTTGCCACTCACTACGGGCGACTACCCGCCCGTCATGCGCGAGCGTGTTGGAGATCGTTTGCCCCGCTTTACCCTTGAGCAGGCAGCTCTACTCAAGGGCTCATACGACGTTTTCATGCTGAACCACTACTACTCGCGCGCTATCACGGACTGCGCGTCCGAAGCATCCAACACCCCTGCTCCTCGCTCCACGTGGGTTTTGGTCTCGACAAGGGTGTTGACGACACGCACGTGGTGCCAGGATCGCGTCCAGGGCTCCAGGACAGCCAGGGCAACAACTACTGCAAGTCGTACACGGCCTACCCGCCTGGTTACTTGGACACCATCAAGTGGATGCACGCGAAGGACCCATCGGCAGACATTCTGTTGACTGAGAACGGCTGGTGCGGCAATGACGAGGTCGAGAACAAGGATCAGCTGTGGTTCTTCCAGTCGTACACCGAGCAAGTGTACAAGGCTGTTGTGGAGGAGCAGATCCCCGTCATCGGCTACACGGCGTGGAGTTTTCTGGACAACTACGAGTGGGGCTCGTACGGTCCTCGCTTCGGACTCTACTACGTCAACTTCACGGAGCAGACGGGGTCACCCAACTTCACAGAGCCCAAGCCCACGGATCTGCAGCGCATTGCGCGTCCTTCAGCCAGGTGGTTCAGCAAGTTGGCGACCACGGGATGTCTCGACAAGCTGACCAGCGCTATCTCCATGATAACTACTGCAGGAGAATCTGTGACAGTTAGCAACAAGGCAACTTTCTTGAGTGGCCCACTGCTGCAGGGTGTCATGTTGCTCGCAGCTGTCGGCAGTACCATGTTCGTCGCGACATGGCGACGTCGTCACGGATACGCGACGATTCCTCGCTTCTCTTCGAGCTAAAACTCCCCGCATTATGTTTTTAGGCGGTGATATCATCTCGCGTACGGTTTCCGTCCCCTTTACCAATGGAGTAGTGACCACAGCTCAGGTCGTAGTTTCTTGGCATGGTCATCCTCGTAGGAAAAAAAAATGAAAGCAAATTTCTGTCGACTACCGGTAGCTTCAACAGCGTCAAGCATGTCACGGTGGACATGTGCAAATCGCATGCATGTGTCGGCAACTGTAGACGCCGCGGCGTCGACTTCAGTCTTCGCGCAGCACCGTCCTGCCCCAATGATCGAGGCAGTAACTGTCCTCGCGAGAGATGCTTGTCGTCGAGCAATTTATACTCCGTGTGTAATCGAAAAGTTGGATGCGCGTCACCTCGCGACGCAAACTTCCCTCGTCCACCACGAACGAATCGCGCCAGGTTATCGCGGTCTCATATTCCCTTTGCCAACGACTCATTGCCTACGAAGTTTGCCCCCCACGCTCACGAGACCATTAGCGCTATCCTGAGAATACCCGGAAAAACATGGAGATGAAGTACGTGACAGCACTCATTGCAGGTGGAGCGACTGGACTGGGGAAGGCGTTCCTAGAGACGCTGCTCGCGAAGGGCGCCAAGGTCCTCATCATGGACGCAAACTCAGCCGAACTGAAGAGCACGGCGACAGCTCTTCATGCGAAGTACGGTGTGTCTCGCGTTTGCTCTCTGGTTCAAAACACCGCGACACCTGGCGCCTTCGCCCGAGCGTTCGACCAAGCTGCTGTCTCCTTCGACACGCCCATCAACCTGGTGGTGAACGACACGGACATGGCAAACAACCGCTCTCAATTCGACTATAATACACCGCACAGCTGGGAAAGCGCCGTGACTGTTGACTCGATCGCACTCATGCGCACGACGTTAGAAGCGGCAGAGCAGCTGGAAGCAGCTCTCTCGAACGGTGAAGAGGGTATCATTATTAATCTGGCCATGGTGGGCGGACTCGTGGAAATGCCCTTCTGGCCGGCGTACGCAGCAGCGAAGACAGGAGTCTTCGACTTCACCAAATCCATGTATCCACTCAAACCGGTCCGCAACATCCGCGTCATGGCGCTGTGTCCCGGGTTCGTCGACACGGAGATCGGCCACTACATCACCAACGCATTCCCTGGAGCTATGCGTGGCCGGTGCGGCTTCGTCCCGATGGAAACAGTGTGCAGAGATCTTGTTCGCGCGGTGAAGGATAAGCGAAACGCCGGACGCTGCATGATTGTGATGGAAGGAGAAGTCATCTACTACGAAGCGGATTTCTCGGATAGTGCCCTCACCTTCGGTACATGGAGATCCCAGATTACGAACTGAAGACCCAACACCGACATTCCCAGCACCATTTAAAAACGATGAAGTGATGCCCAGCGTATGCTGTTCTGTTGGGAAACTATGTATTGATGCTTTAATGGATTCATGTGCTCCATCCGTTTGTCAAGTAAGTTGAAGTGGTTCAGTTTGCATTGTGCCAATAGTCTGGTACAGTGTTGGCTTGCCACATCAATGGAGACCAAGGTGTCGTGTGTGAACCATGCTGTCCTCGTGACCAACTACTACATGGGGCTGCTGTGCTTGCGCGAAGATTCGATGCAAATTCCGAGGTCTGCATTTATTCAGTCGTCGCTGCCTCAAAGTGTTCCTGCTCCAGCTGAAATGTCGGCTACGGCTGCTCGTCGCAGACGAAAACGGGAGACTGCAGCTCGACTGCGGAAGGAACGAGTGGAGGAGCTCACAGCGCAGGGCAAGTTCGTCCCTTTGAGTGATCAAGTCCAGCAAGCATTGCAGTCTGCGTACGAACAATTCGGTGGCCATCGCTTTGTGCTGCGTGACTTGCTGCCAAGCTTCAGCGATGACAATTCGTTGGCGGCTGGAGACAGGCTGCGAGAGGTGCTAGGCCTGCTGCCAAGAATGTCACGTGGAGAGGCCCTCGACATCACTCACATGCAGCGCAATGGGACCAAGCAGGTTGCAGTTGCCCAGCTGGATGGTGCAGCGGGATCGCTCGTGGTGGTGCCTCCTGGAGCGTGCTTTATTCAGAGCGACGTGCGAGAGCTGGGGACACTGCAGCTAGGAAAACACAAGCTGATTGTGATGGACCCGCCCTGGCAAAACAAGAGCGTTTCACGGGGAAAGCAATACTGCATGTTTGACCATACAGAGCTGTTGAAGATTGACGTTCCGCACATTGCCGACTCACAAGAATGCATTCTTGCGGTGTGGGTGACCAATCGGCCGCTGTACATGACATATCTCCGCGAGCGCGCGCTACCTGCGTGGGGGTTCACGTTTCATGCGTGTTGGTACTGGTTGAAACTGAGCAAGAGCGGTAAGCTCGTTACCCCACTGGACTCGACACATCGTCTTCCTTCCGAAACGCTGGTGGTTGCATACCGTGGTAAGAATGCTGTTCTTGAACAGCAACTACGCCAGAGGCTTGGCAAGAAAACCCGAATTGTGTTGAGCATCCCGCTGCGGCATTCCTGGAAGCCACCACCCAAGTGTTTTTCGACGAAGACGTAGTTTCTCCGACGGACGACAAGATCGAGCTGTTCGCCCGCGAACTACGACCACATTGGACCAGCGTCGGTAACGAGGTGCGTTAAATCATTGTTCTTGTATTGTATCGAAATCTGCATGCTCACGGGTAGTTGTGATCTTTCCTTTTGCAGGTGCTCAAGTTTCAAGTCTGCAGCATGTTCCAGCCAGCAAAGGCTAATTGATTTTGCTTGCAACTAAAGTAAAGTTTAAGAAATTTCAAATGCAGTCGGTTAAAATGATCTGTCCGCACAGAGACTTGTGCCTGCTCGACAACATTTCTGCTGCCGCCTTCTTCCTGGGAGCAGAAGGATCCACACGCAACAAACGTCTCTACGCGAAGTCCGTGTCCCAAAGATTCGGCTTCTACTGCTCACGGGTTGAGAGCGGCGAGAATTTGACACTTTGGTTTCACAAATTTGAAATGGTTGAAAGGCTCGGGTAATGAGATTCCACTATACGCTATCTTCAGGCGTGTAGGCACTACACCCACCGCAGCTCAGATGTCCCTATAGCATTCGTCACTGCCTTTCAAAGCAACATATGTACAATACACTGTCGAGGCTGTCTCAGTGATCTTGGTGATAAATAAATGTCGTCACAATGCCCGAAGGCATATCAAGAGTAGCAAATATTTTTGTAACATCATTGACGGCACTCGACAAAACACACAGGCACTCCACAACACACAGGCGGATTCATAAACATACACTCGATTGGTCTCATCATACAAATGCCTCGAAATTATTCTTCACATTAGGAGTCGGAGACGTCTCGGAGCACGGCAGAACGCAATGCAATAAGACGCTCGTCTTCCTCAGACTCGTCATCTGATTGTGTAATCACTTGAGAACCCAACAAATAGCCTCCCCACACACGTCGCCACTCGTCGTCGCATTTCCTGCTGTGTCCTGCTGCCGGGAAGTTTAAGAATGACCTCACTGGACTTGACCACGGAGCTGCTCGTCCAACGGACGATCGATTGGTTGGTCGTGTCGTCTCGTAAGAAGTCATCCTCGTAATTACGTTTTCTTTCTGGCCTGCGATTGGTTCTGATCTTTTTACCAAATCAAAGCCTTATTCTTCGTCCGATTGGCGGAAATGCCGCGCCGTGTTTTGACTTCAAGCGTCGAGATCGGCAGGGAGCCTTCGTGAATCAGGACCCGAGCTGCTTCGATCTTCTGGGGCCATGAGCGCCAGGAGCAGCAGCTCGAGAGCGAGTGCGAAGTGCTGCGCGGGTGCGAGAGTTTCTTGCGAAATGTTCCGAGAATGGCGGGGAATTGATGCTTTCTTGCCGCGCAGGGAGCTGCGGGCCATGGAGCAGCTGGTGCAGCGGTTCCAGGACGAGCTGAAGGCCGCAAGAGCCGACTGCTGCTGTCGCCCGAGCCGCAAGAACGCCCCGGACGTATACCGAGTGGAGGAGGAGCTGTTCGAGAACCAGAACCTGGCGCCCAGGGGCTCGGCCATGCGCATGTCAAGAGCGGAGCTGCCCGTGCTGTGTCGCGCCAACGGAGAGGAGGCGCGCTTCAGCGAGGTGCGAGGCTGCAGCTGCAGTTCAGTGTGGGAGCAGTGGCTTTGCTGACTGGGCGGCTGTGGACAGGTGACGCTGCCGTCGGAGAATTGGGAGTGGGTGTCGGACTGGCATTGCGATATCCACGCGCACACGGACGAGAGCGGGTGGATGTATGCACAGTCGTGGGAGCAATTGCGAGATCCCGCGCAGTTGCACTACAGGTGATTGAGTATGTTGGCGACGCGTTTTGACAGATGGCTGGAGTAGTCTCATGCGTTTGGGCGCCTGCAGTGAACGGACGATGGATGCTCGAGTGCGACAGCGGAGATGGAAGCGAGAGCGAATGCTGGTTCACACGACGGGCTGCCTTGGGCGCTCAACGAGAGCTTGCTCAACAAAAGTCGACTTGCGTCGATGGTCGGTTGCTTGCTATGATGCGATCGTTGCGGCACATGCGCCAGTGTCAAAGCTTGCCTAATGTGGTGTTCGTGCTTTTCGTCTTCGTTTATTCAGAGCTATGCCAACGGGAGGTTGACACAACAGGTGAATTTGCTCGACAAACGCAAGTATCTCCCTTGCAGGTCTAACGGACTACGTCTGTACTATGGTGGCACTGCAGCTTCTGCGTGCAAACGACAAGATCGAGGAGCTGGAGCGCCGAGACAGAGGCTATCAAGCTCACATGCTGAAGCTGCAGCATACCGTCGATCAGCTGTCGAACGACTTGTACACCCGATCCTTCGATCTGCACGAGCCTGCAGCTGTACCTTACACCGTGACACAGAGCACCGAAGTACTAAAAGAGACGGAGGCGCTCCTCGACGACATGCTGATGGAGCAGGGGTCGCTCGACTGGACACGCTGGCCGTGACCAGCGAGGTGCAGCGTCGACGGTCGGAGATGGTGGCGGCGTGCGAGAACGAGCTGAAGACCACGATAGACGAGTTCAACGACCTTACCCGCACACTGGAGAGGAGACAGTCCCCTCCATCAGCGTGAACGCCCTCACCGTATTTATAAGCCAGTCAGTGGACAAATCATGTCAAGTAGCAAGCAGCAGCGACGTATCTTGCTGCACACGTCACAGGTTTTGTACATTCTATTATTGTCCAATCGCAATCGTTCGCTTTTTTTTCCGTAGTGGGGTCCATACTGAAGCAACGAGCGAATCGAGGCAGGGACCATGACGGACGCGGATGTGTACGCGTTCGAGCAGGAGTTCGAGGACGAATGGGAGGCCATGCACGCGCACGAGATGGAGGCTGCAGAGGAGGAGATGGTGGCCATGGAGGCTGCCGAGAGCCGCGTGGCCAGCCAGCAGCCTGCGGCGGCTCTTGCTCCGCGGATGGAGCCGGACGCAGGGAACGCGCAGCCTCCCGGGACCAGCAGCACCGTGGACGACAGTCTAGCGAGGGCACAGAGCCGTTTGGACTCGGTGCTGGCCCGGTGCGCCACGCTGTTGGGCGAGGACGGAGACGACGTGGCGATGCAGGACGTGGAGGCGAGAGCGGAGCGCGTTACCAGCAAGGAGAAGACAGTGACGACGACGGTGGACACGACGACGGCCGAGTTCCTGTATAGCAGACCGCCTATGGACGTAGACTCGCTGTCTGTGGTGTTGAGAGATGGGAAGAGGATGTTCCTGCGCAAGAAGCGCCACAGTATGCTGCAGTCGAAAAGCGCAGCCACTGCGAGCAGCGCGGCGTCGCTGGTCTCGATTAGGGACATGATGGAAGCTATTGAGAAGGTGGGTTGAAGTGCTGCGGTGAGTGGTGGTCTGTGGTCTTAAAGGTGTTTGTTTTTTTCTGGTGTAGATTGATATCGAAGAAACGGCGGCGAAGGAGGACGAGGCCTTGGCTAAAACGCTCCATCTCGATGATGAAGATGATTCTGCTGCTTCTGATGCGACGCTGTGGCTGGATAAGTATCGTCCACAGAGCTTCCTGGATCTGCTCAGTGACGAGCGCACGAATCGCGAAGTGCTCTCTTGGATTAAATCGTGGGATCGGTTCGTGTTTCCGAAGAAGAAACTCGCTAATGGATCCCTCTCGTCTCCTCCTGCCAAAAATTCAGCATTCGGCAAGTCCATGTGGAACCAGCAGCCAGCAAAGCAGGATAACGCAGATGCTGATGAAGAGGATAAGCGGCCGATGAACAAAATTATTCTGATCTGCGGTACACCAGGCGCCGGAAAGACCACTCTAGCCAACATCGTCGCTCGACACTCAGGATACAATCCCATCGAGGTCAATGCTAGTGACGACCGCACGCCATCAGTGCTTCGGAATAAGCTTATCAGTGCCATGGAGATGCAGTCGATTTTCGGCGAACGCAAACCAAACTGCATCATTCTGGACGAAATTGACGGCGCGATGAATGGTTCCGATGGGAAATCGGCAATTCAGGTTATCCAGGAAATTGCATCAGCACCTCTATCCAAGAAGTCTGCAGGAACAAAAAGTCAGGCAAGAACCAACATCCTCTGACTCGTCCACTCATCTGCATCTGCAACGACATGTATGCATCTGTGTTGCGACCGCTGCGCCAAATCGCTCAAATCTTTATGTTGGAAACACCGCACTCGCAGCGACTTGTTACGCGGCTGAAGTATATCTGCCGCCATGAAGGAATTAAGGCGTCCACTGGTGCATTGGCAGCCTTGTGCTCCAGCGCAGATAATGATATTCGCTATTGCCTGAACACCCTGCAGTTCCAATATATGCAGTCTCGTGGATATGGAAAAGGCAGTACATCGCTCGCAACACTTAATGCTGGAATCGTTGGCCAGAAAGACCATGCCCACGGCATGTTTGAGGCCTTGGATCTTGTTTTCTACGAGACACGGTCCAAATCTGCCAAGGGAGAACGTCCAGCTGCGGAAAAAATTGAGGATGCCGTGGTATCCTTAGGAAACTTCCCCATGCTGATCAATGGTCTGGACGAAAACGTTTGTAAGATGATCTTCAACGACCCCACCATGAACAAGATCTGCGATGTGTTCGAGTGGCTTGGACTGGCAGATGCATGGGAAACTCGCGCACGCAGCGAGCAGCAGTACGTCTTCCAGGGATACATCCCGTTTGCTGCCATTGCAGCTCATGGGTCGTGTTGTACGGGATCGAGGCGTCGTGTTGAATACCCGCGAACACATTTTGAAGCTCAGAAGCGTCGGGAACGCTCTCAAAACATACTGGTGTCCCTGACGGAGGGAGCACAATTGCAGCCAAGCTTGCGCATGAGCACTAGCGTGCTCATCGTCGATGTGGTGCCGTGGCTAATTGCCACGCTATCGCCCAACATTCGACGAATTAACCCGTCACTTCAGACCAAGGAGGAGAAGGCGATGATTCAGCGACTCATCCAGCTCATGGCGTCGCTGGGGCTTTCATTCCGCCGCAAATACTTGTCTGACGGCACCGAAGACTATGCGCTCGAGCCGTACGTATTGATTTGCTTCGTATCGTATAAGTTCTCCTACCGTTTTGTTTGTCACGCTAATGTTTTACGTTTCCATCCGGTTAATTGATACAGAGCGTTGAATGAGCTCGTGGTATTCCGAGGCAACGAAGGCGGTGCAGCATATCAATCGATGCTTCCGATGACGGTCCGTAAAATGATCGCGCGCGAGGTGGAGTTGGAACAAATGCGTCGGAATGAAAACATCGCAGCCCCATCGAAAATCGAAATGTCAGCAAGGAGGTACCGGCTCACAAGCCAACTGATCTCGTAACTGAAAACAAGAGCTCGAAGACTACTTTCATTCTCCCGGAGCTAAGCGGTGCGTTCCCTGAACCTTGTCCATGTCTTGGTCGATTCATCGTGCTTACTGCTATCTTGTTTTGATCAACAGAGGCTGAGCTGGTGAAGAAGGATGAAGCTTTACGCAAGCGCAACCCATTCGCTTTCGCGCACCGTGAGGCCAAGCGGAAACGCGACGAGGTGCTGAACGAGCAGAACAAGCAGCAGCGTGCCAGCCACGCCTCCACGGGGCGCATCGTGCGCTACAAGTTCAACGAAGGCTACACGTGCGGCATCAAGACGACAGTGTACGTTCGTGATTTATTATAGAGCACCACACGACTGCGCGCCTGCACATACAACCAGCCAGTGAGTCTGCTCCATTGTCTCCCCTCCTACTTCTTGGCTTTCTTTTTCTTCTTGGACTCCTTCTTGCCCACAGTGCTCGTCGGTGCCGCCGCTGGTTTCGCGGTGGGGGACAGCGGCGTGGCAGCCGGCAGCGCCTTCATGGGCCCCAGCACCTCCTGCATGACGAAGCGCAGCAGCCTGGTGAGTCGCGACAGGTTGGCGGCGTCCGTCGTGGTGTACTTGACGGCCTCGGCGCCGCCTGCCGACCGAGGGGACGCCGGCGTGGGCTTGGCCGCTTGGTGCGCCACGCGCGAGACCACCTTGATGCCGCTCTTGGTCGCGCGTGTCTTGAGGAAGAAGCGCGAGTTGAGCGGGTCCCCTACGAAGGCCAGCTTGGTCTGCTCCTCGAAGCGCTCCCAGCTCACGTTGCCATGGCCGCGCCGCTCCATCGCTCGACACGTATCTTCAGAAGTGCCGCTTGATCGTGAAGCAGGTCGGCGACGGTTACGCAATGAGTCCGTCTGATTGGGAGATATTTCGGGACGGTTATTTTTAGATCGGGCAACTTCAACAGGTGAATGACGACGCTGATTGACACACAATTCGGAGCAAGACGTGGCCATGGAGAGCGAGCAAGTGCTCGCGGTCAAGGAGCTGCTGCAGAAGATGCTGATTGCCGGACAGGACGAGGAGCCTGTGAGCGCGCCGCAGAAGGGCGTGGTACGGAACGACCACCTGCTGGAGCTGATTGGCGTCGCGCCGTCCGAGTTGAGTCCGAGTGACAACTGCTCCGTTATCTCACCGGAAGACAGTGAGGAGGCTGCAGTGACGCCACTGCAGCTGTCGTCGCCATCTCTAAAGCATCACACGTGTCTTCCGGACTGCATCTGCAAGAAAGTTGCGGTGAACTTTCGCGGTCGTACAGGTGCGGACGCACAGCAGAGCGGCAATGACAACTCCTCGTCGGGATGCATTGAGCTGCCCGTTAAGGAAAATGTTCGAGCAGGCAGCTTTTCTTCTGGAATTAGGATCAACAAGACGTCGGCAGAGCTGTTGCGCAAGAGTGCGACCTTCGAGCCAGACTTTCAAACGCGTATGAAGCAGTTCCTGATGAAGAACCAGCAGAAGAGGGAGAGCATTCGCCAGTCACTCGCGGTCGAGGAGGACACGGGTATCGTGCCGATGCCGCGCATCAACCGGGTACATTCTTGCATCGATAGAATTAAAAATGCTTATGAACCACTACTAACACGCTACTGCGAATGCTCTGACAGAGATCAAAATGTATTCCGCGAAATGTATCCCATCTCATGGCGTGGAACTTCGAAAAAAAGCAAACTCGCCCGGATGCGAGACGCTGAGACCGCTAGACAAGAGGGGTCATGTGTGGGCAAGCCTTTCATTAGCAAGCACTCTGCGTCTCTGTTCGCAAAGAGGCAAGATGACGTCGCACTGTGCAAAGTGGAGGATCGGCTTCATTTGCTTGGTCTCATCTATCAGTACCAACAGGAAGAGCGGAAGCATGCACAAGAGAAGCGAGCGACTACGGGTGTGCATCCTCGCTTGGCGCCTCATTCTGTAAATATGCAGCGCCGTCGGAGGTTTTCAGTGCATGAGCGCCTGTATCAGTTGTCCAAGCGTGAAATTGTTGTGAAAAGTAACAACGAGCATGAGGCTCACTTAGACAAGACTGCAGCACATAGCAAGCGTGAGAGATACAAGAATGACAAATGCTTTGAGGACACGGTGAGACGGCTTCATGCTAAGGAGAAGCAATACAAAGAGAAGCAACATCTTCTGAGCGAAAAGCGTGAGCAGTACTTCGAGAATCTGAGGGTGGGCCAACTATTTTCCGCTATCATTTGTCTTACCTTCACTAACTTGCAGCACTTTGTATGGATGCAACAGAAAGAACCCAAGATGAGTGCCCGAAGCCGCAAGCTTGCTGCAAAGAGGAAGCTAAACCCATCTCCGAAAAGTCCTCTACGTTGTGGTTGCTGCGGAGGAAGAGAAGACCCAGAGGGAAAGTGCGGATGTACAATACAGTCCCGAATCAACCAAAAACATGCTATGGAGATTTACAATCGCCACGTGCGGTGGAAAGATGACAACGAGGCCAAGCATTTCCAGCAGAAGCAATTGCAGGAGACGATGGCGATGGCCGAGTGCACATTTCGGAATCCATTCTATCAGAAGGCATGGAACGCTTTCGAGGATCAGCTGCAAAAGCCTACTAAGGTCGGCAGCAAGGCAGCTAGTGCCGCATTTTTCAAGCGGTGCATGCTTTGGACGGAGAAGCGAGACAGACGCCTCGCTCGCGAGAAGAAGGAGATCCAGGAGCGGCAGCTGGAAGAGTGCACGTTCAAGCCGCGCATCACTCCTCGAGCAGCGACTGCGCAACGCAGACAGTCAAACCAAGCAGACCACGCGCCAGTATCTAGCGGGTTGTCCGGTCTGAGCTGCTTTCTCGACTGCTCGAGCGTGTCATCTCCTGAGCGCGGCGAGCTCGCATCCGAGGAGCTGCTCTCACAGCTGTACAGCGCGCTGGACCTCGAGGCGCTTGCTAGCGAGCTGTCTCCCACGCACACCAACTCGACCGGCTCGGATGACGAAGGCGCGCACGGGTATCCGAAGTACACCTTCACTGACTGCGGCGAGTTCGCCGGGCGGTGAGCTGTGTGCTACACTTCACATCTGCGTTGCACCGTCACACGTCGCAGATAAATCCCGGTATTGCATATCCGCCAATGAAATCGCTCTGTCTCTTTTCCACCAATGCGCGCGCGTTTCGGTTTCTCCCCCTGGTCCTTTCACTTGCGAACTCTCCGCTTGGTGGTGAAAGCTCAGCGCGGGTTAGCAAGTGAAGAGTGTTGGTCAGTGGAAACCGGGCCGCTCCTTCGACGCCCTTCGTGCCCCCGCCCCCTTCTCAGCCCCCGAGCCCAAGGGCAAGCGACACAGCAACAGCCATGTCGTCCACGCAGTTCTCGTACTCGAGCGCGCCTGCGCCGCGTCAAGTACCTGCAGTTCGGCGTGTTCAGCCCCGAAGAGATCCGCGCCATGTCGGTCACGAAGCAGACGAAGGTCAACGACCGCATCATCCCGGACGGCATCTCGCGCCCGGAGACCTATCTGAACGGCCACCCGGTGATCGGCGGCATCGGCGACCCGCGAATGGGCACGTGCGACTTTCGCGCGCGCTGCAAGACCTGCGACTGTACGTCGAGTAGATCTAGTCTTTGTATACTAAAGCCACCTCCTATTCTCTTCTCCTCCTCTGAAGGAGGATGGGCTCTGTTGACAGCGTATAGTGACGCTGTGATGCTGCTTCTTGTTTCTTCTTCTGGTGTGCAGGCACATACAGCGGCAGTGGCGGCAAGGTGAACGACTGTCCCGGCCACTTCGGCCACATTGAGCTGGCCAGACCCATGTACCACCTGGGATTCATTAAGGAAGTGCTGAAGATCCTGCGCTCGGTGTGCTTCCACTGCTCCAAGGTGCTGAGCGACGAGCGCGACCACCGCTTCCGAGCGGCCATGAAAATCAAGAACGGCAAGCGCCGACTGAAGGCGGTGTACGAGATCTGCAGCAACAAGAGCATGTGTGAGTACGGCGAGGAAGCCGACATGGAGAAGATGCGCGAGGACCTCAACATCGGTCTTCAGGGCGGACTCGACGACAAGTCCAAGCCCAAGGAAGGCGGCCACGGTGGTTGTGGTGGTCTTCAGCCCAAGTACCGCAAGCAGGGCATTAAGCTGCTGGTGGAGTTCCCCGAGCAGATGGAGGATGTCCCTGGATCTGGTGACCGTAAGCAGAATTTGCCTGCTGCCAAGGTACTGTCAATCTTCAAGAACATTTCGGACGAAGGGTGCTTCGCGCTGGGACTGGACCCGCGATGGGCTCGCCCTGACTGGCTCATCATGACGTTGATGCCAGTGCCACCGCCGCATGTCCGTCCGTCTGTGGCAATCGACGGCATGGCGCGTGGTGAGGATGATTTGACGCATAACCTGGCGTCAATCGTGAAGGCAAACTTGGCGCTGCTGAACTGTGTGCGCAAGGGTGAGCCATCTCATATCATCGAACAGTTTGAGCAACTGCTTCAGTTCCATTTGGCCACCTTCCTCAACAATGAGCAGCCTGGCCTCCCTCAAGCTCAGCAGCGGTCTGGCAAACCGCTTAAGACACTGCGACAACGTCTGCGTGGCAAAGAAGGCCGTATTCGTGGTAATCTGATGGGCAAGCGTGTGGATTTCTCAGCGCGTACTGTCATTACCGCTGATCCCAACATCGAAATTGACCAAGTTGGTGTTCCGCGGTCGATTGCCATGAATTTGACTGTGCCAGAACGTGTCACACCGTTCAATATGAACTACATGCACCAGCTGATCGCCAACGGCCCGCTAGAGCACCCTGGTGCGAAGTACATCATTCGTGAAGACGGCAACCGAATTGATTTGCGGTACATTAAGAACAAGTCGGATCTTGCTTTGAAGTGTGGCTGGATTGTGGAGCGACATCTTCGTGATGACGATTTGGTGCTCTTCAACCGTCAACCTTCTCTTCACAAAATGTCTATCATGGCACATCGCGTGAAGGTGTTCGACTGGTCGACGTTCCGCTTGAACTTGTCTGTGACATCACCGTACAATGCTGATTTTGATGGTGATGAAATGAATCTGCACGTTCCGCAGTCTATGACTGCTCGTGCTGAAGCGCAGGAGTTGATGATGGTGCACAAAGTGGTTATCACGCCGCAGAGTAATCGCCCTGTGATGGGTATTGTGCAAGATTCGTTGCTTGGTGTGCAGAAGTTCACGAAGCGAGACATTTTCGTGGAAAAGGATGTGGTGATGCACCTGCTGATGTGGGTATCGAACTGGGATGGCAAGGTGCCAGCTCCTGCTATTCTGCTGCCTAAGAAGGGTGAGCTAGGCAAGTATACACCGATCTGGACGGGCAAACAGATGTTCTCCATGATTATCCCACCGATTAACTTTACTGGGTTCTCTTCCACTCACAAAAGCTCGGAAAAGTTCTCGGAATTGGCTCCAATCGATTCGCGTGTGATTATCCAACGGGGTGAACTGCTGGCTGGTATCGTTGATAAGAAGATTATTGGTTCGTCAGCCGGTGGTTTGATTCACATTACGATGCTCGAAAAAGGACCCGAGGAGACGAAGCGGTTGTTAGGTGCAATCCAACAATTGGTAAACAACTGGCTGGTTGGTCGTAGTTTTACAGTGGGTGTGAGTGACACAATTGCCGATGTAGGCACGTTGAAGACCATTGTGGATATCATTACACAAGCCAAGGTGCAAGTGCACGATTTGGTTCAGCGTGGTCAGAAGGGTAAATTGGAGACCCAGCCTGGCCGAACTATGGTTGAGTCATTTGAAGGTCTGGTTAATATCGTGCTGAATACTGCACGTGATCAGGCTGGTCGTGAAGCACAGGGCAGTCTGGATGAGACAAACAATATTAAGGCAACGGTGACGTCCGGTTCCAAGGGTTCCTTTATTAATATTTCCCAGATTATTGCCTGTGTGGGCCAGCAGAACGTTGAAGGTAAGCGTATTCCGTATGGCTTCAACCACCGTACATTGCCTCACTACGGCAAGGATGATCTGGGCCCCGAGAGTCGAGGATTCGTCGAGAACTCGTATCTGAAGGGCCTGACGCCGCAGGAGTTCTTTTTCCACGCTATGGGTGGTCGTGAAGGTCTGATTGATACAGCTGTCAAGACGGCTGAGACGGGTTACATTCAACGTCGTCTCGTGAAGGCTATGGAGTCGGTTATGGCGAGATACGATGGTACAGTGCGAAATGCACAGGGTGAGATTATTCAGTTCTTGTACGGTGAAGATGGTATGGATGCTGTATGGGTCGAGAAGCAGCGATTTGAGTCGCACAAGCTGAACAAGAAGCAGTTCGAGAAAAAGTATATGTTTGACCCTACGAGTGAAAATCTCGGCTGCGTGCCTCTGTGCCCAGACCAGCTGTACCTCGAGCCTGATATTATCAAGGATATTCGTACAAACCAGCGGACGCAGCAGCTCCTGCGCGAGGAACTAAACCAGCTTCAGAAGGATCGTGTTAACTTGCGTGTCATTCTGGCAAGTCGTGGTCAAGGACAGGAGTCCGACAACGCAGCCCAGATTCCGGTGAATATTCGACGCTTGGTAGAAAATGCCCAGCAACTGTTCAGTATCGACATGCAGAAGCCGTCAAGTCTTCACCCATCCCGCATTATTGAGGGCGTGAAAGAGCTTTGCAAGAAGATCATTGTTGTCCATGGTGATGATAAGTTAAGTGTCGAGGCTCAAGAGAATGCAACATTGTTCTTTCAAATCTTGCTGCGATCAACACTAGCGTCCAAGTGCGTCACGCTGGAGCACCGCCTGACGGAGACAGCTTTCGAGTGGCTCATTGGTGAGATCGAGTCGAAGTTCACGAGTGCGTTGGTGTCTGCTGGTGAAATGGCCGGTGTGGTGGGTGCGCAGTCGATTGGTGAACCTGCGACACAGATGACTCTGAACACATTCCACTACGCCGGTGTGTCCGCAAAGAACGTGACGCTTGGTGTACCGCGTCTGAAAGAAATTATGAACATCGCGAAGGATGTGCGGACACCGTCGCTGCGTATCTTCTTGACGCCCGACTGTGCACATGATGCCGACAAGGCCAAGTTCATTCAGTCACAGCTAGAGTACACGACGCTGGCTGATGTGACGGCTAACACATCGATTTATTATGATCCGGACCCGATGAACACAGTTGTTGAGGAAGATCAAGAGTTCGTGTCTACATACTACGAAATGCCTGACGAAGATACGCCGATCGCGCGTTCCCCGTGGCTTCTTCGTATTGAACTGAACCCGAAGATGATGGCAGACAAGAAGCTGACAATGCGTGAAATTGCCGCACAAGTGGAGTCAGAGTACGGCCAGGATCTGTCATGTATTTTCACGGATGATAACGCTGACCGTCTGGTGCTGCGCATCCGCATCATGAGTGACGAGGAAGAGAAGCTGCAGCGCACGGGTGAGTCTGCTGTGGGACAGGAAGATGACACATTCCTGAAACGTGTGGAGCACAACATGCTGACGCAGATGAAGCTGCGCGGTATTGAAGGCGTGAAAAAGGTTTACATCCGCGAGGGTCCATCGACGCACTGGTTCGACGACGTTGGATTCAAGATGATGAACGAGTGGATGCTGGATACGGATGGCACGAATCTGTTAGATGTGATGTGCTACCCGCAGGTCGATTCCACGCGGACGATTTCTAACGATATCGTCGAAATCATCCAGGTGCTAGGTATTGAAGCCGTTCGTCGTGCGCTTCTGAACGAAATTCGACAGGTTATTTCCTTCGATGGTGCTTATGTGAACTACCGGCATCTGGCGTGCCTGTGTGATGTGATGACGTTCCGTGGTCACTTGATGGCTATCACTCGTCATGGTATCAACCGAGATGATTCGGGCCCGCTTGTGCGATGTTCGTTCGAGGAAACTGTCGAGATTCTGATGGACGCTGCTATGTTCTCTGAGGGAGACCCGCTGACAGGTGTGTCTGAGAACGTTATGCTTGGCCAATTGGCTCCTCTTGGAACGGGTCTCATGGACCTGGTGCTTGACGCGAAGAAGCTCGCGAATGCTATCGAGTACGAAGCCTCGGAGATTCAGCAGGTTATGCAGGGTCTTGACAACGAATGGAGGAGTCGGACCAGGGACCAGGCACGCCGATGGCGACGCCGTTTGCGTCGACGCCCGGCTTTTCGGCATCGTCACCATTCAGTCCTGGCGGTGGTTCGTTCTCGCCAGCTGCAGGCGCATTTTCGCCAATGGCGAGCCCGGCGTCTCCGGGCTTCATGGCTGCGTCGCCTGCGCACAGTCCTGCATCGCCGTTGAACCCCTCGTCACCAGCGTACAGCCCGATGTCACCCGCTTACAGCCCGACCTCTCCGGCCTACAGCCCGACGTCACCTGCGTACAGCCCGACATCTCCGGCTTATAGCCCGACGTCACCGGCTTATAGCCCAACGTCACCGGCGTACAGCCCGACATCGCCAGCCTACAGCCCAACGTCTCCTGCGTATTCGCCAACGTCGCCAGCTTATTCGCCGACGTCTCCGGCCTACAGTCCGACGTCCCCGGCTTATAGTCCAACTTCGCCTGCTTACTCACCGACATCGCCAGCGTACAGTCCGACGTCTCCAGCGTATTCGCCAACGTCACCTGCTTACAGCCCGACGTCGCCCGCGTACAGTCCAACTTCACCTGCGTATTCGCCTACGTCTCCGGCCTACAGCCCTACGTCTCCGGCTTACAGTCCTACGAGTCCGGCTTACAGCCCCACATCGCCGGCCTACACGCCTGCGTACTCGCCGACGTCGCCTGCATACAGCCCGACATCACCGGCCTATTCACCGACTTCGCCTGCATATTCGCCGACGTCGCCAGCGTATTCGCCTACGTCTCCTGCTTACTCGCCGACTTCACCAGCGTACAGCCCGACGTCTCCGGCTTACAGTCCGACTTCGCCTGCTTACAGCCCTACATCGCCTAGCTATAGTCCGGCCTCGCCGGAATACAACCCGACGGAGGGCTACAATCCACAAGCGAGCGGGTACAGTCCGACTGATGGCGATGAGAAGAAGGAAGAAGACGACGCTGCTAAGTAAGCGAGCGGGGCGCGTGAGTATGCCAACGGAGGGCGAGATGATGTGCATTACGAAAACAGCAGCGAAATAGCAAGAGTCGTTGATGCTTCACGGAGCAGGTCGATTCGTAGCTGTGGTGAAAGATAAGTTAGAACGAATCGCGAGCAAGCCCCTGCGCGCGTTCGTCTGCTTGTCATGCATGTGTACAGGAACGCCGCCATAAAGACCTAAAGAAAACAAACAGCATTTGCACTTCATATTCAGTTCAGTTTTTGAGAACGAGAAAAAGGCAAGAGGACGATGCCTCTCAGTCTCTAGCTATGGCTGGCTATCCACTCCGTGTCTACTCGCTTAGCGCAATTAGCGCCATGAGTCCAATGCCAGCACACATGGCGGCTGCCTCCTTCAGAGACTGGACAAGCGAGCAGTCTTCCAGCAGCTCCGGCATCACACTCGTGCAAGCAATGTAGATAAACCCGCCAGCTGTGAACGGCGAGATCCACACGGAGCTCGAGTCTCCAGCGCCTTCCATCAGCAGCCCGATAACCGTGCCAATCATAGCCCCAATGGCCGTGAGCAGCTGCGTGACCATAGCTTCACGTCGCGTGAATCCGGACTGGATGAGGATGGCAAAGTCGCCGATCTCGTGGGGCAGCTCGTGAAGTAGCATCGCCACCGTAGTAGTCCAGCCCGTTCCACGCACGAACGTAGCTCCAATAGCCAATCCGTCCGTGAAGTTGTGTGAGAAGTCTGCTGCCAGATTCAGGTACCCTGCCGCCGCAATGGGCTTCTTGCCAGGCTCCGAGCTCGGCGCTTCCTCGTCAGCAGGGGGCAGTTCCGTGTCGTCCTTTCCCTCCTTGTACACCGTGCGCTTCCGCGCTGTGGTAGCATTGCCAGACGCCGACGACGCACTGCCATCCTGGATCGAGGCCGACTGGTGTGCATGTCCGTGCGAGTGTCCATGACCGCCTCCCGTCTGTGCCCGCACGAATTTCTCCAGCATGAGGAAGGTCATCATGCCTGCCAGCGTCCAGAGCCACACATAAAGGTCCGCCATGGAGTGCGAGTGCCCCTCATGGTCGTGGTCGTGGTCATGGTCGTGATCATGACTGTGCCCCTCTGGCAGCGAGTGCGGCAGCAGATGCAGCAGTGCGTCGCCCAGTAGGCCCCCGGCCGCGAAGCTCAGGAACACGCGCAGCAGCGGCTGCTGATGCTCCTGGCTGCCGACGCCCAGCGGCACCACGAGCAGCACCAGCACGGGCGCGGCACCCACCAACGCAGTGGCGAAAAGCGCCTCTGCCCAAACCAGCGGCGCGAAGCGCTCGGCCCGAGGATTGGTCGCAGTCGCAGTCACAGTCTCCTTATGGTCGTGGTCGTGGTCGTGGTTGTGGTCGTGCACCTTGGGCTCGACGTCGTGGCCCTCCAGTCCTCGCACAGCGGGCGTCAACGGCGCTTGGTCTGCGGCGGTGAGGCCGATGGCCAGCAGGGTCAACGCCACCACCAGCACTGCGCTCCTCATTAGAGTCAGATGGCGATAATGTGAGGCAGTCGGTGGCGCGGATGTGAGATATGTATCCGGTGGCGAGAGCACGCTCTGATTTGTACCGGAACAGACGGATGGCTGATAAGCAAAGGCTCACCTGCAGACTGCAGGTGCAGTGCAGACGGCAATGGTGCAAGTTGCAGTGCCGCATTGTGCGATGTGCGGCGCCGCCGTTTTCCACGCATGTTGCAGTTGTGTCGGTGATCTGACTGCAAGTGAACTTCAAGCCTAAATAATCCACGCGGCTTGAACCACCCGGGCACCGGAATCTCGACAGCGATGGTGCCGCACGCAAACTGCAAACTGCAAACTGCAACGCGGTGACGTAGTTGAACCACAAGCTCAGCAATGGCCTGACGTGTCGGTCTGTCGCACGTTTAACGCCTCTACTTCAACGCAATCGGGACAATCGAGCGCTTCGTTATCGATAAAAAGTCTACTACGACCAAATTTACACACTGCACACACTGTAGCTGCTCTACCTTTCAGACGTTCTTAGTGAGCTCGAACTCGATCACCTCGTCCAGCACACTCATGCTGCAACGACCGATGTCGCCCACCGCAGCATCGGCCGCAGGCTGGCAGTGGTCTGCCATTGCAACGCTCTGGGGCCTTGAGGATACGAACTGGGTCGGTTCGCAGTTCGCTTGAAAGGCCGAGAGCTGGTCGTGGAACGTCATCTCGACCGAGTCGGGCGAGAACACTGGCGGCACGGGCTCGAATTTAGGCATGACCTCGCTCGCATTGAGCAGTTGAGGTGATGCCATCTCCAGCTGAGGTGCAGGCCGATGAACGGGGGTTCCTGTCATATGAGCGTACTGGTAGGACGGAAACGTGTTGCTGCTCCGGGTGAGCTCCGGGTGGCGGTTCTTGATGTGGCGAGTGAGGTTCCC
The DNA here is from genome assembly GCA_011947335.1 of Phytophthora constricta. Classification (NCBI taxonomy): domain Eukaryota; phylum Oomycota; class Peronosporomycetes; order Peronosporales; family Peronosporaceae; genus Phytophthora; species Phytophthora constricta. Next base: position 96,484 of record JAAVTI010000619.1, on the reverse strand, counting down.
GGCCGTGCTGAAGGTCTTGGTGCAGCCCGGCACGCGGCATGAGTGCGTCCTCCTGCCCATGTGTATCTTGGTGTGGTGGTTTAGCTTCTCCTGGCTCGGGAAGGACCGCTTGCAGCCGTTGATATCGCACTCGAACGGCTTGAGCGACGCGTGCAGTCGCTTGTGGCGCGCGAGGTTGCCCGACGTGCTAAAGCGCCGGCTGCACTCTGCCAGCGGGCACACGTAGGGCTTCTCGCCCGTGTGCGTCTTCAAGTGCTCGCTCAGCGTGAACTTGCGGTTGAAGCGCCGGCCGCAGCCGGGCTCCTCGCACAGGAACGGCCGCTCCTTGGACGAGTCTGAGGACGACGACGCTGGCGACTGCTGGCCGTCGCTGACGGGCGTTGCGGAGCCGTACAGGTGGAAGAAGATGCCGCTGTCTGATCCGTTTGCGTGGTTGCTGCTGCTGGGCGAGAGCGGCTGAGACAGAAGCGACATCATGGTCGAGGCGGTCGATCCACGCTGCAGGGGGCCAATTGAAGAGTGAGCGACGCATGTGAGCAGGATGGTCGCAGCTGGCGGCCCGCCGTCAAGGCCACTTTTGGTTCCAAGATGGGTCAAGCGTGGACAAGTCGCGCGGTTCGTCTCCAGCACGGCTATGGCCTGCAGACGGCCCGACGGAGGGTGCATCACGGCGCCCTGGCCCGGCCACGCGGCTCCGGATCTCGCTTCTGCACACGAGCGCCGGCCGGATGCTGAGCTGAGCGCGCAGATCCCGCCGCCGCGCGAAATACTTTTGCGAGCCTGCTGCTGCTGCTGCAGGCTGCGCCAACGCAGACCAGCACTGCTTTGCTTTGCTGTTCTGTGTCTGCGCGGTTTGGTTGAGCTTGTACGCGAGGACGCAGAGGCCCCGCGTAGCATCAAGATGTCTGCCTGCAGACGGAAGCCTCTCGAACGCAGGCCTATTAGCTAGCAAGTGATCCATAGACCTGCGTGGGAACTGTCTGTTGCCGCCAGCGTGGGAGAACGCATCACCTGGGTGGGTCCCAATCGCCTCGGAGCCCTCCGGCTCGCTCGGCATTTCCGATACACCCTTCAGTGCTCCATGTCACGCTTGATTAGAGAGCGCTTGCTTGCGTGCGTCAGCTATTTAGCTGCTGCTGCTCACAGGCGCAGGTTCTCCGTGGCAGCAGACTCGGCGCTCGAAAGAGCATGATGCAGAGAGCGCCTGGCGCGCAACCGGGCATCGGCGTTAAACCAGCGGCGAGGTTGAAGCTGGAGCCGACTGGAGCCAAGCAGCACTTGCGCCCACACCTATTATACGTGTACTGAAGCACGAGATCGGACCGCCAGACGGCAGGCATCATCAAACGAGTGTCCTGCGAAGCGTCCTCTGCTATTTGCCTGCCACGCTCGCCTCGAGTTGCGTCAGTGGCGCTGGACTAACACGACGCGCCGCTCGTATCGGCCCGCAGCCTCTTCTTTGGCGGCGCCGGAACAGCGGACATTGCGGCAGGATGGGAATGGGGACAGATCGCCTCGAGAAGGGGACAGATGCAGTCGTCGAGCCCCGAACGGCAACGGCACGCACAATCGAGGCAGCGGAAAGCAGGCCAAGGGCTTACGACCGACGTATTAATACATGAACGTGGAATTGAGACCTGAGCCAGCGTCCTGGCATGCCGTTTACAGGAAGCAGGACCAAGGCACTTGACACGATTGCGCATTCCGCCGTACGCTCCCAACGCGTGACGGACAGCGCGTGACGCGCAGCAACGTGGGCTCATCTCAGCGAGACGCTGAGCTCGTGCTGATCCTCGGAGTAGCGGGGCCCTTCGGGCCCCGCTGCCGTCGCCGCCGTACCTGTTTACGGCATCCGCGCCGCTTGATAAGCTTTCTGTCAGGCCCAGGGCAGGCCGGTTGCATGCGGAACAGCGCCTCGTGCGTCTTCTGAAGTGTCCACTCGGAGCACTCGTCAGTGTGTTGCAATCGGGCACGCATCGTCGGAACTGAACGACTCCTGTGCGATGGGGAGCCGACTTCGGTGCTGCTGCTCGATCGGCATGGACCTCGTCATACAGCTAGATATTACAATAATAGCTGCACGACGAGGTCTTTGCCGGTGCTCACAAGGGAGGCTTGGTCCATCACCTGTCCTCAGGACAGTGTCCTGCAGACAAGAGTGCTCGGATTATCCAAAGAACAGTATTGTATTACTCACTACTACTTAACCGTATTAATATTGATTGTATTAATAATAATACCACGATTCTTAAAAGCTGATTTTGTATTATCCGTATTAATATGAGGTTTCAAATTTGTATTAGATGTGATACGTTTTAATACTTTGGCACGCCGGAGGTTGTGATCGATATAGTGGCAACAATTCCGCAGTCCGCGAATCAAGTGATGATCCAGCCCCGTTGTCTCTCACATATACCGGGAGATCCTCCAACGACATCTCCACCGGAGATCCGTTATTGCAATGCATTAGCGCTCCAGCGCATCCGCTTCCTATTTTATTAGAGCTTAATGTTTTCGATCAAGAAAACATTAGCGATGCGGTCACCACGCCATCTATGACCTTCGGAGAGGCTTCGGGCGACGCGTACGTGACCCAAACAGACACATCGGTGGACCAGACCGCCACGAAAGCGGACACTACGCTCGTCGACACCAACGCAGTGCAGATGCAGCAATCACTTAGTCCCCGACCTTCGCTGACGGCACGACCGACGCAACCGGTGACCTAATTGATGCTTCCGTGCTCAGACCGACACAGTGCTACCGGTACTGATCACACCCGTCACCACTGCTCCGACAACACCGACGGAAGGTGCCGAGACGCGTGCTCGTCTCTGGCGCATGCAACTCCGGCAGCGATGGACAGATCAACGACTACACAGCATACAGACTCGATCCTGGCGCCGATTGCGCCGCCAACCGAGGAGGAGGCGCGACCTCAGCAGTTTGCTCTACTCTATAGTGTTTCTGGAAAAAGTATTATCACAAGGATTGTCCTTTTCGTATTAATAACTAATACTTACTTTTTAAAAACGGCCTTAGTATTACGACATATAAATCCTGACCTTGGCATTGTATCAGTTACACTGGTACACGCTTTTTCCCGCTTATCCGAACCTCTGAGTGCGGCACCCAGTCGACAGCGTCCACCCGGTCGGCAGCGTTTACGATGTGAAGGAAAGTTTCGGAAAGGCCGCGGATGATATGACTAGCGCTTTCTGTCACTACAGATGAACCCTCATTAGTTATCCCCAGATTTGGAATACCCGCTCATATGGAATAAAATGTTGTTTCCCTATGATTAACTAGGTAGACATGGTAAAACAAAGCTAAGTATTTATTACAAAATCCACGCTGATGTAATATGTAATTGAGAATCGACAAATATTTCTCCAAAGGGGTCCTTAACTATGGAAAAGTAGCCTTCGTCCAGGTCGGTCTGTGCGAAGTCTGCAACAAACCGGCACTTTCCGTCCTTGTGTATTTCCCAAGTCCTCTCGGAAGACTCGCTGAATTTCCTCACCGATTTGTCTGTCGCCCCTTTAATACAGAATCGGCACAACTAAAACCAGAGAAATTGTTATATAGACAATCCTCTTCTTAGTGGTATCCCATTTAGTGATACCCTCTAGTTAGTGCTGTTAGACCCTTCTCCCGATGACCGTTGGTATACAAAACCAAGTCAAAACTTCCTCCGACCTCTAAATTGTGCTTTGTGATACAAAAACCTCGCATATCACCAACTAGAGGTGCGTAACTATTGAGTCCGGCCATTCCGTGAGCTACCAAGGACAGTTGCTGTTTACGCCCTCGCTTTCAGCCTAACTCCTCTCTAAACGCACTCTGCATCGATCGGAAGCCTCTCACTGCCGCGGATGGCACGCCCAAAGCCTCAGCGTGAATAAAGAGCTTGGCCATCCACTGCAGTCGCTCCTGTACAGTAGTTTCTCGGCAGTAAGGTTTGCGGCTGTCACCACCGTATCAGTCATCTCATGCAGGTGTCCGTCTAACTACACTCAAGGTTGTCCTACTCAACCTCAGCTGAAATCATAGCCTGAAAATGAAGGCGCATAAGCTGGAACGTTGTCTGAGCCCAGTGGGCAAGATGGCTTTGACTGGCAGAGGTATAGTCGTCCTAATGACGACAAATGTGCAGCTGCTGGGCATTGGTGAGCCTGATGCGGGAGCTGGATGGCTTGGTGGGCGATGACATCGTGTGAGCTTCAGAAATGAGCTTCGACCAGTAAGCTGGCCCACGATGTCGCCGCCAGTGGTGCTGCAGAAGCCGAACCACAGCCACCAATGTCAAATGTACCTCTTACATGGTACAATTCTTGAAACTGATACCTCTTGCTAGTGATAAATAGCCTCTTCCCGAGGATATCACTAAGAAGAGGATTGTTGCTCAAGAAGAATTCGTTGATTAACTAGTAGAAACAAAGTCGTGCGTGCGCGCGGGACAGCTCTGGATTTTACGAGGAAGCTCCGTCTTGGTAAACTTCAGATCGACAGGGGTGAAATACCTGGGGTTAATTCTTCAGTAAAAAAGCGTGTACTGTACAAGTTTTACAGATACTTATGCCGAGGTCAGGATTAATATGTCGTAATACTAAGGCCCTTATTAAAAAGTGAGTATTAGAATTAATACCACTAGGATTAATCCTTGTGATGATACTTTTTCCAGAAACACTATAACTGCTGAGGTCGCGCCTCCTTCGGTTGGCGGCGCAATCGGCGCCAGGATCGAGTCTGTATGCTGTGTAGTCGTTGATCTGTCCATCGCTATGGACGCTACCGGAGTTGCTTGTGCCAGAGACGTGCCCGCGTCTCGGCACCTTCCGTCTGTGTTGACGGAGCAGTGGTGACGAAGGTCGAGGACTAAGTGGTCGCTGAATCCGCACTGCGTCGGTACCACGTCCGTCGTGTCGATGAGTGTTGTGTCCGCTTTCGTGGCGGTCTGGTCCACCTATGTGTCTGTTTGGGTCACGTACGCGTCGCCCGAGGCATCCCCGAAGGTCATAGATGGCGTGGTGACCGCACTGTTAACGTTTTCAATCGTTTTCTAGATAGAAAACATTAAGCTCTAATAAAATCGGAAAACGCTGCTCGGCGCGCTGTGTAGTTGCACGTAGGCTGCTCGGGGGGCTCGGAATGAATAAACGAGACCACATCGTTGCTGCACTTCCTCTGTGCAACGTGCTGTGTGACGGGCCGCACAGCACGTTGCACAGAGGAAGTGCTAGGAGTATACAAACTCCAGGTGAACGGCAGCTCACGGGGTTCCTGGTCGTAAGGGAACCGGTGGGCTTTATAGAGTAGATATAAGACTGAATAGATTTATAGTTAAGGCAAGTTTGGCATGTAATACAAACTTCCTATGAACGATACTAGATCTAAGTCAACGTAGGATGGTTGGCTCCTAGAGCCCAACGATGTATGCCACATTACTGATGTTACGTGCATGCACGAAATGCATGAAAAATAGTCGTGCATGCACGCGTGCAGCCGAATGCATGCACGTGCATCAAGAGGTAAGTAGCTTACTTAATAAATTACGGCACCACGTCGGCTGATGAAATACGCACTGAGACTTAACTATCCCCACCAGGAATGCAGCTAGCCGGCTACCGTCAGTCATTCGCGTCGGAGACCAACCGTAGATCACCGCCCACTCCTCCACGACTTCAAATGGGTACATGGCACCTCAATGCTGAGTCACCTCGCGTGTCCCCCATTCCATGTTGCTGTTCCAGGGGTAGTTCTGCGTCCGATACAACCCCCACATACTGGTGGCCAAGTAATTCGTACGCCACCTCCTCCCTTTCAATGTTGAATGCTCTGTCTAGAAGCGGCCCGGCCAGATCTTGTCGGTGCGGTATGTAAATCATCGGGCAGTACTGACTCAACAGCTGACGCACTTCAGGGATGTCGATAGTGTGAAATGGCCATCCAACCCGATAATAAGTAGTTGCGATCTGCATCTTGAAACGATTCCACCTCCGCTGCATCAATCTCGCTAACTCCCCGAGGTGAACCAGCACTCAAAACAACCTGATTGTTTGTTTGTGGCTGAGCAAACGCACGGGCTTTAAGGCGCTTGACTTGGTCTACCTTTGCCTTGTATTCCAGCTGGATACTGCGAGGAACGGTCTTGCAAATGTCTGTGATGTGCTTCATCAGCGCTCGTGATGGTTGGACGTTGTAGAGGGGTTCGTTGCAGTGCCTGCAATTCACGTTGGGGTACTGTTCGTCCTCCGTTTCCTTGACAATTTTGTACTCCTTCCAAATCGATGCGGTTATCTTGCGCTTGGTCATGTTGCTAGCACGTGATAGAGAGGCAGCAAAGCGTGCGTTAGGACGATGTGATGCGATAGCAGCTAGCAGCTATCTTACGCTGGCAGCGAAGTCCACGCACAGGAACAAGGTAGGAGAGTGGCGGGAAGACCGACGCTTGCGCGCCAATTTGAATTTGAATGGAGTGAAATATTGCATTCGACTACTCAAAGGTCATAAAATACCGTACGGTACATGCGTCACCTGCTCTTTTAGAAGACCCCTGCACGTCGTGCATGCATTTAATAACAGTATGCCACATCGCTCGTGTATGCCACACGACGGTAAGGCTGTATGCAGTTATGCAGGTTCATAGTATTTATGAACCAGGACCAGCAGTCCGAAAGAGCGACGCGTGTCACTCTGTATGTAACCAGGGTCCCCACAACTGAGGTTACCCCGTTACAGTTGCCTACATGTAGATCTTGGCGCCCTTCACTTTGCCCCGTTCAATGGCCTTCTGTTGAAAGGTCATTTTAGGGTCTGACGCCAGGATCCCAAGGGTGATGCGCTGGCCGCCGAAGGCTAAGGATGGCGATAGGTAAGGATAGGATTGAGTAGCTAGGTCTATTTCGGTTATCAATCTCACTCTTCATTCTACCTCGAATCGTGCACATATAACAGGTACTGAGCCCAAATGCCTACGGAGACCGGCCGCGCAAGGGCCGAATCCGGCGAAGGAGTGGAGAGCAAGGCCGCCGCCCGCGCAAGGGGCGACGGTAACTCGGGCGACGCTGCGGCGCCGGCCACGGAGACGGACAAGACGACGGAGATGCTCCAGCTGATCCGCGGCTTTGCTGGTCGTCTGGAGAAGCTGGAGGAGTCGCAGACGAAGGTGTAGAAGCACCTGGAGCCTCCACTGGCCCCCAAGGCCATCTCCGACTCGAGCTTGTTTCAGTCGGCCCTGGGGCGAGGCTCCAGGATGCACATCGATGCGGTGGGCGCCAGCGGCTCGCCCCACGCGCCACGGCAAGGAGCTCTACGTGGGGCTCGGATCGGGCTTCCTGGACTGGGGTCGGCGTTTTGACCAGGTACGGCTACAACAAGCAGGTGGACTCCTGGTGGAGTCAGTGCCCCTCTCTTCACTACGTCATGGAGAATATGTTGGACGCCTTCAAGACTAATATTACTCCGGCGCAGGCGATGAAGGACCCTAAACGATCATGGCCAGAGCACTACATGTACCTCGTGGCCATCTCCGAGGCCACGGGGAACAGTGACTACATAGTGCTCACCAATATCGCGCAGTACGCGTCTGCGGACCTGCGCACGGTCCTGATGGCCAAGGTCGACAAGTCAAGGACGGATTTCCTGGCGCACGCCTAGGAGCTCGCGCATTTCGCGCAGTCGTGGGAAGCGGAGACAGCCCAGAAGAAGTCTCTCGGGCGTGAGACCGTGAACGCTGTGCGCGAACGCGGAAACCAGCACCAAGAGACCTGCAGCTCCCACGAATGCGGCCACGTGGGTCACCTGCGCGCAGCGTGCCCAGACTGCAAGCAGCATGGGCACATTACGCTGGCCGTCGGCGAGAAGAGCGACGACACCGACGAGCTTTGGATCCTGGACAGTGGGTCCAGCAGACACTTGGTGAACGACGCCTCGTATCTCGTCGGCGCCGAGGACTACGCTGACGAGTGTGTGCAGCCCAACGGCGATCCTCTGGGCATCACGAAGCGCGGTAGCGTCATGCTACGTGTCACGGCGTGCGGTAGTGAAGCTGACCAACGTTTACTACGCGAGAGACGTTGTACTTGATCTCGTACGGCTTGCTCGAGTACCGCGGTTTCGAGCTGACCAAACGTGAAGGGCGGAGTGTCGTCGCCGCCAAGGACGGAGGGCGAGTGGCCTTCGACGTCGACGTGCAGCGCCAGCGCAACGTGCTGGTCGTGCCAGCTACTGCAGTGTTAAAGCGCGAGCTACCGTCGGATGTGATCATGGCCGCGTTGGCCAAGGAGGTCACGGAGTCCGTGGAGGTGTCGGGTGACGTGCAACAAGGGACGCTTCTGCACTTCCACATGCGCATGGCGCACATCAACTCCGACTCCATCGAGCGGCTGGCCAAGGATCCGAGTTCGGGCAATTTGCTAACCGACCACAAGAATGCCAATTGCCTTACGTGCGCGGAGGGCAAGCTGCCCAAGAACGCGAGGTCCAAGAAGGACACTGGTGCCCACTCACCCATCAACAGGGTGCTGGGGTGATCTGCTCGGACCTGAAGGGTCCGATGACCCCCAAGGACCGTCTGGGTAATCGCTACATGGTAAACTTTATCGACCTCAAGTCGAACTACTGCCGCGTTCCTGGCGCGCATCAAGGACGCGGCAGCAAAGATGTTCGAGCACTTCCTTGTGTTCTTCGAGAAGGAGTTTGATTGCCAGGTCCACGTTCTGCGCACCGACTCCGAGAACGTGGACCTGTTCTGCAAGCGCACAGGCGTGACCCGACAGCGCAGCGAGGCCAGGAACCATTCGACCAATGGCAACGCCGAGCGCATGCACCGCACCATCATGAACATGGCGCGGTGCATGATCTTCGCGTGTGGTCTCCCGCTGAGGTTCTGGGGTGACGCGATCCAGTACGCGGCCTACATCCTGAACCGCGCCCCCACGAACGCAAACCCTGGTCGTGTGTCGCCGCTGAAGGTCTTAATGGTCCAGACGCCCCTCCCTCTCGGCTAGATCGTGGTGTTCGGCTCTCCGTGCACCGTACACCGTGACCCGCGCAAGAAGAATTTCGCCCAGCGTGCGAAGACGGGCACGATCGTGGGGATCGGCGCAGAGACGAAGGGCTCCCGAGTCTACTTGCCAAAGGACCGCGTGGTAGTGACCACTCAGCACGTCAAGAACACAGAGTCGCTCAGCAAGGAGCAGAACCTGCAGATTCAGAGGCTTTACCTGCAGGGCGACGAGACTCTCGAGAGCGACGACACTTCGAAGGGCGAGAACCAAGACTCGTCGACCGCGGCCACGAACGCCAAGAGCAAGAAGAAGCGTAAAGCGTCAAAGTAGAAGAAGGCGTGGTCACGTGAACGCCACGTGACGCGTTCCGTTGCCAAGAGCGGCGAAGACGCAGCGGCTGATGCGGCGCCGTCACAGGGGCCGACGCGTGACGTGGTGAATAGTGTTGTGGAGTTCGACTCAAAGTCCTACCAGGAGGCCATGCGCAGCAAGCACAAGGGCAAGTGGCTTGCTGCGATGGGCGAGGAGCTCCACACGCTCGAGGACAATGGTGTGTGGCGGATCATCCGCATGCCCGAGGGCGCCCACGCGCTCCACACCAAGTGGGTCTATAAGACCAAGATGGACGCGGAGGGCGTCATTGGGCGCCTCAAAGCGCGTCTCGTTGCGTGTGGAAACGAGCAGCAGCAGGGCGTGGACTACAGCCCTACCTTCTCGGCGGTCATTGAAATGACTAGCGTGAAGCTCATCTTCGCGCTCGCGCGCAAGTGGCGCGTTCCCACCAAGCACGGCGACGTTCCGAACGCCTACGTTAAGACCAAGAAGGAGGCCGAGCTTGACATTTATCTCCGCATCCCTCGCGGGATGTAGATTCCAGAAGAAGTACGCCGCAGACTCGGAGTGTCCAGAGACAGCGAGCTGGTGCTGGAGCTGGAGAAGGCTCTACACGGGCTCAAGCAAGCAGGGCGCCTGTGGAACCAGCTCCTGCACCAGGCGCTCATCAAGCTGGAGTTTAAGCAGAGCCTAACCGACTCGTGCGTCTACTACAGAAGCCGCGAAGGCATCCTGTTGGTCGTTGGGGTGTATGTCGACGACCTGCTGGTCACGGGCATGCAGCAGCAGGCCGTCGACGCGTTCTTCAGCGAGCTCACCGAGCTATCGATCAAGGATCTTGGGCCAGCAAGTCGTTTCCTCGGCATGAGGGTCGTCTATGACGACGAAGAAGGCTACAACATCGACCAAGAACTCGCGATCGACGAAATGTTGCACGAGCACGGGATGGCCTCGGTGCACGGCGTGCACTCCCATCGGCGCCGAGTCAAACGAAGTCGACGAGTCGACGGATGAAGCGCTGACCACGTCTAGAGAAGCTGACGTTGTCACGGTGCGCAAGTTCCAATCGCTCGTAGGGAGTCTTATGTGGGTAGCGCGGTGCACGCGGCCTGACATCGCCTTCGCAATGCACAAGGCCTCGCGACGCACCCACAGCCCCACGATGTCCGACTGGAAGCTAGCGAAGCGGGTGGCGCGCTATCTCGCCGGCACCAAGGGTCTACGGGTAAAGATGAAGGGCGAAGGCGTCGCCGACGAGCCGTTGGTCATGACGGCCTACAGTGACGCGACTTCGCCGCTGATAAAGCGGACAGGAAGTCCGTGACCGGCGGGCTGCTCGACGACATGGTCATCTCGTGGGTCTGCCGCAAGCAGAGTGGGGTGAGCCTTTCCACCATGGAAGCCGAATACACTGCGGCGTCAGTGATGGCCACGGAGCTGCTTGGCGTGCGAGAGCTCATCGGCGAGCTGGGGATTAAGTCCAGCGCCCCGGTGTCGCTGTGTGGTGTAGCGGGACAAGCGAAAACGCGTTCGCTGTCCACTAACGCACGGCGCCCAGACTACCGACTACGGAGGGGTACTCCGATCGTCCGTGTGGATGCTGAATTTCTTCTCACCTTGTGTACCCGTCGGTGGGCTAGCTCTGCTCCTCTGATGTCTCAGGAGGATGCGCGGGGCGTCAGGTGAACCGCCTTGGCGGGGCGCGGGACGTGGGGGTCGCTGCAACGGGAATTCTTCGGGCAGCGACGGATGGGGTTGTCGACAGCGATCGAGGTAGCTCGAGATCGGGGCCGACGGGCCAGAATACAATCTGGGCCCTTGGGGTTGCCTTGTAGGGGTGTGTGTTCCCTTCCTTTCCTTGTTGTTTGCCGCTTCCTATAGCGGGGTCTTGAGTGAGAGTCGATGAAGCCTGGCCAAACAATCCAGGGGTTCCACCGTAGTCTCCGTAGCACGCAGCGAGCACTCAGTGGACCAATATAATTCCCGCCTGAGGCGAAGTCCGAAGGTGCTTGTGTAAAGGAGGCAAATTGAACTCTGTTTGTTCCTTAGCATTCCTATCACCTTCTACCCTATGCTTCTCCTCTACGCTTCCCTTACATTCGCCTTGATATGCGGTCGCACTGGCTCCCGTCGCAAAATGATCGCGACGAAGATCTCATTGCACCCTGGGTACAACTCAGCCAACCATCTCCTGCTTACGCCACTTGGTGGGGTTCGACCTTAGGCCAAACCGCGTTCCTCAATGACTGTTCCCTTACGCAGTCCAAATTGATGTATCGAAATCATTGGCCCATCAACCCATGATCTGGGCAACCGAGATCAGGTCCGATCTCGGCCACGAAGATCGCGTACTGGAATGATTGTGCCGATCTCGATCTAGGACAATCCCGTGATGACGTAATCTGATCTTGGGGAGACTTCCTGGTAGTCTTTTATTTCCAGGTAGCCAGACTGTGGTCACTCTTTGTGGAGGGCACTCCCGTGAGGTAGCGATTGTCACTCTTCTGGGTGTCACTTTCGCGAGGTGCCCCCATTTTGGATTCTCCACTTCACCACAGCTGCGCGTAGACAACCAAGCGGCAGTCAAGCAGCTCGACGCCAAAGGGCCATCCAGCAAGGCGAAACACATCGACGTGAGGATCAAGTTCGTCGGCGCGTACACGAAGAGCGGCGTACTCAAGCCCGAGTATCTGGAAGGGGAGAAGCTGCCAGCTGACATCTTCACCAAAGCGCTGGAGGCGCCGCGGCTGGTCAACTTGCGAGCGATCGTCGGGCTCCACTGAGCTCAAGCGGAGACCATCGGCACCAGGGTGGAGGAGTGTTGAAAGGTCATTTTAGGGTCTGACGCCAGGATCCCAAGGGTGATGCGCTGGCCGCCGAAGGCTAAGGATGGCGATAGGTAAGGATAGGATTGAGTAGCTAGGTCTATTTCGGTTATCAATCTCACTCTTCATTCTACCTCGAATCGTGCACTTACAACACCTTCTTGAGCTTGGCCTTCTGCGCCGTCGCGGGTGGGCGGCTGTGAACTGTCGAATACTTGTACCCGATAACATACTAATGTTGCGACAAATAATAAATGACGAAATCATCTTCCGAAGGGGTATACATATTCGTTCCCGTGTGAACGAGCTCCAAACTGGTAGAAAAGTTCGCAAACCGATTTTGAGAGGGTCTGGATAGACTCCCATTTATCTGTACATTTGTTCATTTAATGTACATTTAATGTACCTCAAATAACGGACTCCCTTTTGGACATTTATCTGAAATTGGGAGTCTATCCAGACCCTGGGTGGCTGCTCACGCAAGAAAGAGAAAATTTCTCTTTCTTACGTGAGCAGCCATATCGTTTTAAGGAGGGTACTAGTTACAGGTAGAATCAGACATCGGTGCGATCCCGGGTTGGACTCTGGATATAAAATTCAGAGAATTGTTATATAAGGCCATATAGTTAGGTTCAGGTTTCCATGGATATTGCATATAATGCTGACAAATTGCAACTTTAAATCGTTGGTGAACGAAATTAGAGATGTTTGGTTGATGACGGCATTGATGAGCTCCTTGCAGCGACTAGTTGGCTGTTGTGTGTGCTTTGGAGGAGCGCTGTTGATAGCAAATACTTAGTAGTTGTGGTACCACTAAAACGGGACACCCCGAGATAGGAATACCCTGACATTGGAATATTTTTGCCCCATGAAGTGCAGATTACCACAGAAACTTATCGAAAGGCACTCCTCTAAAAATAAAGGGCAAATATTTCATGAGAAGGGCGTGGGGCATTACATGTACCATGTTATAGTCAGTGCAAGTCGATACGGAAGGTCCAATCGTTTTTGAGAGGAGGTTTGAATTTTGAATCTCCCGCCCAAACATATCCGCTTCCGCCTCACTGACCATCTACACCACGATGCCTACCACCACCGCTGAGGCACACTCGAAGGGCAAATGGCTATCGGTGCTTCAGAAGCATGAGATTGTTCTTCACCACAGGCGGTTTCCATCCCTGTCCTGCGCAAAGCTTGCGCATTGGGCAGCACGCAGCCTCCTTCGTTTTATGTAGTCAATACGCGTCTTGGACGGCTAGAAGTGAAGTCACCACCAACGAGGTCATATCCGCTATGCAGCTATGTACTGATTCGCTTTGTACGATACTGCTGGGAAGTTGAGCGGTCCGGCTGATTCAAATACTTGTAGCTGAAGGCAAAACCTTCGTGAAAAAAAACACATTAAAAAACGGAAATCGTGCATTTGGTGGTGTAAATGGAGCTGTGTTCGGAAAGTTGCAACGCCAACATACAGCAGAATTAAAGCATTGATTGGCAATTCGTCATGGACACCTCGGGCCCGTACGACGAGCTCATTCGCATCTTCTAGCATGGAAGTGCAAACAGCTCGTCGGAGTGTCGGTGTACAATGGATCGGGGAACACATTTTGAGGTTCTTGTAAGTATCGTTCGTTATCGGCTTGGGCATCGATACCAACAGCCACACACACGGTGAGGGGTGGCGGAAAAGAGTACAGTATTCATCGTAGCTTGCTGCTATAATGATGGGTGTAATACCTTATATTACACCCTGGAAGGTTGACTGCAAGTGAAAGGGTTCGATCTTGCCCCAATCTGGCCTTTAGGCACTGCGATGCCGGGAGTTCCAATGAGCCGCACCAGCGTCGGCTACGTTGAACTGCAACAGAAAAAGTAGAGTTATGCCTTTCACCATCCATCTATACCGACGAAGGCGCACCACGCTGCAGCAACTGGTTGTACCCACGCGTCGGGTTCGTCACAGCGATTTTCTCTTATCATACTGAGAAGCAACCTTCACCACCAGAGTAGCCCAAACACGCCGTCGGCCCGATGTGCAGCAGCGCTTTAGCACGTCGGGCAACTTTGTGCGCCACAAGCGACTGCACGCGTCGCTTAAGCCGTTCAAGTGCGTCATCACGGCTGCAAGCAGTCCTCCTCGAGCCAGGAGAAGTTCACATCAAGTTCCACATGGGCAGGAGGACGCACTTGTTCCACATGCTGGACTGCACCAAGACCTTCAGCACGGCAATGCCACTCGCCACATCAAGAACCGCTACCCGGAGCTCATCCGGAGCAGCAACGCATTCCTGTCATACCATTACGATCACATAACGGGAATCCCCGTTCACCGACCTGCACATCAGCTGGAGAAGGCATCACCTCAAATGCTCAGCGCGATTGAGATCATGCCTAAACTCGAGCTGGTGCAGCATTGGTCATTTCACGACCAGCTCTCGGCCTTTCGAGCGAACTCTCAGCTAGCTTCAAAGACAGAGAGCATCTAAGATAGCGATGTTGAGTAGGGTTGGTGCACAGTCGAGAATTTTTGCTTCTGGGAATGTTTACATCGCAGTAGGCAGAGCTGCGGTATCATGTAGCGAGCGCCGACGTGCTGCCTTTCTCGATGACGACAAACTTGGTCGTGATGGTCAACTCCCAGCTACATTGGTATTATAATAGCCACGTCAAAACCATCATCGATTATGGCACGGTTGCAACCATCAACTCGCCACGCCAAAACCATCATCGATTATGGCACGGTTGCAACCATCAACTATATTTCCTTCTCATCTGCCAGAATATCCAATGACTCGTGTCCACTTCAACTTGGTTAATAATTATGTGAGCGTTCCAGAAAACTGTTCGTATTTCTATTGCACATCTGAAACCTGTTCTAATTCATATCCCCATTTAGAGCCAATAATGCCCCGGGAGCTCATCACGCTGCAGGTGGGGCAGTGCGGCAACCAGATCGGGCGCCAGTTCTGGCAGTTGGCGCTGGAGGAGCATGCCCAGGTGCGTCTGCATCGCGCCCTCGCCCATTACACCTCGCTCTAACACCCA
The DNA here is from genome assembly GCA_011947335.1 of Phytophthora constricta. Lineage (NCBI taxonomy): Eukaryota > Oomycota > Peronosporomycetes > Peronosporales > Peronosporaceae > Phytophthora > Phytophthora constricta. The sequence goes on along the minus strand of JAAVTI010000619.1, from coordinate 81,270 downwards.
CAACAGCAAGCCAGGAACGCGCGCTTCGACGAGAGCATGAGCAGCTTCTTCCGCAACGTGGACACGAGATACGAGCAGCCCGTGGACCTGCCGTTCGCCAACGGCAACGCAGCTATCAAGTCCCTCAAGGCCCGAGCCATTCTCGTGGACATGGAGCAAGGTCCGGTGGCCGAGACGCTGGCCGGACCGTTGGGAGAGCTCTTTGACCAGCAGCAGCTGATCACGGACGTGTCCGGCTCTGGAAACAATTGGTGGGGTAGATAGAGTGGAAAAATAAGATATTTGTAGTGTAGTTATTGACGAAATTGAGTGTATTGTGTTGTAGGGCACATGGGCATTGTCTCTATGGACCGAGATACAAGGACCAGCTGGAAGATAAACTGCATCGAGCGGTGGAGCTCTGCGACTCGTTGCAGTCGTTCTTCGTGCTGCACTCCATGGGCGGCGGAACGGGTACTTTTTTAGAGGATGTTTTGCGGAGGTTGAGGTAGTAGTATTGATGGAGTTTGTGCTGGTGGTGCAGGTTCCGGGTTGGGCACGTACATCTTGGGGCTGCTGGAAGACCAGTACCCGGACGTCTATCGGTTCGCGAGCGTAGTGTTCCCGTCAGAAGACGACGATGTCGTCACGTCTCCGTACAACAGCATGCTCGCACTGCGGGAGCTGACGGAGCATGCAGATTGCGTTCTGCCGATTGAGAATGAGGCGCTCATGGATCTGTGTGCCAAGATCGACAAAGGAACGTCTTCAGCAGCAGCACTGTCTTCTTTGGGAAGTGCATCCCTAACAGACTCAACACGTGTAGTCAATAGTTCGAGACTCACTGATGGCGTGGACTTACGAGAGCTCGAATACCTTTACAAAAGTGGCAAGGGGACACAGTCATCAGCCGTAAAGCAGGCCAAGAGGAGTGCTGCGGCCTCTCGCTCCAGCTTGCAAAGAAACCCTCCAGCACAAGCGCCTTCGGAGAAATGAACAACATCGTGGCAAGGCTACTAACAAACATGACTAGCTCAATGCGGTTTGAAGGCACGTTGAACGTGGACCTAAACGAGATCACGACCAACCTGGTACCGTTCCCGAAGCTCCATTTTCTGCTCTCAGTATGAGCCCTGTGTTTGCGACGTCCGACCCAAGGCAGCAACCTCGACGACTGAATCAGATGTTCGCCGAGGCATTTCAAAAGTTCGTTTCAAGCCTGCACCAAATGCTTTGACGAAAGCACTTTTGAACTCACTTTCTCGTTTGTTTCTATAGGGACCATCAACTAATCCGAGCGAACCCTCGTGCCAATGTGTACTTGGCCTGCGGATTGTTAATGCGTGGGAACGTGGAAGTATCGGATATCAATGCTAATATTCAGCGGCTGCAGTCGGAAGTGCGCATGATCCACTGGAACCAAGAGGGGTTTAAGGTTGGCGTGTGTTCGGTACCCCCGTGGGACAGACGTCGTCACTGCTGTGCCTGTCGAGTAACTGCTGCATCCGCGAAACGTTCGAGCGCTTGCACACTCGATTTCACAAGTTGTACAGCCGCAAGGCACATGTGCATCATTACACGGAGTTCATGGATGTTGGCATGCTGGACGAAGCGCAGGAGAATGCTCGATATCTTATCGGCGAGTACGCGAAGTTAGAGCGTTCGTCAGAGATGACAGAACCTCCTGTCACACGCAATTCGAAGCGTTTGCAGCCACTCTTCTACTAACGTTAGTTTTCCGCTCGAGGCAAAGTTATGAACATGGGTGTGTCATGTGCTGGCCAGATGCCAAATTCTTGAGACGGGTCAGATGCCGTGAGCCGACGCCAAAACCCGCGTCAACTCCTCACTCCTCATACACAAACAAGCCATACTTTCGCGACAAAAATTCCTTGGATGAACACTGGTCATTCATTGAACAGCAGCTTCTCAGAATGGATTGCCTTGGGTTCAGCGTTAAGCTAACGTTACGCCCGTCAAATCGTATGATGGAGTCTCACCGGGTCCAAGTAAGCACGCCGTTCGCAAAGCTCATTCTTCAACTTCTTGGCGTCTCTGCTTACGGCCAGACTTCGACCGGTCGCAATCCCCGGAGACGGCGCCACACAGGTTCATCGAGTGAGTTTGCAGCTCACCACCACCTTGCACGTGTGGTGGCTACTATTTATTCGTTTGGCCTCCGTGTACTCCTGAATTGTACACTAAGCAGCATAAGTCGATTCATGGACCCATCAGCGAAGGACCTTATTGAGAGGTTCTCACGGCGGAGTATTCATGAACACAACCTGGAGCGTGACAATGAGCCTGGAGACAAGCATCAAGAACGGTCATACCGCAGCGATACCTCAGAAAGTGTTTTTGTTGTGCTTGGATCGCCATCGCTGCAGCACGCGGAGCAACTTGTCCACTTGGAAATCGACAATACCCACGAACAAGACGACACACCTACAGTCAACGTCCTCGACCGGCGGTGGAGAGGACTCGCGCTGCACAGCGTCACCGTCGGCATCGTCAGCACCGTCCTCCCGCTTTGCGTCTACCCCTTTCTCACTTGCAACCTCAACATGGAAGGCACCCAGACGCTGTCGGCTCGCACGCTGCTGGGATTGCCCTGGGCGCTCAAGCCGCTATTCCAAGTGCTGATCGACTGCTCGCCGCTACCGACTGGTGCTCGTCTCCGAGCTGCGATGGTGGTCGGGTGGACCATCACGTCCGCTGCACTGATCGCCATCTTCTTTCGAGACCAACCAACGCCCTACTTCCAGGACCGGAATATGATCGGCACACCGCTTGCAGAGCTGTCCTCGCAGCAGATGGCCACGATCAACCTTGACGCCCCGGCACACGGCGCCTTCTACGTCATGCTCATGTGTGTGGCCACGCTGGGGTATGTGTTGGCCGACGTGGCTGCAGACGAGCTGACCCGTGACGTGGCGACGCACCACTTCGGTATCGAGGCAAACTCGTGCGACGAGGACGAGGTGTTCCAGCCCGTGCTAACTAAGTACAGGACGATCGCTATCCTGGCTTGCTTCCCGTTCATGGGCGTCGCCATGAGCGGATGGGACTACGGTGGAGATTTCGGCTTCACGCTCGAGTACACGCAGGTGATGCTGCTGGTGGGTCTAGTGTCGATGCTACCAGTGCTCTTGTTGGCCCCCACCGTCGACGAGACGCCGCGAGAATGCCGCTCGCTGCGCCAGGCGGTGCGCGGGATCTGGGCACTCTTCCAGAACCGCGGGCTGAATCACGTGCTGATGTGCCGCTTCATTGGCGGCGTGTTCGCAGGCGTGAGTGCCACGGCCGTGAACCCCATCGCCTTCTACTACGCCGGCGTGCAGCCGCTCAATGACACCGTCGTGTCCTTTGTTGCCGTGGCGGTCGTGTTGCTGGCCATCAATTGGGTGACCAAGAAGGGCTGGAACGTCGACTACCGTGCCGTCATTATCGTCGGCACGATTGTGACGATCGCGTTGGACTGCGGAGCGACGCTGTTCACGATCTGGGACGTCGTTCGCAGCCAATGGTTTTGGATCGGTTTGCCGGTGATGGAGGCCATCCCGTCAGCGCTCGACTACACCATCTTCAAGGTCGTTCTGGCCGAGGTCGCGGATCCGTCGGCGCACGCCACTATGAGCTCGCTGGTGACAGGAGTGTCGTTCCTTGCGGGCCCACTGGGTCTCACGCTCTCCAAGTACGTGGACGCTCGGTTCGACGTGACGAACCAGGACATCATGACGGACACGACGCACGTGCGCGAACACATTATGGCGACGTTCTTTTTCGCGTACGCGATGCAGTTGGCGTCGCTGCTGTGGTTGTTTGCGCTGCCGAAGCATGCGAACGAGGCCCGCGAGTGGAAGATGCGTGGCGGCACGTCTTGGGTGCGGGGCGTGTGTCTATTGGCGGTTCTAGGTCTGAGTCTACCGTTCGTGGTGGCCGTGCACGTCTTGTCAGTGTACGAGCCGACGGCGTGTTTGGGCTTCTCAGGTGGTGGTGGCTGTTGATAGATTGCTGGAGCTAGGCGACGATATGATCTGAGTGAGCCGGGCCATGATAATTCTGTCACTGAGTTATCGGTCAACTTTGATTGTACAACGAAGTCACCATGTCCATGAGAGCAATGGAGACCAGCACACAGACCTGTTAAGAAAGTGTAGATTGAAGGTGTTTAAGCTCCTTGATCACTGATCGAAACACTATTAAATACAACAGTAGCCAAGTGTGTTAGTTCTGGAACGAACCATATGACAAATAATTTGTCACAAATTGTTAGTTGCGAGAAAAGAAAAAAGACATGCCCACGAAAGGAATGAGACGAAATCCTTCGTTAGTTTGATCAGCTATTATGGGCACGGGTGCAGAGAGGACGTCAAAAGACATTTTTGAACTGAAGAAGTCAATGGTGGGCACTCGATCGTCTTCAACACGTCACATCTCGCTGTGTTCACGAAGATGAAGTACGCAAGTTTCAAATTAACTCGTGCTCTTGCTTTGCTCGATTGAACGGTTCACCTCGGCTTTGCTGCCAGATCTGTAGTTATTGATTGTTGACTTATTGCTTTTCGATCTCAAGACATCGGAAATTACAATCTTACAAGCAGTCTTACAAAGTTGTCCAATATATTAACCGCTGCTTAATCGTGTTTCGCAACTGCCTGCATCTCTTCCATTCTTGAAGTGGTGGACACTGCTTTAAGGCACACTAGTTCCCAGTCTAGCTTCAAGAGCATTACACTCTCGAGTGTCGCCGAGAATATCCCCTTGCACAAGAAACCAACCGATATTTACTACAAAAGTTCCGCGACGACTGACACAGCTGCGGCCAACCAACATCAATGTACTTTGAGTGGGAAGCGTTGCGTGCTTTCCCGTTGAAGCTGTATCTAGTTGTTCTTTAATCGATTTCTGCGATCGCTGTGCAGCGGTGTCTGGAGTGGGTTTGCTTCCTTTCTTGGCGAGTGCGTTGCCGTTTCCCGTTGTCCAGACAGCATCTTATTCTAGTCGCGGTCCTCGCAACAGGTGAAGGCTATAGTGACGCCAAGTAGACAGGAAAGCACGAACGTTGGCACGATTGTTTGTGCGAGTTTCACGCTTCTCGCTTTTGATTGTGATTGCCAATCAATAGTAGATTGTTGTCAATATGTACAATCTTACAATCATAAACTGGTTTCCCACAGCCATCGCTCCATGATCCATCACTACCGTAAACGGTTACAGTAACGTAAGTCGACTTAGCCAACACACGAGTCGGTCAAAAGGGCCGTGCCTATTTGGGATTGTGATTGGTTAGTGGATACCACAAGAGCGGCATGAGCACAATCATGATGTCCACAGATAGCACAGTGCAGATGAACCCCTCAATTGTCATGGCGTCGGGAACAGCAAAATTATTCCAATTTTAGGGTATTCCTATCTCGGGGTGTACCGTTCTAGTGGTACCATATTATACCTATTTGCTGTCAAAAGCGCTCCATTCATCCTGAGCTCACCAATGCCGACTCCAACTATTAATAAAACATCTCAAATATCGCTTACGAACGCTTAAAAACTGCAAATTTGTCAGCATTATATGTTATATCCATGGAAAACTCAACCTAACTATCTGGACATCTATAACATGTTCTCTAAGATGGATAGGAAAGGTTTTAAATTGTGCCGATACTGACGGACTTGTAAGCTGGTTTCGTGAAATTCAGGAGCATTCCGAGAGGAATTGCAGAATACACAAGGACAGATCGACCCGGAGAAAGGTGACTTTTCCATAGTTAAGCAACCCTTTTGGAGGAATATTTGTCGATTTCTGTTTCATATTACGTCGAGGGATTTAGTAATACATGTAATTTCTTAGTCATCGGGAACCGACATTTTTAACGTATTTGAGCGGGTATTCCAAGTCTGGGGATTACTAACGAGGGATTCATCTGACCACAATCATCACTGCAAACGTGTGGGGCTCGTGTGCTCGTGTTCCCATCTGGAGATATGCGCTACCAGCTCATAGACTCTACTTCATGATTGCCTGGACGGCGTTCCTCGCCACTTAATCATTGTGCAATAGCCCGCAGAGTGCGCACTTTCAATCACGAGATCGCTTCAAGACTACGAAAGCAGCTGTGCCTACGCTCTGACGACGTCCAAGCTGCGTACATCCCAGCATATCCCGATAGTTACGGGCCATAACAATGAGCCGGCTTGTTGACCCTTCAGCCAAAGACCTCATCGAAAGGCTGTCAAGGCAGAGTACAACGCAACATGAGCTGCAGAGCAAACTACAGGATGCAACCAAGCCACCAAAAACAAAAACAACGCCTAACAGCTCCTTCGTAGTGCTTGAATCGCCTGAATCCGTCCAACTAGTACATTTCGAAATCGACAATACCCACGAACAAGACGACACACCTACAGTCAACGTCCTCGACCGGCGGTGGAGAGGACTCGCGCTGCACAGCGTCGCCGTCGGCATCGTCAGCACCGTCCTCCCGCTTTGCGTCTACCCCTTTCTCACTTGCAACCTCAACATGGAAGGCACCCAGACGCTGTCAGCTCGCACGCTGCTGGGATTGCCCTGGGCGCCTGCCGCTATTCCAAGTGCTGATCGACTGCTCGCCGCTACCGACTGGTGCTCGTCTCCGAGCTGCGATGGTGGTCGGGTGGACCATCACGTCCGCTGCACTGATCGCCATCTTCTTTCGAGACCAACCAACGCCCTACTTCCAGGACCGGAATATGATCGGCAGACCGCTTGCAGAGCTGTCCTCGCAGCAGATGGCCACGATCAACCTTGACGCCCCGGCACACGGCGCCTTCTACGTCGTGCTCATGTGTGTGGCCACGCTGGGGTATGTGTTGGCCGACGTGGCTGCAGACGAGCTGACCCGTGACGTGGCGACGCACCACTTCGGTATCGAGGCAAACTCGTGCGACGAGGACGAGGTGTTCCAGCCCGTGCTAACTAAGTACAGGACGATCGCTATCCTGGCTTGCTTCCCGTTCATGGGCGTCGCCATGAGCGGATGGGACTACGGTGGAGATTTCGGCTTCACGCTCGAGTACACGCAGGTGATGCTGCTGGTGGGTCTAGTGTCGATGCTACCAGTGCTCTTGTTGGCCTTCACCGTCGACGAGACGCCGCGAGAATGCCGCTCGCTGCGCCAGGCGGTGCGCGGGATCTGGGCACTCTTCCAGAACCGCGGGCTGAATCACGTGCTGATGTGCCGCTTCATTGGCGGCGTGTTCGCAGGCGTGAGTGCCACGGCCGTGAACCCCATCGCCTTCTACTACGCCGGCGTGCAGCCGCTCAATGACACCGTCGTGTCCTTTGTTGCCGTGGCGGTCGTGTTGCTGGCCATCAATTGGGTGACCAAGAAGGGCTGGAACGTCGACTACCGTGCCGTCATTATCGTCGGCACGATTGTGACGATCGCGTTGGACTGCGGAGCGACGCTGTTCACGATCTGGGACGTCGTTCGCAGCCAATGGTTTTGGATCGGTTTGCCGGTGATGGAGGCCATCCCGTCAGCGCTCGACTACACCATCTTCAAGGTCGTTCTGGCCGAGGTCGCGGATCCGTCGGCGCACGCCACTATGAGCTCGCTGGTGACAGGAGTGTCGTTCCTTGCGGGCCCACTGGGTCTCACGCTCTCCAAGTACGTGGACGCTCGGTTCGACGTGACGAACCAGGACATCATGACGGACACGACGCACGTGCGCGAACACATTATGGCGACGTTCTTTTCGCGTACGCGATGCAGTTGGCGTCGCTGCTGTGGTTGTTTGCGCTGCCGAAGCATGCGAACGAGGCCCGCGAGTGGAAGATGCGTGGCGGCACGTCTTGGGTGCGGGGCGTGTGTCTGTTGGCGGTTCTAGGTCTGAGTCTACCGTTCGTGGTGGCCGTGCACGTCTTGTCAGTGAACGAGCCGACGGCGTGTATGGGCTTCTCTGGTGGTGAAGGTTGCTAGCTCAGGCGTAGATAAGTTTTAAAAACAAGCAGTCGATTGTTGAAGTTGATGTAGCCATCCTGAGTAATCCCCAAAATGTCGGTTCCGATGACCAACTAGCTCGCGTGGTACTTTTAAATGCACAGGGGCAATGCATGTAAAAACTAAGTACTTATTACTAACCCCCATATTACGTCAGAGGCTCTGACGTAATGTGGAATAAAATATTGGCAATTACTGGTTCTAAACAGTAGAAAAGTCACCTGTGTGCAGGCCGATCTGTGCATTGACACCGGCATTTCCATCCTTGTGTATCCCAATTCCTCTCAGAATACTCGCTGAATTCCACGAAACCAGCTCACAGATCTGTCCCTCCTACAGGATTGGCACAATTTTATTACTAAAACATTTTCCTATCCCTTTTAGAGAACATGTTATAGATGTCCCGATGGTTAGGCTGGATTTCCATGGATGTTGCATATAATGCTGAAAAATTTGCAGATTTTAAGCGTTGCTGAGCGATATTCGAGATGTTTTATTGTGCCTTTCAGTTGTTTTGCCGCCACATTTCTGGCGCAAGTACTTCCCGCTCTCATAGTTAAAGCCATCCCGCCAGCGCTAAATCATTTCTAAATCAGGCTGTGATGTGGACATAAACACGCTGAATGTACTTTCACCTCAGAGGCCCCGTGGCCATCGGCTCAGTGAAGAAAACGCGACCGACAAAGTAAGAGGAGGAATACGCTATCGGCCTCCCCTTGAAGCTCACCGAGTCGTAATAGTACTGACCATGACTGCGATGTGTGTATGCTCTGTAGGCTACGCGAATAAGGTTACCAGTTCCTCAGCGTCCCGTTGATTAGAGACGCCTTGCCCGCTGTGTACTGCTGCGCACTGACCAGGACACATTGTGTGGCGCTGTTACGTCCCCTGAGCAAGACGTGCTGCCTGCTGAGACCCCCTGCTCGCACCTCCCGCTACTACGAAGTCTAGTGCACTTGCTGCTACTTGCACCAGCAGCAGAGAGCAGTACCGTACGTTGTGTAATGAGAGAAGGTGCTTGTGTTACGCTGACTTGAGTGATGTGTGTCTATTCCAGCACCATGAACCTTCCTTTGCCAAGTACGTTTTCTGTCACACTGACGCTAAAAGTAGGGGAGCCCTATGGAAACAGCAGAACACCGTACGGAGCGCCGCAGCCATTGCAACTAGAAGTGCAAGATGGGTACCTTGGGTTTAGAGCCCGCGTTCGGAGGAAACTAGACCTGATGAAGGAGATTGAATGGCCCGCTGACGGGCCAATTCTTCTCAAACCTACTATTAGCTCTCCGCAGGCAAAATTTGTGGCGTTGGCAGAGTCAGATGAGGAGTTATCTGTACAGTTAGCATCCGTGTGGCGTCTGGCTGCTAAGCGCAAGAGTGGGTACGACTAGTATGATGTTGCAATGAGTTACGTGACGATTAAATACTAACTGATGTTGTCACTTGTAGGCAAGCATCGTTCAAGCTAGAGCTTTTCATCTACGTGCACAAGGTGGGAGCGAGCTCAACTATTCGTCGTGCTACTGAAGGACGGGTTGCTGCTGCTGCTGCCCTAATTGACGACCACATGCAGGCTCGTCCCGAAGCAGAATACGTTGGAGATGCGTCGCGCGCCTACTGGTCTGTATCACATGCTAGACAACCTGATCATACCCCTCTCAACATGCCAACTAACGCAACGTTCACTCAGCTGCGTCGAATTAATGACTACCAGCGAGAAATCGACAATAGCACGCAAGCACAGGCAGTGCCAAGAGAGTTCGTGACAATACGTTGCCGAATAAACGGAGGTATAGTCCCCTGGATCTCAATTTAGCTGATTTGCGTGAAGCTCTTGGTCTCCCGGCCTACGACCTTAGACCACCCTACCGCCCGCCCGTAGCAGCATCTGCACCAGCGGTAAACGCGGAAGATGAGGACCACATGAGCTCACAAGACTCACCGATGAGGTAAAAACAAAATACAATGCCTTGACTGGATTATTGGAAAAAGTTGTCGCTGTTCAAGTCTTGCAGTCCGTAGCCACAGTGTTGGTAGAGGTTAATGCCTACATTGTCGCTCTTCTTGGTGCACTCAACCAAAGCGACGCTGACAGTCCTTTTGGGGTCTTCTCGAAATGCCAACGGCGCGTGCCTCGTAATCCAGCGTTTTAATAGCGAAAAGCCGACTTCAATCGGGTTGAGTTGCGGTGAGTAAGGTGGCAAAAAGAACAGCATTGCTGCACGTGAATGCACCAAGTCTTCCAGTTCGCGGTACATGTGAATTTTGGCATTGTCGAGCACCACAATAGACCTTTAGGCAGCCAAAACAATAGAATTAGTACGTCAGCTTCTCTGTAGAGAACGCGAAAGCACGTACCTAGGTAGTGCCACGGGTTCAGATAGGGAGCAATCTTTCTCCGAAAAATGGCGTGGAAAGAAAGTCGATCAAACGTTCCTGGTGTAGAATCCCAAGCAAAAATCCAGTAACATCGAAAGCTGCCAAAATTGACAATCGTTCTCCTCGAGCAAACGGCAGAGAAACTACAGCCGGTGTGTTTCGCCGGGACCATGCATACCTCCTAAACGCATCTCGACCATCTTTAGGGTTTCATCGATAAAAAGTAACTGATCAGGCCCGCTGTAAAACGGCCGTAGTTTTCGATAGAAACCAGCTACTTCGGCAGGCACACTTTCGCGTGCACGCTTAGTTAGTAATATTGAGGTCAAATTTAAGCAAACGACACAATGTGGGAGTACAGTTGTTTAGCGTATCGCCAAACCGTTCCTTCACTGCCTCTTGCAATTCCTCTAAGTAAAAACATGGATGTATACGAATGTAGTCTTCTACGAACTCCATTGCTGTCTTAGGCCACCTAGCCGATTTGTTCTTGCTGTCCTCGGGAAGGACGTTTCCTTTCGATTTAAAGCGTTGATGCCACCGCTCAATTGAACGAATAGAAACACCTAGCACAAGAGCCACAAGAGTCATCTCGACACTATACATGTACACAAGCACAATTGCACGCCAACGTAAATCGGTAGACACCGTCATGCCAAGCCACTCACACGATCCACGCACAAGTAAAATAGAAATGAGATAGAATTGCCAGCACTGTGGGCGAGTTGTGCCAAAATACACGATTGGCGGGCAGCCACCCGCCAAACGCGTCTTGGACGAGTTAATTTATCGCACGTAGCAGAATATCACTGGTCCCAGTTAGTGGGTACGCGGGTTAGGGGTAGAGCTAAATATCGCGGAAAAAAGACTCGACCTGCCAAAATGCGTGAAAAGCACAATAGTTGGTGACGGCAAATAGTTATAGTACCATCAAAGTGGTACACCCCTGAGATAAGAATACCCTGAAATTGGAATAAATTTGTCGTTCCCATGACAACTGAGGGGTTCATCTGAACCAGGTGGACTGGCATCGTACCTAGTCGGGTTGTTTGTGTCGTTTGAGCGATCCTCATCATTTTCCACGTGGACATTTAGGCCAGCGAGGAGCTCTTGAGCTGGGGATCATCATGGCTGCACGACGCCGCAGTCCGTTGCTGCTGCTGCTGGCGCTGGCTCTGGCTGCGCTGATGTTCGCAGGTGATGTGGCCGCGTTCGGCTTCAACTTTGGCTTCGACGGCGGCCAACCAGCGCACGACCACGACCACGACCACGACCATGTCGACTTTTACGAGAGTACGTATTTCAACTTTTACAATAGAAACAGGAAAAAATATGTATACTTATTCGAGGTGTGTCAAATGCTTGTGTCGCAGCGCTGGGACTCACGATGGAGGCCACGGAGGCCCAGATCAAGAAGGCCTACCGCAAGCTCAGTCTCAAGTACCACCCGGACAAGAACAAAGACGACGACGAGGCGCACGAGCGCTTCCACGAGATCTCGCGCGCCTACGAGGTGCTCTCGGACGCGCAGAAGCGTCAGGTGTACGACCTGGAGGGCGTCGAGGGCTTGGAGAGGGAGGAGCAGTCTGCCGGCCGGCCGGCCAGCCCCTTTGACGCCTTCTTCAGTGGTGGCGGCAAGCAGCGCGGCCCCGATGCAGCTGTGGACATGCCCGTGACGCTGGAGGAACTCTACAATGGCGCGCAGAAGCAGGCCCAGTTCCAGCGCAACGTCATCTGCCGCAAGTGCCGCGGCACCGGAGCCAAGGGCGGCAAGACCACCACATGCAAGACGTGCGGCGGCACTGGCCACGTCCTAGTGGAGCAAAAGATGGGTCCGGGCTTCACGGTGCAGATGCAGCAGCCATGCCCCAAGTGCGGTGGACGCGGCAAGACGTTCAAAGAGCCGTGCCCATTCTGCCACGGCAACAAGGTCGTCAAGGAGGACAAGGTGCTGACGGCGGAGATCGAGCGAGGCATGCCGTCTCAGCACCAAATCGTCTTTGAGCGCGAGAGCGAGCAGCGGCCTGGTATGGTGCCGGGCGACGTCATCTTCCGGCTGCACCAGGTGCCCCACGACCGCTTCCGGTACGTTGCGCTACTTCAGTTTAAGCTCTTTTGAGTTGAGTGTGCCTAACGTGGTTTTCATGCTATCCTCTTTGTAGCCGCGCTGGTGACGACCTTCACTACGACCTCGAGATCTCGCTGGAGGAGGCGCTGCTGGGCTACAAGAAGCCGATGAAGCACCTGGACGACCGCAAGGTGACCCTGACGAACTCAAAGGTGACAACGCCCTTCGAGGTTCGCGCCGTTAGTGGCGAGGGCATGCCCGTGCACAACTATCCATCACAGCACGGCGACCTGCGCGTGCACCACCAGATCCGCTTCCCCAAGAAGCTTTCAGCAGAACAGAAGGAGCTGGTGAAGCAATTGCTGCCCGAAGACCCCGTAACGGCATTGGAGTAGAGCGCCCGGAAATGAGTGAGATGCATAAAGACTTAACAACCAAGAATGACAAGTTGGGTTTCAACGCGTACTTGATTGACATAATTGCCAGCGACTAGGATCTGCGCGTTTGAAAGCGAACAAATCACAACTGCACGTGCAGAAGTTTTCAATATAATGTGAATTTGACTTGATTTTCCAAACACACTACACGCTAACCACCACCAAGACGAGCGAGCTCAACTACAAGGCTTGCTGGCTCGTCCTGACAGCTTCTGAGCTGCGAACTACTGCAGCGCAGAGTCAACTAGCGTTTAAGGGTTGTACATGAACTCGCTCAGGAACTTGGTCAAGTTCTCCGGCTTGGGGACCGTGGCGTAGCCCTTCTCATACGCCTGTTGAAATAGAGGAAAACACACGCAAAACAGTTAGACTCTAGCTCACATCATCACCAGCACACTAAACTTGCAGTCGCTTACGTATTCGACAACAGCCTCAGCAATCTTGAGCGACACATTACGGATAGTAGACAGCGGCGGGTACACGCAGCCAGTCTCCAGATCAGCGGGCGTCGTCAGGGCAGCCAGAGCCTTGGCGGCGATGATCATGACCTCGTCATCGACGTGGGTCAGGCCGGCCGCTACGATGCCGAGACCAATGCCCGGGAACACGTACGAGTTGTTACCCTGGCCAGGCACGTAACGCTTGCCCTTGTATTCAACAGGGTCGAACGGACTGCCGCTGGCGAAGATGCACTTTCCGTCGGTGAACGTGTACGCCTCCTCAGCCGTGCACTCAGCCTTGGACGTGGGGTTGCTCAGAGCGAAGATAATCGGGCGCTCGTTAATCTCGCACATCTTCTGGCAGATCTCCTTGCTGAAGGCCTTAGCAATCGTGCACACACCGATCAGAGCCGTCGGCTTGATCTGCTCGATAGCCGACATGAGGTCGGGGCACGCAGGGGCATCGTGGGCGAAGAGCAGCTTGTGGTGCTGCAGCGAAGCCTTGCGCGACTCCACGATCAGACCACGCGAGTCCACCAGCCAGATCTGCTTGCGGGACTCCTCCACGGTTTTGCCAGTCTCCTGGGCAATGGCCTGAGCAATCAGCTCAGCAATGCCCGTACCAGCCTCACCAGCACCGAGGAACAGGAAGGTCTGCTCCGAGATCGGCTTGCCCGAAAGCGGCACAGCAGCGAGCAGGCCACCGAGGACAACCGAGGCCGTACCCTGGATGTCGTCGTTGAACGTGCAGTGCGTGTTCTGGTACTTGCGCAGCAGGTTGAAGGCGGTCGAGTTGCCGAAGTCCTCGAACTGCAGCAGCACGTTGTCGCCGTACTTGGTCTTGGCGGCGTTCATGAACTCGTCCACGAGTTGCTCGAACTGCTCGCCACGGACACGCTTCTGGCGCAGGCCAATGTAGAACGGGTCGGCCAGGTACTCCTCGTTGTTGGTGCCGCAGTCCAGCACAACGGGCAGGCACATCTGCGGGGGACACCGGCGCAAGCCGTGTACAGCGAGAGCTTGCCGATGGGGATGCCCATGCCGTTAGCGCCCTGGTCGCCCAGGCCCAGGATCCGCTCGCCGTCGGTGAAGCAGATCGCGCGGATGTCCTTCTCCGGCCAGTTGTCCAGGAGCTCGGCGACGTGGCCAATATCGTTCACCGAGATGAAAAGGCCGCGCGGCTGCTGGTTGTAGTTGTGGCTGAACTCCTGGCAGCCCTGGCCAACCGTGGGCGTGTACACGATGGGCATGAGCTCGGGCGTGTGCTCGATGAGCATACGGTAGTAGACGTCCTCGTTGGAGTTCTGCATGTTCTGCATGAAGAGGTACTTCTCCAGAGGCGACGTCTTGCGGCGGATCTGGGCCATGGCGCGCTCCGTCTCAAACTTGATCGAGCTCACGCCCACGGGCAGCAAGCCGCGCAGCTTCTGCTGGTCACGCTGCTCCTCCGTGAAGGCCAGACCCTTGTTGGTCAGCGGGTTGCGCATGGTGGAGTAGCCGGTGCTCGCCATCTTGGAGTGGGTGTTGCGGGGAAAGGAGTACTTGGCGTTTGGACGCAAAGACAGAATGAGCTCCTCGGCTTCGACGTGCGTGGCGCTCGCTGGCCCAAGGGACGTCAACGCGGCGGTTTTCTGCCCACGGGGGTGTCATTTCCCTTAGCCAATCACGGTATCCGTCGTGGAAACACATTGACCTGCTATCTATTGTTTTATTGGACGACAGGTCGAGGGGAGAGAGGGGTCTGGTAGTTTTCGAGGTTGAACTTTACCTGCTGCACTTTATACGCAGTGTGGCGCACACCACTACTGAATCTGTGACATGCGCAGACTCAGTCGGCAAATAAACACGCATTTCACCAAGCAGCTTTTGCTGCGGGGCAACCTGTTCCTGCACGAGGATGCCGCTGCGGACCGCGCTCGCGCCCCACGTTCCCCACCGACGTAAGTGCCTTTAGCACCGTAAACCCACGCAGCGGCTGCCGCTGCCTGGGCAATCGGCTTCGCGGCTTTGTCCGTGCCGCCTCGTACGTACTTTGAGCGCGTCGGCCGGCATTGAGACGCGCCAAGCCCTCCGCCGTCACCGCTTGCATTGCTGCCTGCCTGGCTGATGATTAAAAGGATCCCGTCAATTCCCGCCGTCGGATCACTGGTTGGCATGCGAGGAGGCGCCTCTCGAACGACGGCGCTGCGACGACGTTCGCCGCCGGCTTGCAGGCCCAAGTGACGTCGGGACGCCCTGCAGGCCACGACACGTGGACGCATGCGGCAGTCGAGGCGCAGAAGAGGGCGGCTGCCCTCGGTGGCTATCTGGGGATTGGGCTGCGACTATCAGCAGCATGTCAACCAGGGCTCCGCGTTCTCGGTGTCTCGCCCCGCTGGTCTTAGGCGCCCCGTTTCTTGTGCGAGGCCAGCGCCCCAGCTGTTGGCTTGAGCGGCAGTCCGTGACAGCGCCGTGTCACCGGCAACCAATGCAAGCCTACACAGAGTGATCAGGCCGTTTACGTAGCGGCGTGGGCGTCGCCTTCTGGGCCAGCCATCGGGCGACACCGCCAGTATTTCGACGTGCCTGGCAACTTCAACAGCACCCAAGCAGCGCAAGCTCTTTCTCGTGGTCAGGAGCCGTCTCGCCGCCTTCAACGTCAAACACTCGTGCGACTTGCAGTGCAACTACAGTACCTAGCTGTTTTCACAACCAAGCAGACGTTCCACCCTCGTTCTGGTGGCCAGGGCGGTATCTCGTCGGGGCCCGCTCGACAAACGTGTTCAACGTGAACTTTATGACCGGCAGGTCACTTCCGGCGCGTTGCGGATATCGCGGTCGACACGCAATGCGTGGTTGACTCAGCATGTGGCGGAAGCAAAGTCAACAGCATCGCCGCCGACGCAAGGGCAATTACGTGACCACCGAACTATATGTAAAATAGCGGAGACCATGGTCCACGGTCTCCGCCAGTCTAGTTTGTGTGCGCCACTCGAAACGCACTCACTTCGTCTCAGTATGGCCCACACTTCGACTAGCAACGAGAGTCAACCATGGTGCAGATGGCCAAGGCGCTCGCAGGTTCGAGCGCGGCGCTGTCGCCCCGGGCGCTGTCCACGCTGCATGCGCAGGTCTCCGCCATGGTGCGCTGCCTCAACTGCCCCGGTGGGCCCTGGTACGCTCTGCTGCTGCCGCTGGGCAACGGACGAACGCACTGACGGAAGCTCTTTTGCCATCGACCGGCAGGGACGTGGGCGTGATGCTGACGACGGACGCGCACGTGCAGCAGCTCAACCGCAAGTACCGCAAGAAGGACAAACCCACCGACATTCTGTCCTTCCCGTTCCACAAGGTAGAGGTTGACTGGGGGGCAGTGGCGGCGGAGGAAGGAGATGCTAACTGGGGAATCGCTGGATGTGTGGCTGCTGTTGCGTGTGCCGGCAGGTGCGGGCGCCCGGGCGGTTCCCGCGAGTGCGGACGAAGGACGAGCGGTATCTCGGGGACATCTACATCAGCCCGGCGTATGTGCGGCGTCAGTGCGAGGACCCGCAGCTGGAGGAGGTCACGACCATGGAGGAGCGACTGCCGGTGCTGCTGGCCCACGGGCTCTGTCACTTGATGGGGTAAGGACTGCAGCGTGTATTGCTGATCGTGAGACAGGCCATGGTCGACGACTAATGAAGCCATGTCATGTGCTACGTCCGTCCTGCATGCGTTGACGTTTGCCGGACAGATACGACCACGAGAAGGACGCCGAGTACGAGCGCATGCAGAAGGCCGAGAACTACATCCTCGCTCGCTACTCGCAGTTTCTCCCGCCTGCGTTTGTCTCCACCATCGATACATCGACACCATCCGGCAAGGACCCAAGAGAAGAGCACTAATGTATCCAATTCAGGGCTACGAACGCCATGTGAGCAACAGCAGGAAGACGCAATAATGTTGTGTGTGATTAAATGGCAAATGGTGTCCCCTTCTATCGGTGCACCAAGCTCGCGCGCCTGGCCGGAGCTCGGGCACTCATCGCGACAAGACGAGGAGGTGGCTGGCGGTCTAAGCATCTAGCGCCGGCCCTCAACCATGTCGTAGACGACGCTGGTGGCGGTCTTCATGATCATAGTGGTGAAACTGGCGTGGATAAGGCGCGCAACGAAGCCCGTGGTGCCGAACGTCAACACCTGGTTCATGCCGCCGGCGCGGTACTGTTGCCGGAAGAGTTCCGCGACAGACACCTTGACGCCGGCCTTGGACGCCTGCTGGATCTGCGCCACCAGCACGTCCATGGGCAGCGTCAGCGCAGCGCTGAACACACCACCCAGCAGCGACGAAATGACCTGCTGGCTCGTCGTGAGCACGCGGTCGGGGTTGTTGCGCTTGTACACGATGTTCTCGGCCTGCACCGAGAAGAAGAAGCGCGTGGACCAGTCGGCTACGCGCTTGAGCGAGAACATGCCCGACCCCTTCATGAGGGCGGCCACGCCTTCCTTCTGGATGACCTTGACACCAATCCGCATAGAGCGCGACATGGTCTCGAAGGGCGTCATCTGCTCACGGAAGACGGGGTCGGTCATGACACGCGTCTTCAGCAGCAGCGTGGGGCTGAGCACGAAGCCCTGGAAGCCGCCGCCGACGCCGCCGGCAATGACCTCGGACGTGCCCCTGCTGATCTTGTCTTTCTGGACCATGGGCTGCAGCGCCGTGCGTGCGACAGAGTGGCCCCAGGAGAAGACGGAGCCCTTGGCCACGCCCTGGATGGCTCCCCACGGGAAGAAGCCGTCCCAGATGCCCACGAGGCCTTTGGCGTGCATGATCTCCTTGGTCAGATGCAGGTACGAGAACTGTGGCTTGGTCTGCTTCATGATCTTGACGAACTCCAGGTAGTGGCCCAGCGCGAACTCGTACGAGAGGCACACGCCGGCGCCCACGAGAAGCTTCACGCCGGCCTTCTCGGGCTTGCGCTCCTTGGAACTGAGGGCCAGGGGCGTGCGCGAGCGGGGCGGGCAGTAGGCGCTGAGCGCCAGCGGGCGCCACTGGTGCGAGGGCGAGCTGCGGTCCGTGGACCACACGGCGGAGCCGCAGACAGCGCTTGCGAGCGACGGACTGAGCATTCTTTCTCTCTCGGCCAGGTGGCAAGTTGGGCAATGAGCCACGTACTGCAAGATCGGCCGAAAAACCTCGCGATCAAGTAGGATGGGTGCGGGGTTTAAGCTCGCTCCGCTCCACAATAAGAGCACGGTCTAGAATAAGTGCACTTCGGTCCACAATACCTGAGTATTTTATACTTGAAGTTTGTATGTGTCGTGTCTTTACCCTTCATTGTGAGCAATCGCTTGCCCCGAATATGATGGGAAGATGGCGGCGCTGCAACGGGCGGCAGCGCAGGCTGGGCGCTGCAACGGGCGGCAGCGCAGGCTCGGCGCTGCATACGAGATCTGACAGCAGCGCGACGTGTGGAGATGAACGTCTGTGCAAGACGGATTGGACGAATGTGGCTAGCCGCGTCGCGCGGCTCGCCGGCGCGAGTGATCGCTCAGAGCCCCCAGGCGCATTTATTGTGGAGCGCCGCGATTTGCGCAACACGGCCAGCTTCAAGTTCAGTATCGGCGCCACGCGGCGACGTCACCGCTACAACTTCAGAAATCCACGCGCATTTGCTGACTTGTTGAGGGCGTTGAGCGGCAGCGGAGACCTCGCTCAGGACTGGCACCGAGCGCGAGGAGGTCCACTTGGTGAAATGCATTGACTAGGCCAGCTTAACGCCATTTCTGCTTGGGGTGGCGGGCGGTCATCGCTTTTGCGACCCTTCGGATTGAACACGTATCTTCCTTGACAAGCAACCTCGACCACCAATCCTGCATCATGTCTCGGGCCACGCAGAGCGAAGCTCTCCCTCGACGCCGCCGACACCGGTACATGCCACCAACGCAACGTCCGCCATGGATAGGAGCCCACTTCTGGGCAAGGCAGCCGTAGCCTGATCAGATGTGCGACGCGCGCAGGGCAACCAAGGCTTGCTCTTGGCCCAAGAAGCCCGCCGAAACAACCAAACAACAACGAAGCAGCGCCTTCGTGTTTTTACACTTGATGCCTCCAAGATGCGAACGAGTGCAAATCCTGCTTGCATTGCCTCGTTCCAAGCGTCCCCAGCAGCGACCAAACGTCCCCAAGAGATCGGGAGACAGTACTGTACTGCCAAGATACACAAGCCCTCCTTCACTTTCGCAGCTGATGACGCTCGCGTCTGCTGCCACCCGGAGTCCTGCTTTGATCGCTGGACCAGCATCTGGTCGAGGCTTGGAGCACTGTTTGCTTTTGCATTTGTGAGAGATCCAACATGCCCTGGGGTGGATACTTCGTATTCCTCGTCGAGTATGCGGTGCCAGTCGAGCAGATGGGCTGCAACAACTGGCAGAGTTTCGGTGTTGGGCAGGCTTGCAGATCGCGGGCAGTTTTCGCTGTCGGCGAGTGTCCGCGACAGTATCGCGGGTAATGCGCCTTACTGCCGGTCCGGCTAGCGCTGCATGCAATAGCGCCTCGCGTTTCTGGCTTTGGTTTGGTTAGAGCAAATCCTGCCCCATCCATTGACAGCTCGCCTGTCGCCAGCCTTGCTTGCTTGCTTGTTCGTCTAGCTCCAGTGTGGCAGCCAGTTTCCAGTTTTCCAGGAATATCTCACTGCCAGGCTGGAACTGGAAGGCAGGCGGCAATGCTTGCGAACGTGGGCGAACGCAGTGGCGGCGTTGGCGGAAGGATGATCAATCTGGACCGGAAACGTTTGTGCAGCTCGGTAGACAACAATGGCGACTGATGACGAGTAGTTTGCGGCCAAAGCTTCGCGTGCTCCGGCGACTCGAATCGTGCTGACAATCAGAACGGGACCCATACTCGACACGAAACTCAGCAGGTCAATGCGTCGCGAGACACGATACCATGGGTTAGAAAAAGAATGGGTCGCTCTTTATGCCGCGTAGGAGAGTGCGTAGGATACCTACGCACTCTCGGTGAGCTTGTTATTCACGCCGGACTTTGCACGTGGTAATGGCAAAACACGGATGAAAGCATGCTGGCCAACAACGCGTGTGCGTCACGCCAGCCAACTCGTTGCGCTCACGGCAGCACCGCGGACCCGTTGCCGTTGGCAGTGCAGTCTTGACAAGCGTCCCCATGTGTCCCCAACCGTCACACACCTTTCCCTATGGTTGCCGAGCCTGCACGCCCCGCACTCAAAACCCACACGCTTTTTCTCCTGTGGCAGCGAGGCGAACGCGCAAACAGATCCGTCGTAGAAACAGGGGATCGCCACCAAGCAGCACCGCCGATCAGTCCTTGTTTTGCGGCTGCACTTTCGATGCTTGCAGTTGCTGGCGGAGATTGGTCCCCAGCGTGCGCCTGCGAGGAGCCAACCTTGCTGACGACTCTGTCTCATTTATGAGTCTCGGCCACGATTATCCTCCACCGCGTCGGCGTTTTCACGTCGAGCCGAGCCGACACGCACCGTCCTCGGGCGCGTGTTTTGCCGAGCTCACTTCTCAATTCGCCCGCCAGCGATGATCTGCACCTTCCGCCACGCCGTGCTCCGCCGGAACCAAGTGGTCGCCGCCCGCGCCGCCATCTCCTACGTCACGTCCGAGCGACCGACGGCGCTTGGACTGGCCAACAAGCGGCCGGCCAGCTCCTCGGCCGCGGAGGCCGTCGCGCACGATGAAGAAGAAGTTTCCATGGCGCAGCCGGGCTTTGCCGTCATGCGCACCCCGATGGCCAACAAGGGTCAGGCCTTCACCAAGGAGGAGCGTGTTGCCTTCAAGCTGCGCGGCCTGCTGCCCGTGGCCGTCACCTCCATGGAGCTCGAGACGGAGCGTGCCATGACGCAACTGCGCCGCAAGAGCACGCCTCTGGAGAAGTACATCTTCTTGCAGAACATGCAAGATACCAACGAGGACGTCTACTACCGCATGCTCGTGGAGAACACGCCCGAGCTCATGCCCATTGTGTACACGCCCACGGTCGGCCAAGCCTGCCAGGAATTCAGCCACATCTACCGCCAGACCCCTCGCGGATTGTACATTTCAATCAACGACATCGGCCACGTCGCCGAGATCCTGGACAACTGGCCGGAGAAGGACATCCGCGCGATCGTCTTCACGGATGGCGAGCGGATCTTGGGGCTCGGTGACCAGGGCGCCAACGGCATGGGCATCCCTGTCGGCAAACTTTCGCTGTACACGGCTTGCGCCGGTGTCCCCCGCAGATGTGTCTACCCGTTGTGCTAGACTGCGGCACCAACAACGAGGAGTACCTGGCCGACCCGTTCTACATTGGCCTGCGCCAGAAGCGCGAGCGCGGCGAGAAGTTCGAGCAACTCGTGGACGAGTTCATGAACGCCGCCAAGACCAAGTACGGCGACAACGTGCTGCTGCAGTTCGAGGACTTCGGCAACTCGACGGCATTCCCACTTCTCCGCAAGTATCAGAACACGCACTGCACCTTCAATGATGACATTCAAGGCACGGCTGCAGTTGTGCTTGCGGGTCTGCTGGCTGCTGTGCCGCTTTCGGGCAAGCCGATCTCGGAGCAGAGGTTTGTGTTCCTCGGTGCTGGTACTGCCGGTACGGGCATTGCCGATCTGATCACGATGGCCATCTCGCGTGAAACAGGCAAAACCATCGAGGAAGCTCGTAAGCAGCTCTGGCTGGTCGACTCGCGTGGTCTTGTCGTTGAGTCTCGCAAGGCGTCGCTGCAGCCGCACAAGCTGCCATACGCACACGATGCGGCTGAGTGCCCGACCCTGCTCGAGGCTCTCGACCGGATCCAGCCCATGGCCCTTATTGGCGTGTGCACGATCGCCAAGGCCTTTAACGAGGAGGTGTGCCAAAAGATGAGTGAGATCAACGAGAACCCGATTATCTTTGCGTTGAGCAACCCCACGTCGAAGGCTGAGTGCACTGCTGAGGAGGCTTACACCTTCACGAACGGCAGGTGCATCTTCGCCAGTGGCAGTCCGTTTGACGCCGTGGAGGTAAATGGCAAGCGCCGCGTTCCTGGCCAAGGTAACAACTCGTTCATTTTCCCCGGTGTGGGTCTGGGTGTAGTTGCTTCAGGCATGACACACGTGAACGACGAAGTGATGATCATTGCTGCCAAGACGCTGGCAAGTCTGACGACTCCGGCTGACTTGGAAACGGGATGTGTCTACCCGCCGCTGTCTACCATTCGCGATGTGTCGCTCAAGATTGCCGAGGCTGTCGCTGAATATGTAAGTTCCTTTGCTCTTTGTGGAACATTACTGCTATCTCTACTGTAGATCATGGGCTGACGGTAATTCCTTTTCTGATGTGTCTTGTACAGGGCTTCGAGCAAGGCTACGCCACGGTGCCCAAGCCGGACAACCTGACTGAATACCTGCGCGACTTTATGTATAACCCATAAGCACTAGTTTGTACGTCGGAGTCTGTCGAACGGAACAGATTGCATGCACACATGGAGTCGAACAGTTGTGTCAAATTTGTATTGTATTCTGAAATGCACTCGTATTGCCCTCCATGCTAGCCGGTGGAAATTCCAACTGCACAGCCCACCAGCTTTTAATCGCGGGGTCTTGACGAAAAAGCAGCAAGCACGCGAGTCAGATTAATTAAAAATCAAATTCTCTTTCTTCGCGAGACAGTCGACTGTAGGTTGTCTGCGCACGTTCAGCTCCTTTGCTTTGGGGTCGTGGTCTAAAGTTTTGTGATAGCACCGGAGCTCGAACACTTCATCGGCCGTGGCTGTTTTCACCCGTGCTTGTATTGCTACCGTTATCAGTTGCACTGCGAGAAGTTCGAGCTCGCTGGCTTACCGTTTCCTCGCTAGTCCTCATTGATCCGCGCGTCTTCAATCCGCTGATAACCTGCTCGTAGCCGTCAACACGCGATTCAGCTCAGGCTGGTCCAGCGTGATAGCGCGTTGCGGTAACCGCTAGATGGAACACTTGGTGCGTCGCTCAAATTCACATCATCGCGATCACATGTTTGGGTGGACTGTAGATAAACTCGGGAACGTCTTCAAGAAGCCAAGTTCGCGTATGTTTGATGTCGACGACGATTGCGTCGGTCTGAGGCGAGTCACGCCGACAAGGGAACATTCGAGTGACATATAGGAGCTCAACTTCAACCACCACACCGTGTAGGATACTTTGCGTCCAACGTCATCCAGGACTATGACGATACCGGCAAGGTGGGCAGTGACGTGCATGTAGTTAGACCAGTACTGGCATCCAGGGCGATATATATCGCGAAGGCAAAAACGAACCTCCTTGAGCTCGATCGAGAGACAATGTCCGTCTTGTCAAGCAGCACCTAGCCGGCAGATGCGATCTGCACAACGGGCGCAGGATCGGTCGAACCGAACGATGTCGCCTCTCACAGAGTAGCAAATGCAGCCGTTGTTCATGGTCAGCATTTCCTCGCCGGTGGCGCCGTGTGAATGGAGCGGAGCAAGAATTTGTAATAATATTGACTGTCCTAATATTATTAGAGTACTGAATTGCTCATTAAATAGTTTCCTAGAGCAACAGACTTGGTCGGTTGCTTTAACTCAATCTATCGCGACCGATTCTGTTGGTGCGTGTGCCTGAACCGCATTCGTCGCGTCTTTTTGTGTCCACCTGTGACGAGCCAGGTTTCGATGAACGTGCGCATTGTCCACCCTGGCAGGTGGACAATGCGCACGTTCATCGTTGCAAGCAGAACTTGCAGTCGTCTAGGGACTTCGCGATACTCTGAACACGTCGAACGGCGCCGTTATCGAGCGGCGGAACCGTTGGCGGCCCACACGCGCGTCTAGCCCCAGTTGCCATTGCAAAAGCTCATTCGCAGTGATAAGACTTTACCACCTCTGCCATTGCCGCGCGCAAATTCCGGCGTGGATATATGCTCAACGGGAGCATGCTTAGCTATATCCAGCCATGCATTGCCATTATGTTAATTGAGATATATCGTATTAATGATTTACCCTGCGGTCAACACCGCTTCTGAAAACACCTTGCCTACTTCCGAGACCTGGGGATGACGGAGTTCCAAGAAGTAAGGAGGTACCTGGCAGAGACCAGCAAATCGAGCAGCAATAGCCTTCACATCTTCGAGCTCGGTACGGTGCTGCAACCGAGCCATTGCCGTTTGACTGCAAAGCTCATACGTTCGCTCCGATAGCCCTCGAACACTGCTGAACTGCGTGTCATCCTCCGAATTTCTGTGCTCGGACATGATGTCCAGAGATGGGATCGCTGGGTTCCCAGCCTCCGAGACAAGATTGTTGTCAGTTTCCGTGGCCTCGTCTTGCTGTGCTGTTGTACATCGCAGCCTTCTTGCCCTTAACTCCTCTCGGGCGTTTTGAGCAACCCCAGCTAAAAACGTGGCTGCTCGTCGGCGAGAAGCAATGTGCGCCCTCGCTCGTGCAGCAATGTCTCGTAAGGACTTCATGCAATGCTGTTGTCTCCTGGCGAGCACGCGGGCCTTTTCGGCAGTCAAAAGCCACTCCTCACGTGCTTTTTCTTTCTTGACGCGCGTTCGGGGAGTTATCATATTTTCGTTACTCAAATCAGGAATACTCCGAGTACCATCCCCACCGCTGCCCAAAGATGAGAGTCTCCTCGATAAATGTTCCTTGTGGAAAGTAGTAAATCCAACGCTTTTGTTGTCATCTGCAAGATGATTCTCGCCCACCCTTTGCAAACTCGATCTTCTTGCCGTATGAGATCCACCTCGACAGATATCAGCAACATCGCGGTTATAATCGGCTTCAGGTATGGAAAGGGAACCATACAGCTCAGTAGCCGCTCGCTCACTGCCTAAGCGCATCCACTCTGAGACGTTGCAGTTTGAAAGGAAGGCCACGTCATTTCGAATGAGATCCTCGATCTGCACTTTTACTTGCTTGAGTTCATCTGGGCTCATAAGGCCTGGTCCAGCTTGGTGCTGTGCTGTGTATGCCTCCAGAAAGTTGTCATACTTTAGAAAGTCCTGATCTTCCTTCGACACCCAGTCGCTTGGATAAATATTGAGAATCTCTTGAGCAAAGACACCGTCCAAGTGGGGGTGTCGATATTTCTTGCCATAATTCTAAGGAGATTGATGAAGCTTTCTTTGTGAACCAAGCCTCGGCACTGAGGGTCCAGCCTTTTCAACACGTCCGACATGTTAATACTAGCTTCCTGGCAACATTTCACCAGTATACTTAGCAGTGTAGGTGGCGGTGAGTGCTCGTCTGTTAGTGTACCAACAGTAGCAGTCTCTGGTTGACGCGGCGTGGAGTTTTTAGTTGGCATTGTTGCTGCAGGCTCGCTATTTTCATTGGGTTGACTCGGCGTAGCCCGGTCTCGTTTCGCTGCTGGGTGCTTTTTCCGGTGCGGTGCTGGTGACTGAGCCACTGGCGTAGATGGAGCGACAGGTTCTCGATGCTTTGTTTCTGGCTCAAAAACTCGTGGGGATATGATCTTCGGCGGCGAGCGACGGACTTTAGCCGCAGCTATGATAGCCTTCCTGGCCTCTTCTTCCTTTAGCATCTCTTCCTTTGCTTTCTTCAAATTTCTTAACCCTTCTGCAGCTTGAGGATATTCGTCGAGGATCGCTTCAAAGTGCATTTGCGCTTCATCAAATTCACCCGCGGCAGTGAGCACATCTCCGAGCTTATATATTGCGTAGAGATCGTTGGGGTTTAACTCTAGTGCGCGACGAAATTCAGCGATACTGAAGGGGAGGTCATCAGCGGACTCGTATGCACAAGCCAGATTGATTCGCAACCGGAACTTGATCTCATCATTTGTGTCAGAAGACAAAGCCAGCAAGTATAGCTCGATAGCACGGGGCAGTTCTCCTTTTGAATGCAAACGCACGGCAGCTTTCGTGACCATCTTGAGTTTTTGCGTTGGCTCCAAGCTCGCATGATTTTGGGGCAGAGAACGCCACCACCACTCAAACCCACTCACCGAGTTGATGCACTCCGGGTTCCACGAATACTTTTCAGAGAGAACAATGCGCGGTTTGTTTGGGCTGTTGCCACCTGGGCTCTGCGGAGGCGATCCGAAAAGTGGGTCCAGATATCGTGTGTCGGGATCACTGTCAATACTCCTCTCAACACGAGAACTTGGGACATTGGGTGTGGAGCAGCGGTACTGCCGCTGCCCTTCAACTGCTGCAAGTTTCGGCATGCTAAAGATTTTTGCGCGCCGGCTTTGTTCGACAGGAGACGTTGGTGGTCGACTCAGCGGCAGTAACATGGTAGGACAATACGGAGAGGGCGCTTCCTGGTAAAGCGTTGACATGGTTGTTGTTGGCGAGTACAGAGGCCGATGCGGGCTTTTACTTCGATGACCATTCGCCAACTGAGGCAACGCCACCCCGTTCTTTGGAGATCGCAGTGGTGAGCTGCAGCTTCTTGTCGGACTGCTCTCCCTACAAGAATTTCAAATATCTGCCTTTCGTCCCGGCACTGCGTTGGCGGCCGCTCCAGCACGATCGGCGGTGGAATCGGCATCACTTCCGCAAAAAGCTCATCAGTTTCGCTGCCATCTCACACAGCACCACGTTATCCTGGTGGCGCTTCTGCAGCGTCAACACAAACATGTTCGGCTCCCAGAACTGTCCCTGCGCAGCGACCTTGCACGCGTCCACCACCGCAGTACTGTCCTCCTCAGCCAGCAGCAGCAGCAGTCGCAGACACGGGATCTGCACAGCAAGCACAACAAAAGACACACGGCGTCATCAGCTTCAAATCGTCTGCACGTGCTCCTGGCGTGGTGAAATCAGCTCCTACACGCTTCTGCGTCTCCGTGAACTCGGTCAGGAACCTGTAGAGGCAGCCGGCAAACCCTGACTGCAGCACGCGCGCCCTGATGCTCGCACACTGCAGCAGCTCCCAGGCCTCCGCCAGCAGCTCCTCCTACAAACAACAACCGCAAGATCACCACCAAAACGTTGCACTTGGGCATACAAACGTCAAGTCTCTCCATCGCTCAGTCGTACCAAATGACTGTGCGGACACCGGTCCATCGAGGCCGCGAACGTGAGCGCCGCCATGGGGTCCACGGGGCTCGTGCTGAAGGGCGACTCGGCATGCGGTCGCGGCGCCGAGCGCAGCTTCTCCGCCACTGCGTCTCGGTGCCGCCGGATGAGCGTCTTGGCCTGCGGGGCCGCGGGCGATGTGGTCATGCGGCTCTTCTGGAAGAAAGCGTTCATCCAGAGGCTGTGGCGCTCCAGCAGCGTCGGCTCCACGCCGAAGTTCGGGTGCAGACGCGCGTAGCGTCCGAGCCAGCGGTGGTTGGCGGCCACCAGCGCGTCGAAGGCGCCGCCGTCGGCGTCGTCAGGTAGCTCCAGCGCTAGCGCGTCCATCGCGTGCGGAATGAGCGCCTCGAGGGTTTCCCTTCAACGTCCTTGACTGGGAGTTTGTATACTCCAGGTATTTTTAGCACGTAGTGGTACAGTGTACCACTCGAGACCAGACCGTCTGCTTCTGCTGTGGCGTTGTGTGCCTTGTGTGGGCTATTTCTATTCTGCGACCGACAGCGCAGGGAAGAAACGGGGCTCGCCTTCGATTCAGTCCCGTCAGTCAAGCGCAGCAGGAAGAAGGAGGCAGTGCACACCCGAGGCAGGAGAGGCACGAACGCGGTCATTCAGTCATCCCCATGGCCATGGAGAGCAGCTCCATCTCGGCGCCCGCGTCCGAGCTGCCAGCGCAGGGCCGCGACCTGCTGCTGGGCGCGCTGAGCAGCGGCGTCGCGTCATCGTCCGCCGGCAACTTGGACGACCTGCTCGCGGACTCGTCGGCGGCGTCGACGCCCGCCACGACCATCACTCACGAGGTGCACTGGGAGGGCTACGTGCGCAAGAAAGGCGACTGGCTGCCGCGCTGGGAGGAGCGCTACCTGATCCTGGACGGCGCCACGCTCACGTACTACAACTCGAAGGAGGAGGCTCGCAGCGCGCGCAGCCTGCGGGGCCGCATGATCATCAGCAAGGTGCGGCCCGAGAACTACGGCAAGGCCCACGGCTTCCTCATCGAGACGCAGGGCCACAAGCACTTCCACCTCTGCTGCTCCACGGAGCTGGAGAAGGACATGTGGGTGGAGATGATGCAGGCCGCCATTGAGGAGGGCGTGCACCACGGACCCAACAGCATGTCGGCCGAGGGCCTGGACGCTGCAGCTGCAGGCCTCCCCACGCAGGTGGACCTGCGAGGCTTCTACTTCGCCTTCCGCCAGCTGCTCATCTCGCACTCGTCGTCACCGCAGTTCTTCCCCAAGCTGTCAAGAGATGTGGTGCTCACATCCAACTACGCGCCGACAGTGCCCTTCTGGGGCGAGTACCATGGCCTGGATGGCGTGCTGCACTTCTTCTCCATCCTGTACGAGACCGTGGAGATCACCGCGTTCTTCGTGACGGATATTGCGCAGGCCAAGGAAGGCTGCACGGCGGTGGTGGCTGGCCGGGAGACCATGAAGAACCGCGACAATGGACGCAAGTTTACACAGCAGTGGCAGCACACAATCGAGTTCGCCCCCGACGGACGCGTGAAGAGCCTCACGATCTCGGCGGACCCCATTGCGGCGTCGGCTGTGTTTGGTTGCAGCGCTACATCCAGTTTGTCGCTGCCGATGGCTGCAGTAGTTGGCAACAGTGTACACGACAACCCAGCGGGAAAGCTCCACATTGTGGTGTTCCGTGGCGAGCAGATCTCCGACCAGGGTTTTATCGATGACGAAGAGCACACCGATGGGTCTGAGGGCGACGATGAGAAGCGAACGTCGGGCCGGCGCGTCTTTTTGGGTCTCCGTCTGGTCACAGATGGCAAAACCAATGTTTATGCGCCGACATCATCCACGAACTGCGTCGCGAGGACCCGGACCAGCGACCTGACGAAGTCCGCAACCCCAAGTGGAACTCGAAGCACGAAATTCAGTTTGCGGGATCGTCGCGAGGCAAACCTTGCTTCATCTTGATCGAAGCATGGGAGGTGAATGACAGTGATAGCGACGGGGAGGCAACCGAACGTGTTGTTGGCGTAGCCAAGGTCAACCTGGCGCCTTTCCTGGCGCTTGCTAGCACGTCACGTACGGTGCGAGAGAGTGTCATCCACACAGACATTGCTCGGGGAGCTGTGCCACAATGGTACACACTGCTGTCAGCGAGCGAAACGAAGTTCACGTGTGGCCGTGTGCAGCTCAGCATTAGTTTTGAAGCCTCCATGTCTTCGTTTGCTGCAATGTCACGATCCAATCTTGCTAGCAGCCGCATTGATGAAATCGAAAGCCCGCCCGAATTGGACCCCAACGCGCCTACGCCGCAGGTTCGTCCATCCGGAGCAATGGTGCAGTCGATGAGCCACCGGGTTGCGTTGGCTCGCGGTTGTTCCTTCCGTGATACGAAGCGGGATAATCACCAATTCCGAGTCGGAAACACGAACTTCGACATTCCTAAGCGATACCAGATGATTAAGGCGGTGGGCCAAGGCGCGTACGGATGCGTGATTGCAGCTAGCGACACTGAAACGGGCCAAGCGCTTGCCATCAAGAACATTCCGAACGCTTTCAACGATCTCATTGACGCAAAGCGTATTCTGCGTGAGATCCGCCTCATGCGCCACCTGAATCACCCAAACTTGGTGAATCTGCTGGATCTCTTGCGACCGCCAACGCTGCAGGAGTTCAACGACGTGTATATTGTGACAGATCTTATGGAAACGGATCTCCATCGTGTGATTCACTCGAACCAGTCGATTAGTGATGATCATGTCCAGTACTTCTTGTACCAGATGCTGGTGGCTATCAACTATGTGCATTCTGCTGAAGTGCTGCATCGCGACCTGAAACCTTCCAACATTTTGGTGAACTCGGACTGCGATTTGAAGCTTTGCGATTTTGGTCTTGCTCGTGGTATTCAAGGCATGGACTCAGGACTTACAGAGTATGTCGTGACAAGATGGTACCGTGCCCCGGAACTGTTGCTTTCTTCAAAGTACGACAAGCAGATGGATGTGTGGGCAATTGGCTGCATTCTAGCCGAGATGCTTGGACGTCGTCCGCTTTTCCCTGGCCACGACTATCTGCACCAGCTAAAGATCATTATGGACGTGGTGGGATCACCGTCGGAGGACTCGCTGGACTTTATCACAAACCCGAAGGCAAAGCGGTTTATCTTGCGTCAGCCGAAGAAGCCAAAGGTACCTCTTTCGTCGGTGTATCCGCGTGCTACCCCGCAGTGCTTAGATTTGCTGGAGAAGATGCTCGTATTCGATCCCCGCAAGCGTATCACAATTCAGGAGGCGCTCGCACATCCATACCTGAGTCTGGTGCGTGACCGGTCAGTGGAGAAGACGTGCCCAACGCCGTTTGACTTCGCATTCGAAAACACCGACTTGACAAAGCAGAAGCTGCAAGAGCTGATTTTCGAGGATGTCTGTGTATTCCACCCGGACGCACGGATTCCAGACCCCTTGGTAAAAGCGCTTCTGCTGCTGCTGTGAACAGTGCGCCTACTCGAGTCCACGTCCGCACGAGTGATGTTTCGTCAGTGCCAAGTTCATCGAGTAGAATCCATGCGCCAGCTCCTGCATCGGCACCAGCTGCATCGGTGGCGGTGCCACCAGCACCAGTTTCGCTTGTTGCACCAGCCAGTTTGGCGCCTCCGTCAGAGACGGTTGAAGAGCCAATCCGTGCTGCTCAGCCGCCAATTCGTGCTCCGCAACCAGCAGTCCAAGCACGGCCATCGCCGGTGGTGTTGCTGCCTCCAAATGCCGTGTCTCAATTTTCCTCCGAGTCGGTGCCGAACGTGGCGATCTCCCGATTACCCAGGAGATTACATCCACTTCAATATCAGCAGCCGCACCGGCATCAGTACCGGTACAAGCACCAGCACAAGCATCAGATACAACGCCACCGATGCCAACGCCGTCTGTCGAACCGATGGAATTACCACCGGTCTCGGCCCCAGTACATGATTCAACGACAGAGCACGAACGAAGTGTCCAAGCGGAAGTTGCAATCGAGATTATGGCAACACCTGCGCACATCAACGAGATGGCGGCCCAAGGGGATGACGAGGCAGCTCTTGACGAGATCGGAAGCACCCTATTCACAATGTATCATTACCAGACGCCACCGCCACGGTTGATGACAGTGGTGCCACCGACCAGGATGCGCCCAATAGTACCAGCACAAGCAGCATCGGCAGTGATGGCGAAAGTGATCACGCAGACGCGAAAGAGACAGATAGAGAAATCGACCTGTCTAGTTCGCCTAAGAAGCAGTCACTGCAGCAGCCCAAGTCTCTTCTCACACCGTCGTCAGTCGTGTGAGGAGTTCGAGCAAATAAGTGGAGCCGCTGTCGTGATTGAAGCAAAAGTGTTGCTCCTTTGTGTCATGTCATTCCATTCACACCCGAATGAAATCCGACCAGAAAAGCACGAAAGAGCGTGTATCAATACATATGCGCGGACCCTCCGGTCCAGTGCACTTTCGTCAATGCACGAGTCGGCCCTTGAATTTCAGACTTGTAAGGAAGGCGTCGTGCGAATGAAAGCATGGCGAAGAGAATCCGGAGTAGATGTCGAAGGACAACGCTACACACAAACAAAACGAATAAACGGAACTGAATGCTTGTGTGGGTATTGTTTCATGAACAGCTTTTGTAAACTCGGCTCGTGACCGGACTAATTACAACGTGAGTCTGCGAAGAGCACTTGCAGTATTGGCGGCGTTCACGCGTGGAACGAGGTGAGCCTGCCTGATGACTTCGGCGTAGAGATGAATAATGTCGATGCTAGTTGGAAACCTCCGCAGTCCCTGTATCAGCATCAGCTCCCGCCGGATCTGTATTTCTCGTGGCCGAAGCAACTTCGGGCAGTCATTCTGCCTGTGGTAAATTTGTACCACGTCGCTTTCTTGCAGGGTTGTCGCGGAAAGCATCAACGTGTCTTGCCAAGCCCCAGCAAACACGGCTTTCCAGTTAATACTTGTTGTCTTAGTCTCCGTTTCGTTGCCGGGAAGACGTCCAGCTGGTTGCGACTTGTCCACGTAGCCAAAGTAGCGCGCTACAAGCAAGGCCCAAAGCTCGGAGCAGTGTGTAATCTCGCGTTCCAGGTGGCGATTCACAAGGGTCAGTTGAGTCAGACTCGAGACGTCCAGGTACTGGCAGACGTTGAGCTCCAGTAGCTCCGATGGAAGTTCCAGCAGCGTTGGCATTGTCAACTGCGCAGGAACACTCGACGGCCGAGCAACTCAAAGAATGACAAGTTCGCGGCACGAGCAAGCTTGTCTCATTGAGCTCGGCAGAGGCAGGTGACAAGGGAGAGGATATAACCCCGACAATCCACATGACGATAGGTCACCTGGCAAATGAACAAGTAAAACAGGAATCCACACAACAAAATATACCGCAAAGCAAAAGCAGGCTGGCATCTATTCCAAACAACTTCTCACCTGCCAGCTGGACGCGCCTGCATGCTTCGCCTCAGCGTCTTGCGTATCGACTGTCCGTCATCACTTTTTCCCAGTATCATGCTGAATTCAAAAGACTGCCTCCACTCGTCGCTCTTGCTCTAGGCGTGGGGGTTCCGCAGCACGAGGATGACCGAGTCTCCGCGCAGGAACATCTTGCTGACGAAGCGGTCTTTGTTGACCGGCTTGGCTGCCTTCTTTCCCTTGCCTGACTTGGGCACTTCTGTCCACATCTCCTTGACGTTCTCCAACACCCTGCAACATCAAACCATCGCTCTGTCAGTCCATTGGAAGAGCGTCGCATCGCGCCTCGTTCTGAAGAGCCAACTCTCACATGTTGCAGTGGCGGTCAAAGGCCTTGACGCGCGCCAGCAGCTTGTGGTTGTTGCGCACGTTGATGAGCACCTGCGAGTTGTTCTTGACGCTGTGCATGAGCACCGACAGCGGGCCCTTCTGGAACTCCTCCTCGTCCTCCTGCACGCGCTTGAACTCGCCCGCTCCGCTGCTGTCGGGCAGCAATACCAATAACATTGATGTAAAGTGTTAGAAGGAGGTTATAGTGTGGTAGGTTGGCCGTTGGGACATCGCGGCAGGCCGCACCTGTCCATGGTCTCTCTGTATCTGCCGCCGCTTTGGATGAATGGAGTGCTGTCTGGTATGACTAGATAGAATCGTACTTTGTGTATGCATTCCGGTACACATTCTGTAGTATTATAGTATTAAATTAGAGCCGTGGAATGACTAGAGGGGGAAATGGAGTTTAATGTGTGGATGTTGTGTAAAAGAGGGGGAAATGGAGTTTAATGTGTGGATGTTGTGTGTAAAAGCTCTCTTGTTCAATCTAACGGATGACTACGAAAAGCTAAGTGCCGCCCGCTGCCTAACTCACTGCGTGTGTGTGCATGTGCGTCTACCTTGAGCGCAGGGCCGCGAGCAGCACCGTCTTATGCAAACTTCCTCCGTCGCGAACCACTTAGTCCAGGTCCATCTTCTCGGCCTCCTTCTCCTCCTCAGCCTCCTGCTTGGCCGGCTCCGGGGCGGGCGTCTCCACCTTTGGCATCGGCTTGGGCTTGGTGGTAATCGGCAGAGCCACGGCACGCACAGCCACGATCTTGGAGCGGATAGCGGCCGACGTGATAGCAGGAGCGTCGGTCGGGTTCAGGTCCGCCTGCTTCGTCAGGCTGTCGAACAGCCACGTCTCGGCTTCCACGCACGTCTGGCGGAGCTTCGTCTTCTCCTCCTCAGTCCAGTGCGAGTAGGCCTCGTCGCCGGAGTTCACCATACGCTTGTACTCCTCTAGTACAGCCGTCAGCTCGGCCTGGGCAACACCACGATCCGTGCTCTCGGCCAGACGGAACTCCACGGGCGATGACAGCTTGCGCATGTCGTCGAGCTTCGTCTGGTACACCGACTTAGTGCTGTCGAAACCCTCGTCCGTGTACAGCCATTCCTCCGTCACGGCGAGCTTCTCCTCGAGCTTGCCCTTCTCCTCGGAGGTGATGAAACCGGCGAGGCGGTCAGTGATCTGGTTGCGCATCTCGTACACAAAGCTCTCCAGCTCGTTACGCTTGTTGAACGTGTCCTCAATCACGCGGTCCTGCTGGGCCATCTTCAGCTCCTGCTCCGTGGCAGCCGAAACGTCAGCACCAGACAGACCGCCAACCTGGGCCTGCACGGACAGCTCAATCTTGCGGAAGCGCTTCTTCTTAAGCTCAGCCGGCTTGTCCTCGGCCTTCTCCTCCTTCTTCTCCTCGCCCTCCTTCTCCTCCTCGGCGGGCTTCTCCTCCTCCTTAATCTCCTGCATCAACTGCGACGAAGACACAGAGAACAAACCATTCATGTCCTGCTGCACGTTCACGCGGATCTTGGGCACCTCCGCGCCAGCCTCCTGTGCGGGCATGCCCGAGATCGTGTACTTGCCGAGATCCATCTGGTAGTCTGGCGGCAGGTAAGCCTTGGCCGACTCGTCATACACAGCGTCAATCGAGAACGGCTTGTCGCGACGGAAAGTGACGCGCTTCGTCTTCGGGTACTCATCCTTACGGCTGAAGATCACCAGCGAGCTGTCCTCCGAAGCGGGCGCCTCCATGTTGACGTCCTCATCGTTGTCCTCCGTGGCATCCGTGGCCGTCGAGGCGCTGCCGTCCCACGTCACACGCACGGGCAGGTGCACGCGGTCTGTCACGCTGAATTCCTTCACCTTGAACATGGGCGACAGGATGGCGCAGTTCAGGGCGCAACCACGGGCAACCGACTCGTCCGCGTTCAGGGTCGTGCTCAGACCATAGTTCTGCTGCTCCTTATCCAGGCCGAGCACCTCGGCAATGTGACGCTTCACGCTGGTGACACGAGTGCCGCCACCAACAATCTCCACGTTAGACAGCTGCGACTTATCGATGCCAGCGTCCTTCAGGGCACGCTCAATAGGGGCGTCCAGACGCTCCAGCAGCGGGGCGATGAGCACCTCAAACTCCTCGAGCGTCACCTGGGAGTTGTAGTCGCGGTCGTCGGCCAGGCACTCAATGTTGATGTGCGTGGCGGTCACACCGTACGGGCTGAGGTTCTTCTTGGCCTTCTCGCAGGCCGACAGCAGTTTCAGGCGCGACTTGGGGTGGGCGAGCGGGTCCGTCTTGTACTTGTCGGCGAACTTCTTGGCCACGTCCTTGGCGATGACCATGTCGAAGTCGCGGCCGCCCAGGAAGCGGTCGAAGGCGGCCGACTGGACGGTCAGGCGGCCCTGGACGAAGGCCACAATGGAGACCGTGTAGCTGGCGTGGCCCAGGTCGATGAACATGACGTGCTGCGGCTCCGTCTCGTGGAAGAGGTTGCGCGCCGACTTGTAGATGCCGTACGCGAGGGCGATGGCCGTGTGCTCGTTCATGAGACGCAGGCAGTTGAGGCCGGCGATCTTGGTGGCGTTGAGCAGCGCGCGGCGCTGCACGTCCGTGTAGAAGCCGGGGCACGACAGCACGCAGTAGGCAGGGTTGACACCGTCGTTGGCGGCCGCCGCGATGCTCTGCATCTTGTTGAGGATCATGGCCACCACCTGCTCGCACGAGAAGGTCACGGGCTCGTCGTTGTAGTTGAGCACGATGCCCACGTCGCCGCTGGCCAGCTCCACGCACTGGTAGGCGAGCTGCGCGATCTCCTGCTGCACCTCCGGGTGCTTGAACTTGCGGCCGATCAGACGCTTGATGTCCGTGGCCGTGTTCTTGTAGTGCATGCGCGCCATGCTGATGGCGGCCTCGCCGATGAAGCGCTGCTTGCCCTGCACGCACACCATGTTGCTGCAGAGGCACCCAAAAACACAGCGGTAGTTTGTCAGATACTTGCCATAGTATACAAGTAAATCATTAAGTGAAATGGGTAACTTTGTGGCGAAATGCCGACGTACGGGTTCTTTCTGTTGGAGTTCTCATTGAGGATGATGTCGATGCCGCCGCGCTTGGCCTGGCCGATGACGCAGTCCACGTTGCCAAAGTCCACGCCGATGACCGACATGCTGTCTCCGATGCAGGGGGAAGAGTAAAAGGGTAAAAGGGGACGAAGCTTCTGCCGAGCTGCGGGAAAACCGAAAGTGGCTCGGTCGCTCAAACAGGGGCGCGCGACTGGGCGATTCTAGAATGGACGTTTACGGGAATCCTGTGAGATTCAGTCCACCTGCGTCGTGTGATAGTTGCGATCACTGGATTGGATAGGAAGAGACCTGCGACATCACATTATTCTGAGAATGAATGGAAATTGGTTTTGACACGATCTTGCCGCCCCAGCCACTCAATTTGTTGTTTGGCTCGGTCCGTTTATACAGTGTACGACTGCGTGGCCGAGCTGAACATGGATACCCGACGGTGCGAGCGCTTACTGACCAACGAGATGGACGACGAAGAGGGCAAAAGCGAGGAAGGACGCTTTGGTGGTAGCGACATCGAGGGCCATCGGGGCGGCGCCCAGTGGCGGGTCGTTTAAGTGAGACTTTTCTGGAACACTGTACTTCATTATCCATTATTGCAGGATTTGGCGTCAAAAACCTTCGAGAACGCATTAGATACTCTGCCGACACCGTCAGCATGGCGCCGTCCAAAGTGCATCCACTGTCGGCGTCTTAGCGGAGCAAGTTAAGCGAGCGAGATGCGGTGCCGGCTGGCTGTAGCTGTAGAGTGGTGTGCTGAAGGCTAGCAGCTATTGAGGTTGCAGCGGGGCCAAAGATCTTTGGTTAAATCGGCGATCAGGTTGAGCTTCCGTGCTCGATCGAAGATGTTGGGCCTTCGCATCATTTTTTGCGGTCGTTTGGGGGTAGCCAAAGGGGAAGGCGCTGCGTCCCTGCGACTTCGCTCGCTTCCAGGTGAAAATCGAAGACGACCTCCTGTTCGACACGGCACGACTACCCATAAATGATGTACAGTCAAGCCGGCAGAATCTTGTTGATCGAGCACGGAGGTAGTGGCAGCGGGACGGCTGCGACACTCAGTTAGTGATAATCTTGGGTATCACAACCATGGCTGACTTCAGGGTCTTGCACTACGTAGTACTTGCACTCGTTGCGGCCGATGTCGACGGTGGCGATGGACCTTGCTGGTGCTGTAGACGAATCTATAGCCGCCAGTCAGATTATAACCATCATGCTCGTTGCACTCGCTGCGCTGGAGTGAACAGGAGTAGAAGATTAAAAAATCACACAACACGAGAATACTAGTATGCGCTTTTCTAAAGTCTGTGAGAATAATGTGTCTATTACATGGCCAGCGACAGCTACGTTCTCTTATTTGACGGGAGATCTCGAGGTAACCCCGGACCCGGAGGTTCCGGGGCGATGATAGCGCGAGTGGGAGGCGCGGGATACCGGCCAGCTATCATCTGGATGGCAAGCATTTCCACGCGCACCGCACCACCAACAACATAGCGGAATACAAGGGCCTTCTCATAGGCCTCCATAACGCGGCACGACTACTTCTACATGGCATCCATGTAGCAGGAGACAGCGCGATGATTCTTGATCAGCTCCGAAATCGTAAGCCTCCCGAGCCCGCCACTTGCAATCTTACTGCACGCAGTGTCGGCTTTAGCCGATCGTCTGATGGTGGCCAGCTGGGCACACCATCTCAGACATTTCAATAAGGCTGCCGATAGCTTAGCCAACTTGGCCATGGATACCAAGACCAGTATCCAGATACTAAGGGACGATCTGCAAAATCTCCCGCAACGATGGATCACAGTGTCGGAGCTTCTCCAGAGAGATGTTGCCCACTGGATGGACATGCACCCGGATCAGGAGGAGCACAGCCGGCCTCCAGCGAACAATGGCACGGAGTAGCACCCGGGCATTGGCCGGCGCCTTCCGGACAGTCGGCAAGCCAGTCGATGATGCACATGCGTCGCCTGGTAGGGTATTCTCTAGGTCAATAGGCAACTAACAGACTGTAATACACCTCATTTAAAAACGAAACGAGAATAATGTGTTTAGCTGCACGCGCTGATCGTGCCAAGTTGGAGAGAAAGCAATAGTCGTAGACTCTACTAGAGTCATCTACGACGTAGAGGACGTACTTCTTGTCATGCAGGTCGAAGTTGAACACACGCAGAGCTGTGGAAAACCAGATTGTGATTGTGAGATTGTCAATATTGACAATCACAATCGTAGATTGTTAGCACAGATCCCAATCACAATATCCGATTGTATGCAGGATCTCGTTAATGATACAAATCGAAAGCAAGCTCAAGCGTGAAATTTGGAAGACTATCACACATTCCCGCCTCCGTGACGTCACCAAAGCCCTCACCTGCAGTGAGGACCGTGACTTAGAGTAAATTGCCGTCAGGAAAACGATGGCGGCAGCGCATGTGCTTGTCAGGGAAGGAGGTAACCCCACTCGCGAAACCACAGCATAACGTTCGCAGAAATCGAGGCAGGAACAACTGAGAGGTTAGATGACGCTATGAACAAGAAAGCACGCAACGTGTCCCGGACACGCCCAAACGGACACGCCCGAACTAAAAAAGATTTAGGTCCCAGTTGTGTTTGTCGTCGTGGAGCTGCGCAAAAAGTATGATGACGCTCGAAACTGTGATGCTGTTGAAGCTGAACTGAACTTATGTCGCTGAGAGCAGTGTCCAAAGCTGTCACTGTTTCCAAGCAAGAATTAATGAGATGGAGATGGTATCGATCGAACACGATTAAACAGCGGTCAATATATGAGACTGCGCGAAACAAAAAGATGCTAGTTATCATTTTGGCGTTTTCGAGATAAACGGCTGCGAAGAAGAACCATCCAAAATCGAACATAAGCGAAAGTTGTCAGGAGGAAGGAATTTCGTTTTCTCTAAATTTGGCGAGGGTGTATCGGCCGAGTGCAATGGAGGAGCTGACAGCTTTGCCAAGCGAACGCGACGTGCCTCCCGTGCTGAAAACCGCTTGTACCGGTATCCAGAATCTCTACAAATCCGTGTGTACACAAATTTTGAGATCTGTCATATCGAAGGTGGTTTTTGAGATGGAACGAGGCCGAATTAATGCCTGAAAATAGTCGCAATCGATCCACCGCGAAATTTTACGTTAGATAGACCAATAAAAACAGTTGAGTTTGCAACCGCGAATCAGAGATATTTTTTGGAGAAGGCTCGTGAACCGCTGAATGAAAAAATCACTTAAGGGCTCATTGGATAGAGGAGACGTCCCTCTTTTTAATGGTGTGCGCAAATCGGACTTCAACGAATGGTTAACTAAGCATCTTTTGTTTCGCTCAGTCTCATATTGGACAATCTTGGTAGATTGATTGTAAGATTGCTATTTCCGATTGTCTTGAGACCGGGCAAAACAATCAATCGACAATCTATATTTCCACAGCCCTGGAACACACGTCCGTTCAATCCTTTCACTACTCTAATTTGTTTGCAAGCAGATGTGTCGAAGACTTAGCTCCGACCAAACAGCTTCTTCGCCCACGCCTCGGTGGAAGCGTCCCGACTCCGAACTTCCTTGCTGATCTGTTTGTTCTCGGTGTGCAGCTTCTCAACAATCAACTTATACTGCGCCACTCGCTGCTGCAAGCGCTGGCATTGTCTTTTCAACGATGCTTCTGCAGTGCTCTGAACCTCTAGACGTGTTCGCAGGTCCTGCACTGCAGTCTGTCAGCAGAATAATTAGAGGGTCCAGTTGGTGGATGGCAATGTAACCAAGGGTTCGTTCGTACCTGTTGTTGAAGTTGCATGTTGGCAGCACGATGCTGCAGCTCGTCTACCCGAGCAGCAGCGTCTTTGGTTGCTTGCTTTTCCTGGTGCAGGTCTTGTTGTAGCATCGACGCTTCTTTCTGGAGCTGCTTGCGCTGAGCTGCATGGTGCTCGATTCGCATAGCTTCTTTGGCGCTGAGCTCAACCGCGGCGCATTGTTGTCGTCGCAATCGCTTGCGTAAAACTGCAACTTCTTCCTGTCGTCAAAGCAGGAATGAGTTCTAACTAGACATTATACATATCTAGCTGTCTGACACTTGCGGTACTGACCTGGAGCGCAGTGGTGCTTGCCTTCTCGTCTTTCAGAGCGCGTTGCATGTGAGCCAGCTCCTTCTCCAAGCCCGCAATCCGAGTATCCTTGTCTCCCTTCATTTCGGCATAAGCGAGCTTGCACTTCATCACTTCGTCGCGGGTCTCGCTTGCTTTGTCTCGTTGCACCTCCAGGTCACGAGCTAGTTTGGCTTGTTGCTGCAGACGCGTTTTCAACGAAACGATGAGGTGGCAGGCATCCTCAAGCTTCTTCTTTGCGTGTTGTAGCTGCTTCTGCATGTCTTCTTTTGTTCGTCCAGCCTCCTCCAGCTTTTCACTCCACCGCAACTCTGAAAGCTCGGTCTTCTTCGCTTCAGTATCTCTCTCACTCTTCAAAAGTTCCAGCTGCTCGATACGATGCATCAGCGCAGCTTTCTCCTGCGCGTTTTGCTTCGTCAGCACAGCGATCTTAGCCTGCCATGTCTGTGAACACCGTTGCTGAAGCTTTCGCATCTCGGACTCGTGGTGGTTGCGAATTTCATCGAGGTGATGCCGCTGATCCGTTGTAGTGGCAGTCATTATCTGTTCGTGCTCCGCTAGAGATACACAAGAGCCCACCACATCCCGAAGTTGACGCTGCAAGTTTTGCAACTGTCGCTCATGCTGAACATCCTGGCGCTCGAGTCTCTGCTCGTACTGTGCTCGTGTTTCATCACACAGCTCCTGCGTTTTGCGCTTGAGCGCAGTCATTAACTGGTCGCTGTAAGTCCCTCCAGAGACAGCGCTCTCGATTGCACGATCATCACGTTCCTCGGCAGGACCATCGACGTCCATACCATATAGCTTTCGGGGATTGTTGTCAGCATTTGTCCATAGGACCGGACGAACTTGAGGCTGCGTCAGGCTGGAGGCAGAAGCACGCGAACAAGTCAATGAGCTCTGAACTACTTGTGGGCGGCTTCTGCGTTTCATCGTCAAAGATGGAGTGACGATGTACTTGAGCGGTTGCAAACAAACACTCCTAAAACTACAACTTGCGCAAGAGAAGAGACTTCAGTATTACTTTTACGCTGACAGGTTCAGTAAATGTATGGGTGGATGGATACACTGCGATTACTGTGTTGTGTTCGCGATCGACCCTTTAGTTGACGGCAGCCGAGTACGACGACACCGTGAGCTTGGCGTTCGAGCCCGTGAACGGTTCCGTGCCGGCCTCCAGCTTGATCAGGTATTGGCTGGAAGACAGGCCCTGGTTCTTCACCAGGTAGCTCACGAAGTTGAGCAGGTCGGCAGAAAAGTTGGTGATGGTCTTGGTGGCCACGAATGAGAAGACGGTCATGCTGCCGTTCGGGCCCTTGTACAGCTTGAACTGGTTGCTGCCGATGGTGACGGTGGCGATGGCCTTGCCGGTACTGGAGATGGGTCCGGCACCACCGTAAGCGGCCAGCCAGATCATGATCTCGTACTCTTTGCTGCCGCTGGCACTGGAGCTGGTGAACAGGTCGTAGGCGACATCAGCGACGAGGGTGCCAGAGTAGGAGTAGGAATACTTCATCTTGGAAGGGATCGATTTAATGCTCGAAACCTGCTTCGGGGTGAAGATCAGAGCGGCGTTCGAGTACGACTTGACTTGGTTCGGAGCACCCGCCCAGCTGTACGAGGTGTGCCAGGCGACCGACGAGCTGCTGATCTTGTCGACGCCCGTGCACTGGCTGCCCGAGGTGGCATTGGCCATGTTCCACAGGTTGTTGTAGACGATGTAGTTAGTGCCCTTGGCCCAATCCCACTGGCCGCAGTAGTCTCCGGCGGAGGCAAGCGCAAAGGTAGCTGCGGCGATGGCACCAGCGAACAGGCCTTTCATGGTCGAAAGCTGGAGAGGGTCGAAGGAGTAAGCACTTGTCCAAGGCGGAGCAAATTGTAGAATGAGTGACTGGCGGAGTTGGTGCGGCACTGGAATTGCAACGCTGCTGCTCAGCGCATCGGCTCGATGATCGTGAAATGCTCATCATATCGACTGTGCAGGTTGTCCAGCCGTTTGTGTAGTTGGCGCACAGCAAAATACAGTACTATGTACTATGCTCAACCTCTACGTCAGGATATTTCCCTAACACAACGTTGCGTGCGTAGACGTCGAGGGGGACCCCAAGGCATTGCTTGTAAGGCGCTAACAGATCAAGCAAGAGCTCGCTTTTCGGTAGAGAACCTGACTGCTGTTGACGAGTCCGCGGAGCCTACATACACGACCCAGTTTCAGTCGTCATAGGTTAGGCAGACTCATTTCACAGATGTCGAACAGCGCACGATTAACAGGCAATGCATGAACTGCTTAACGTGAGCGGAATTCGATTCATCATCTCGACCGCTTTCATCATAACGATAGCAACATGTCGAGCAAAAAGACCACGGGTTTTATGCGGCACGCAAAGCGCTGCGGTGTCGGAAGCGCAAATCTCGCGGTCCAGTCCACTTGGGATGCATATTGAAGGCATTTTGAACTGTTCGTTCCAATCTCGAACGGTCGATTGATGGTGGTGAGCACGGACGCTATTGCACGGATGTGCTGTTGATCGCGCTTTGGTACATGGGTCCTACTGCTTGCTTGGCACCCTCTGCTTGGTCAGTTCCCTACGCGCCGGTGCTTTATAATAGCAGCGCTGATGGTTGGCAAATCTGCACGGCAGCGTCAGACGTGCTTTGCCAATGCAGCATGTATCCCAGCGTGCAACCTGGTCGGGTGCGGGTGCTTGCGGACGTTGCCTCCTAGAAGACAGCCGGTCGAGAGCGTTTGCCTTCACTCGCATGTAAACTCACAGCACGGTAGGCTTTGCTTCATCTGTCAGACGGTATCGCCGCCTGAACGAAATGCTATGGAGCGAGTTACTCACGTCACGCTCCAAACAAACAACAACTTGCAGTGGTAGGATGTGCGCACCAACAGGTGGACACCAAAGCGTGACAGAACAAGCAATGGCAAGATGATCTTGAAGATCCATTTCAAGTCTTGATGATCGACCGTATGGAGACCATTACACTCGGCTCACGCGAGCGATGAAAAGATGCATATCTGCGCTGACAAGCCTGTCGCCGAAAACAGGTGCTCGGTATTCCTTACCATC
The DNA here is from genome assembly GCA_011947335.1 of Phytophthora constricta. NCBI lineage: Eukaryota > Oomycota > Peronosporomycetes > Peronosporales > Peronosporaceae > Phytophthora > Phytophthora constricta. The sequence continues at coordinate 37,955 of JAAVTI010000619.1, read as the reverse complement.
ATCGTCGTGATCCTTTACATTGTGCATGGTCGCAGCAAGACACTCACGCTGCTGTGACGACCGAACAGAGGAACGAGGCCCACTGAGGAACCACTATCGACAGTCGACGCCCTGCATGCCCGCGGTCTCCGCGTCAAAACGCATTGCTGCTCCTCCTTTTCATTCAACAATTCTCCTTGAGCTCCACAAGTGTCCGCCCACCTCACGCCTTCGAACACCAAAACATGAAGGGCTTCCTTGCTGTCTTCGTCGCCGCTTTGTTGTCCGTGTCCGCCGCTGACATGTGCGCCCAATGGCGTCTGACCAAGGCCGGCAAGTACGTCGTCTACAACAACAACTGGAACCAGGCCAAGGCTACCTCGGGCAGCCAGTGCACGGGTGTCGACAAGGTCAGCGGCTCCACCGTTGCTTGGCACACCTCATACAGCTGGGCGGGTGCCCCCACCGAGGTTAAGTCATACTCGAACGCTGCTCTCGCATTCACCAAGAAGCAAATCAAAAACATCAAATCGATCCCCTCCACCTGGAAGTACTCCTACTCCTACTCTGGTACCCTCGTCGCTGATGTCGCCTACGACCTCTTCACGAGTTCCAGTGCCAGCGGCAGCAACGAGTACGAGATCATGATCTGGCTGGCCGCTTACGGTGGTGCCGGACCCATCTCCAGCACTGGCAAGGCCATCGCCACCGTCACCATCGGCAGCAACCAGTTCAAGCTGTACAAGGGCCCGAACGGCAGCACGACCGTCTTCTCGTTCGTGGCCACCAAGACCATCACTAACTTCTCTGGGGATCTACTTAACTTCCTGAGCTACTTGGTGAACAACCAGGGGCTGTCTTCCAGCCAGTACCTGGTCACGCTGGAGGCCGGCACGGAGCCGTTCACGGGCTCGAACGCCAAGCTCACGGTGTCGTCGTACTCGGCTGCCGTCAACTAAAAATTCACATCAGAGTATTCGGTATAAATGTAAATGCAACCGTTCTATGATGTGTTAGATGAAGTGATTGATTCTCCGTCAAGCTGAACGCATTCCAACTAAGTCTTGTCTCCACTTTCAACAGTGTCCTACCGATCAACGCTATCAGCTTAAATGCTGAGCGTGCTGGTCGTGGGGCAGCCGCGGCGCAGAAGCTCGGCCACCAGTTCAGGGCGGGGCACAGTCACTTCGTCCTTAGACGCCATGTCCTTCACCTTCACTACACCCTTGGCGAGCTCATCATCGCCGATAACCACCATGTATGGCGTGCCACGCTCCAGAGCGTAGTGCAGCTGCTTGGTGAACTTGGGGTTCTCAGTCTGCATCACTTCGGCCGAGATGTTGGCCAACCACAGCTGCTTACACAGCTCCAGTCGCGGCAGCAGCAAGGCACTGCCGGTGGAAGCAACCAACACCTGCGACGGTGAGGCCGCGTTTGCTGCTTGCTTCTCAGCATGAGCCTGAAGAATACCGAAGATACGCTCGATACCGAGACTGACACCCACGCACGGGATCTGTTGGTCCGTGGCCGAGAACATGCCCACAAGGTTGTCGTAGCGACCACCAGCAGCGATGGAGCCCACGTGGTGCTCCGGGCTGGTAAGCACGAACTCGTAAATGAGACCCGTGTAGTAATCCAGTCCTCGTGCGAGACTCAGATCGAACGAAATGAAATCCAGCACACCCATAGCGTCCAGGTATTCGAAGAGCAGCCCCAGGTCGTCCATCGCGCGACGCGCGTTAACGTTGTCACCGAAGATGCCCTCCTTCATGAGCTGGGCGTGCAGCTCACGTGGCGAACCAACCTTGCACACGAACGGCTCGATGCGGTCAGCCACCTCCTCGGGAATATCCTTCTCCTCCACCATCTCACGGCGCACGTTGGCCCACGGCTCCTTGTCCAGCTTGTCGATAGCACTGCACGTCGTGCGGAACTTGTCAGCAGGGACACCGCAGATAGCAAGAATAGCGTCCAGAAGCAGACGGTGACTGAGTTTCACCTTCACTGGGCCAAGCTCTGGGAACTGCTGCAGCACTTCAATACCAATAGACAGCACCTCGGCATCAGGAAGCATGGGTGCGTACGTACCGGCGATATCGAAATCGCACTGGTAGAACTCACGGAAGCGACCGCGGGCCATTTGTGGGTTGTCACGGCGGTACACGCGCGCAATGTGGTAGCGCTTGATGTTGCCGGGGCTGTGGAGGGCCATGAAGCGCGCGAACGGTACCGTCAGGTCGTAACGCAGCGCAAGCAGCTCGCCACCCTGGTCCGCCAGGTCGTAGATAAGCTTGCTGTCCTCGCCGTACTTGCCAGTAAGCGTCTCCTTCAGTTCGAACACAGGCGTCTCGATCTCCACACCCGCGTGGCGCTTGAAGACCATGCGGATCTTGTTGAAGATCTTCTCGCGCAGAGCCATCTGCTGCGGCAGGAAATCTTGTGAGCCCTTAGCAATCTTGGGTTTGCGGCGAGCACCACCGCTTCCAAGGCGCACAAACAGGTCTTCCAGGAACTGCGAAAGGCCCGAAGCGCGGAGGTCGAACGCCGCACTTTGCATACTGGTCTGCCACGCATCACCGAGCGCCAGAAGGTGCTGGCGCAGAGCAAGGCTGCCCAGACCGATCTTGAGCTCGTCCTTGGAGCTCTTCTTGGCGTTCTCCTTTTCCTTCTGCTTCTCCAATTTCTTGCGACGCTTCTCCAGGATCTTGTTACGCTGAGCCTCCGACATAGCCGCCAGCTTTTCATCCTCTTTAGCAGCAGCAGCGGCAGCCTTGGCCGCGGCCTCCTGCGCCTTCGCGTTCTTCTCCGCCAGACGGAGCTTCAACTGCGCCTCCTCCTCCTCGAAGAACTTGAGCGACGGCACCAGCTCACGCGACAGAGCAGCCGCAGCAGCCTCCACGAGCTCCACCGCGCCCGTGGTCTTGGGTGCATCCGCCGCCTTGCTGTCCAGCACGTGCAGGCGGTCCACACTTCCCTGTAGCAGCACGTGCACAGCCTCGGTCGTCGCCGACAGCGCCGTCTTGAGCGCCTGCGGGTGGATCCCCGCACCAGCGCGCTTGGCCGCAGCGCTGTCCCCGAGAGCGCCGTTGAGCTCGGCCTCCACCGTCTTGTAGGCGACCAGAATGGCGTCCCGAGCGGGCCCGTGGTACTGCGGGATGCAACGCACGGCGGCCACCTCGGTAGCGCCCTCCTTCAAGCTGTTGACGAACTTGGAGCCGTCCAGCATCAGCCGCAGGTTCTGCGCCGACGTGACGATGCCGCGGTGCGGGCGCGCCACGTCCACGAATTCGGCCTCGAAGGCCGCCGCGTCAGCGCGCAGCGTCTCGCACGTGACGGCCGCCACGGCGTCGGCCATTGGCAGCAGCGCGCGGGCGCCGCCCACAGCCAGCGCGGCCTGTGCGAGCAGCACGAGGGGCGCGCTCTGCAGCGTCTTGAGCTGGGCGGGGGACAGCTCGGCGGGCAGTTCCACGGTGTCCACCTGGACGGGCGTCTTGTCCTCCTGGTTGAGCTGCGAGGCCAGACACGCGGCGTTCTCGAGGGCGCCGAGGCGCAGCAGTCGGTGCAGCAGCAGTAGCAGGACAGCGCGGCGCTCGGTCCGCGAGAGGGACGCCGAGGCTTGGCTGGCGGGGGAAAGCTGGACGGACTGTCCGCTGGCGGACGAGGGGGAGGACGAGGAGGACGCGTCCAGCGCCACGGAGGCGCCCAGAGCGGCCACGGAGCAAACGTCCGCCACCGAGAGACGGCCCGGGCCGACGGTCACGCGCGCAGACGCCATCACTGCAACTGCCAAGACAGGAATGGGAGCTCTTGACTCGGATGCGGCGGATTTTCTAGTGGCGAGCGACGTTCAATGGTGATTCACGTGGTGCACACAAGCGATGGCTACATATAATGTGGTCCACGTTAGCGCCAGACTCACTTGCGTCCACTAAGGGGATCATCACTTGCGTCCACTAAGTGGATCACTTTAGTGTACGTACACTGCTGTGCGTACAACGCTCTGCGCATCGCGTTCAATACTCTTGTAGCGACATCGCTACAGTGAGCAGCCAGGAATGCTGTCGCCGACGCGCCGGCGCTGGCTGTCGGCGCGCGTGCTGTACGTGGCGTCCTTCCTGGACCTGCTGGGCGTGTCCATGATCATCCCGTCGCTGCCGCAGTACGTCAAGGCCATGGACGGCGGTGCGCTGGCCTTCGGGCTGCTCATGTCCCTCTACGGCTTCATCCAGTTCTTCGCGGCGCCCGTGGTGGGCAGTCTGGGCGACGCCTATGGACGCAAGCGCGTGCTTCTGGCCTGCTTGGTCGGCTCCTCCATGGGCTACCTGCTGTTGGGGCTCTCGTGGAACATCTACGTCGTGCTGCTGTCCCGAGTGCCCGCCGCGCTCTTCAAGCACACGCTGGACATCATCAAGGTGGCCGTCACCGACGCTGAGGACCCGAGCCAGCGCTCGACGTCGATCGGCAGACTCAACGCCGCCTCCAGCGCGGGCTTCATCGTCGGGCCCGTGATCGGGGGCTACGTGAGTGCGATGCCCAACGGATTCAACTACACGGCGATGCTCACCACGGCGCTCTTCGGACTCAACTACGGGCTCGTGTCGCTCTTCTACCTCGACCCGAGGGTGAAGGAGTATGCCGCTGCGGCTGCTGCTAGAACGGAGGCGGGGGATATCGGCTACAAACACGAGAGACCCAAAGTCGAGGTGAAGAAACTACTGCTCGACGCCTGGCACAAGCTGCTGGGCTTCCGCAGCATCGTGAATGAATCAAGCCGGCGCAGACACTGCTGGTGGCGAGACTACTGTTGTCCATGGCGGCCATCTTGTACCGAACGCACTTTTCGGTGCTGCTGGAGGACAAGTTCGGCATGGACTCGCGCGACCGCGGTTTCGTGCTCAGCTACATGGGGCTCCTTGGCGCTTTCGGCAGCTTCTCTGTGGGCTTTGTAACCAAGTTCATGCGCTCGGAGCGCCTGATGCTGCAGCTGTCGGCAATCATCTATGTGATGACGTTCTTCGCGCTCTCCAGCGCAACGACGATTAGTACTGTTTACATTACGCTTGTGCCACAAGTTCTCTCTATCAGGTGAGCTAGGAAACTGCTCCCGCTTCTCCATTCTGTGAACTGGCTTGACATGTGTTTCTCTTATTGCAGTATCATTCGCGCGAGCTCTGTGGCGCTGCAAACAACGTTCATTTCTCAGGAGCACGTGGGCGCCTTCATGGGCATCTCTTCCTCCTTGACGGTAAGTTGACAGCGTGAACAGCACTGTTACGAGCACGTGAATAGTTTTGCTTACCTTTCTATGCGTTGTCACACTGCGCTTCCACTTGCTTGCATTGCTACAGTCTATCTCAAGGACCATCGGACCGAGTAAGTCTAACGCACAAAATCCAAGCAAATGCCTTGCAGTGCCGTGGTGCTGTGGTTTCTTAGCTACCTATGTGAATTAGTGCTGACAGGTGTTGCTATTGTGCTACAGTTTTGTCGGGGTGGACGTACGTCGTATCGATGGATGGACCAGCCTATGGTGCAGCGTGCCTTGCTGCAGTCAGCACTGGGCTGTTCTTTTCACCGCACTTCTCGGAAGTGGGTGACTCACACGCTACCAATATCGAAGGCAAGACCAACTGGAGATTTACGAAGAAGGCTATCGATTAGAGATTTACCGCGCAGCCACAGAGCGTGTTGGTACTGGAGGTGTCTGGGTTCTGAAGCTGGGGCTCCATTCTCCTTTACCCGCGACGTTCCACGATCGCAGCATAAATTCATAGTTTGTGTTGAACTGTAGTCCTTCTATCAGAAGTCCTTGCTGACGTAACTTCCTGTTGTGCGCCACCCGTTCCGAGCGCCACGTTACGGCAGCAGCATCCGGGGCTGCCCTCTTGCCCGCTTTGTCATCATCCCCGCCACTCTTTTGCGCTTCCTCCTCTTCCTCCGAAAGGAGCCGCCGGAATCGCAGCTCGTATTTCTCGATGATGGCACCATTAGACAGAGGAGCTTGCCATGAAACGCGCATCAGGCATTTGTAAATCGTCTGCTGTATCGAGCTGCCCACCGTTGATCCGAGACGCGCGACGACAATCTCCGATGAGTAGCTGCTAGCGAAAGTGACGTCGACAGTCGGTGGGGACGGAAGTGTCGGTAATTCCGTTAGCAACCGCACACACTTGGCACCGTCAGCTGCAATGGTTTGGGCATCTCGATATTTATCGGGTCGTGCTGCATGTGCACAGCACTCGCCTACAACCTGCCCCGGCATTTGCTTGAGGTAGCAACCGATTGAACGATCTGCGCCGTTGAGAAGTAGCCACTGCACAATTTCCGGCCTTGAATACACGCTGGCTACGAACAGAGGTGTTGCATCTTGCAGCATCCACCAGTGCAGTCCTTCCCATTGGAGTGTCCAAGGTGGCATAGCAGCCGTGAATGGTGCCGAAAGCACTTCAATATGTGCCAATACCACGCGCTTCACGTCTACAAACAAACGGAGGACATTGTTTGTAAACGAGATGATCCGTTTGACCTTAGAAGACAATCAAGCTACCTACTCAGCAAATCCCCAGCAGTAAGAGCTCGCAACAGCTCCACGCGCCATGCAAGGTAGGCACTTTCTTCATCGGCGACATCATCAGCCTTCCCCATCGCTCCCTTTTGGTCACGGTATTCAAGACTTCTTGAAACGAACGAGTGGTAACGCTCCAGGACCATGAACTCTTTTTGTCAGTAGCGCTCGTTTAGGGACTCACCGGTTCCAGCTTGTAGCTCAGCCTCCAATTCCGCTAATCCATCGCTATCACTGTCAAGCGCAACGGAGCTGGATCGTGTAGATCGCCGAGTACTGGGGATGTTCACCGAGGCAGCTGAAGGTTGACGAGCACGTAGTTGTGTCACTGCTGTAGCCTGTGGAGCAGCGCGGTTCTTACTCGTCTGGGTTTGAAGAGCAGCTCGCGGCTTCCGGATAGCATGAGGAGCAGTAGTAACACGAGCCTTCACTTGACCTTCCTTCTTCTGCGTCTGTTTTGCTTTCCGCTGCTGCTTCGGAGTTATTCCCGCACGTGCTTTTGGTTTTCTTTGAGTTGCTATTGATGGGTCCAAAGCTGGAGCTCGCTCAAGCTCTGAGAGAAGGTCTTCCAGACCATTGCTCTCGGTGTCCGATGCTATCGAACTCAAACGAGCAGATCTTCGCACCCCGAAGAGGACAGGCACAGTCTCTCGAGGTTGACGTTTTGAGCGGATCGGCGACGATTTCGTTGCCGACTGTTTTGATGAAGCAGCCACCTTTGCCGTAGTATTTGTGCTTCGCCTCACAACTCGTCGGGCCCCAGGCTGTGCCTTCGCTCTCGTCAACCGCGGATTCTGCTTTCTGGGTGTTGTAGTGGACACATGGGGTGCTACTGAGGAATTCAGTTCTGCCACCAGCTCTGCCAACCCATCGCTTTCAGTGTCAGATGACACTGAGCTTAATCTAGTGGCTTGCTCAGCGACGGCATTCGCTTGCATCTCTCGAGCTCGCGAGTTTGACGGCGGTTGAGTCTCTGGCAATTCCTGTATAACCTCAATAGCAGTCGTGTCGTCATTGGGACGTATCTTCTTCTTCGCTTTACTTCGCACTGCTGGTGTTTTCGGTGCTGGACGTTTCTGTGGTGTTACTCGTCGTGTGGCGCGTTTAGGAACCGCTGCTACTCGCTTTACCGGAGTTTTCTTGGATGTTCCTGTCGAGGGAACCGCTGCCAATGTTGCAGCTGTAGAGTTAAGCTCTTTTTCCAACTCAGCAAGTGCATTGCTGTCAGCATCAGATGCCACCGAGCTTAATCGTGACGATCGCCGAGTTCCGGTTTGATTAACGGCCGTAGCTGTACGAACGCCAGCAAGTGATCCAGATGCTGCGAGCGCTAATGGTGGGACAGAGGAATCAAGCTCCGCTTGGAGCTCAGCTATCAAATTGCTGCTATCGGACACGAAAGACAAGGCTCTCTGTGTGCGCTGAGGCGCGGCCTGCACTTGGTGTCTTCGAGGAGCAGGCTTGGTGACAGCACTAGCCGTTTTCCTGCGTCCAGTTGCACGTCCTGTTGCTTGCCGTGTTCGAGTGGCTGGCTGTTTTGTTGTAGGTGCTTCATGTAAGGCATTTTTTGTGATCTCTCCTTTCTTGACGGTGCGTCGTTGGCTGGCGATAACATGATCCGTAGAGCTGCTGGCAGGTGGTGCGACCTCCAGTCGTCCTGGAATTGAGGGAACAGCATCCAGTTCAGCTTGTATATCGGCAAGTCCATCACTATCAGCTGCAGAATACACATCCCACGACTTAGCGGACAGGCGGCTGGCAACTGGGTCGCCCTTTGCTCGCTTTGCCGACCGAAGAGCACGATCGTTCTTCGGAGGTTTGGCGCTTTGACCGGGCTTTTTCATGGGAGCCTCTTGGGTGCGCTTCCCACGAGCTGCAAATGGTTTTTTCACCATTACTCGTGTGTCCTTAATGTTCTGCCCCAGCTCGAGCTCAAGGTCAGCTAAGCCGCTGTCTGCTTCACTAATCTGGCTGGCGACAGACGAGTACTTGTCATCGTGCTGTACTGATGTTCTTCGAGCAGGTGTTGACGACTCAACATTGTCACTTGAAATGTCTGCGTGCAGCTCAGATTCTAACTCTGCTAAAAGAGCGTCGCTATCACCGCTGCCACGTCGCCTACGGACCCCACGGACCCCACGAGTCGGGCCACGCAAGCTCTGCGTCATAGATGATGACGTCGTGGTCTGGCGATTGGGTAGCTGCTTTGAAGCTGCCCCCAACAGTGCCTTCGCCTTCTTCTTGGTAGTTGCGGGTGGCGTTGCCGCCTCCTTCTTGTTGGACCCCGCGTTTCTCTGGACGGAGAATTCAAGCTCTGCTTGAAGCTCTGCTATTAACTCGCTGCTGTCGGACACGATAGATAAGGCTCTTTCGCTGTGCTCTTCACGCTGAGGCGCAGCTTGCCCTTGCAGCTGTCTTGGAACAGTTCGGGTGACAACATTAGACGAATTTAGGGGTTCTGTTGCACGTCCTGCAGATTGTCGAGTCCGGGCAGCAGGTTGTTTTGCTGGTGCAGCTACCCTTGCTGCATCGCTGGAAGTGCGCTGTTGGTCATTGCCCCGCTCTAGTTCAATTTCGAGACGCGTTAAATCGCTGTCAGCCTCACTCACTTGACTACCTGCCGGTGATTGTTTGTCATGGAATTGTGTAGATTGTCTTTGGGCAGGCAACCGTGATGATAACTCAGCAGTGTCGTTTGAGATATCTGCGTGCAGCTCAGACTCAATTCTGCGAAAAAGGTATCGCTATCGCCACTGCCACGCCTCCCGCGAGACCCACGCAAGCTCGGAGCCACCGATGCAGACACCACACTACGAGGCATTGATGCGATACTGCTGTTGTCGCGCTGACTGCTACTTAAATTCAAGATATTGCTGCTCTCGAACTCGCGCGCTGCAGCTGCACGTGTAACACGATCTCTCTTCCGAGCACCTTCATTTGCTTTGTATGCAAGGTAGGAGCTTAAAGCACGAGCCAGCTCTTGGTCACTATTCTCAGTCCCTTGAGAGGGCAAGCGAGCAATCATAGACAGCGTGGATGCATCTGCTTGCCCCCGACGTCCACCTAATCGAGCAGCAGCACTGGTTGCTGACGTCCCAGCCGTTTGAGTCCGGCTCATCAACTCTTCGTAGCGATCGTTTAAGAACTTGAGTTGCTCCACCTCCGCTTGTTTCACCTATCCATGGCGTTGCATGAATTGCCAGTCATGGGTCAGTTATAACTACTTGGAATTATTGCAAGGAATTGATGAGCGTCTTACCGGGGCGTTTTCTTCAGAAGTACTGGTTTCAATGGGAAGGTCTTCATGGCTACGAGTTCCTTCAGCACTCTGTGATCTTGCCGCACGATTTGTAGCGCCAACACGAGGCCCAAAACCCTGCAAACACCCTAGGAAAGCATTCTCTTGAACCACAAGCCGACGCATGATAGCCCGGGCCTCACGCGCTGCTGAGGGGAAACGCGTGGCTCCCACACCAGTCAGGACGCAGTTAATTGTGAGCAAGGTCATCCACTCTTGCGGATTCACGTCGATCTTCTGCTTGGGTGTGCCCAATTGCACCGAGTAGGCACAATAAATAGCAAACACTCGTCCTATAAGCTCTGCAATACCACTGGCGTCCTCAAACTCTCCATGCTGCTCAATGCACCTGACCAAGCCGTCTGCACCACAAAAAAATCACACACGCATACACACAAACGTCAGCCTTCTCCACCTCCAGGGCTCCAACCAGCCTTCCATAACTCACCCAGCGCTTGCTGCAGAATAGCCTTGTGCGTGTCAGTTGGCGTACTCTCATAGAACTCGACGTGGAAGGCCGCGCTCATGTTCATCTCCTGCCACAGCCGCTTGCACGCCGCGAACGTGATCGCGTTCTGCAGTCACCACATTGTCTCCGTCATCAGACCAGCAGCCCACCCAACAATTTTCTCGTTTCGTACTAAGAATTTAAATAAAACGCGCGCTCGAACCTCCTGAACAAAGCACTCGCTGAGCTCCTGCAGGTCCCGACCCACACACGCGCCAAAGTGCTGCAGCGTGCGCCCCAGTCCACGTCCGGCACCTCTCGCTCGCGCTGATTTGGCGCTCGGCCAGCAGGACGCGGTCGTCGGGGCAGCGGCGGCCTCGAGAGGTCCGTGGGCAGCGCGTGGCCAGCGGAGGCGGCGCCCGGAGCGACGTCGCCCTGCAGCATGAGCCCGAGTTTTATTGGTGTGTGTGGTGTGCAGGTACACTGTACCCATAATGGCAAATATATGTCCCTTTTATGAGAAGGCGGACGAATTTCATCACTGCCTCGTCACATGTCCTCTTACGTCCTTCCTAGAAGTCAACGCAGGCGTCGACGTCTTCGTCGTCGTCGAAGCACACGAACTGGCCGTACTCGGACGGCTGCCGCATGAGCGGCACGCGTTTGTGCTTCTGGCGCAGCAGAGACGCCGTCGCCTCGCTTGTGGGCAAGTATTTCGCCACGAAGGCGAGCAATCCCAGCGTCAGCAGCGAGTACACGGCGAAAGCCCATGGCAGCGACGAGTCGTAGGAGACGACGGTGCCAGTCGGGTCCTGCCCACTGGCGATGCAGTTGAGCGAGTGGGCCGTCGGCAGCAATTGCGTGAGCACGAACGACAAGAACGGGCCGAGCGCTTGACCCAGATAGATAGCAGCGGCAAACAGGCCGATCACGAGGTTCGAGCCGTGCGATCCCTTGTCCTGGACACTTGTGAGAGTCAGCGGAAGACCCGGGGCGATTGCCAATGCGGTACCGCATCCAGTCAGCATCAGCGACGCGTACTGAGCGAACCACAGTCGGTTGGTGTTCTGGAAGAGGCCGTTGAGGAACGGCGTCGGTCCGAGGAAGAAGAAGCCCACGGACAGCAGCACCAAGCCCAGCACGATCACTTGTTTCGAGCCGCACGTGCGACTCAGCCACGCATACACGAGTCCGCCCAGGAAGTAGACAAAGGCGCTCAGAGCGAAGCCCAGACCAACCGCGACGTGCTGGACTCCCAGGACCTTGTGCAGATGCGAACCCAAGTAAGGGTCAATGAACCCGAACGAGGACATGGCGAAGGCTGTTACCAGGAGGCAGATCTTGCAGGTTGGCGTCAGCACGTCGCGATATCGCACAATACTGAAAGATGGCGTCCTGTACACAGTCGATCCTATCGGCCGTGTCCTCTGGGAGTAGATGCCGTCCGGGAGGGAGTACTCGATGAAGACGAATGGCACAATGATCACTACCACGATCTGTGCTACTCCTGACGCGAGGAAGGGCATTTCAAAGCCCTGCGTCTCGTAGAGATAGCTCCCCAGAGGTGGTGCCGTGACGAAGGCAGCGGCCACAATAAACTCCTGGATGGCCAGCACCTGGCCGACATGGGAAGAAAACTCCTCCGAGATCATCGAAAACGACCCTACAACTGCAGCCATCATGCAACACAACGCACCAGTCAGCAAGTGAGGTCGCAGCAAGCAGCTGAAGTACCAATACACTTGTATGTACCTGCAGCTCCCGAGCCGAGGCCCTGGAAGATGCGCAGCAGGAAGGCCGACGACGTTCTCGTCGCGTACGCGAACGCGATGGTGCTGGACCCGCTGAGCATGAGTCCGAGGCAGATGAGCGTCTGTCGCCCAAGTGTGGGGCTGACCGCCGCCGCCAGCGGGCTGCTGAGCATGATGCAGAGCGGGTAGACCGCGAAGAAGACGCTGAGCTCGGCAGGGCTCATGACGCCGTTCTTGGTCGCGTAGGACGGGTAGAAGCCCACGGGCAGCGAGGTGAGCTGGTTCGTGAGGAACAGGATGCAGGACGTGACGAGCCAGATGGCGAGCGAGCGGATCTTGGCCTGGTGCAGCGGGTTCAGCGGCTCCGAGAGCTGCATCATGGTGTCGTAGGTGTCGCCGCCCAGGCTGGAGCCGCTCTTGTCGATGTCGTCCAGCTCCTCGTGGACCTTGGGTGGTCCCGTTGGCTGGCTGCTGTGCGCGACGGCGGCGGACGCCGACGGCCATCGGTCGTGCCGCGGCGGCAGCAGCGGACGTCGCTCCTCCATGGCGAGCGAGAGTGGTTATAGCTCGAGGTGTCGAGTGTTTATGCTCGTCTGAGAATAGTCATTCCAAGTGGAAGTGACTTGTCCTCAGTATGCCTCCCACGTCAAACGGCTTTCCGCCTCACGTTCCAGAGAAGAGCCGACGACTGACGTGGTCATGCTGCTTCGGGCATTGGCTCAGCTTCCTCGTCGTCGCCTAGTCCAGACCTTAGCAGCTCTCCCCAGCAGCGCGGCATGAAGGTCTACACCAAGACAGGCGACAAGGGCACGTCGCAGCTCTTCTCGGGCGAGCGCCGCCCCAAGAACGACGCGGTCTTCCAGGCGCTGGGCGACACGGATGAGCTCAACGCGCAGCTCGGCGTGGCCGTGGAGCAGGCGCGGCTGGCCGGCAACGCCGAGCTGCCCGCCAGGCTCGAGCAGATCCAGTCGCGCCTCTTCGACCTCGGCGCCTGCGTGGCCACGCCGCGCACCAGCGCGTCCGAGACCAAGCAGCGCCGCGCCGGACTGTTCGACGAGGCCAACGTGGCGCAGCTGGAGCGGTGGATCGATGAGATGGACCTGGAGCTGCCGCCGCTCAAGTGCTTCATCCTGCCGTCCGGCGGCGGGCTCGCCTCCACGCAACTGCACGTGGCCAGGGCCGTCTGCCGCCGCGCCGAGCGCAGCGTCGTGCCGCTGGTCGCCACCGGAGACGTGGACGGCGTGGCGCAGAGATACTTGAACCGACTTAGCGACTTCCTCTTCGTGTCGGCGCGCTTTGCCGCCGTGCGGGAGGGCAAGGAGGAGACCAAGTGGGTCAACCAGAACATCAAGCCGACCAAGAAGAGCGAAGAGGAAGAGCCGCCCAAGAAGAGCGAAGAGGAAGGCTGCTGAGCGTCGAAACCAGAGGTTGCTATGAGCGTGTATGGCGATGGCAATGGTAGCAGCACAAAACTGAGGAGGATTCCACCCGTGGCCGCGGCGCTGCAGTCGTTAACAATCTCCCAAGAATCAAAAGCGCTGAAAAATGCGTCAGTAGTCCGCAATGTTCTAGGCGGCTAAGATACTGTCTTGGTCCAGTAGTCTGCTAACAACATGTAACTACTCTCGCTAATATTGCCGATTAGTTCAGCAAGCGGAGGCAGACAGCTTCGCCTAAACAGCTTAGCCTCGCCTTCTCAAGCAGCCACTGCAGTCGACATGTACAGCCATCGCTTCACACAATTGACAAGCTCGCGTTTCTCTCCGATGATCGTAAGGCATGATAAGTTATCATTGATAACTGCTATCGGCTGCTTTACGTCTCCTCGCTCTCGTAGAGATGGTTGATTGCCTGGCAGATGCTGTAGCGCCTCAGGCACGCCGTGCTGTCCGACCATGTTGCCGACTTGCGAGAGTTCGAAGGCCTTCACTTGGCCCGGCGTGGTAACAACGTGTGTGTTGAGCCAGGACGGAAGGAGTTGTCCCGCATCATTGTCATCACTCCAGTCGCAGGCACGCGCCCGCTGGGCTGACCGCAGGTTCATTTCGCGATTCGCCATGGAGAGCAAAGACCATTTCATCCAAGTGGAGTCGCCCGTGGTGGACGCAGTGCTGCCGCCGCCAGACGTCCCAAAGATCACGCTGCAATGGACGGACCTGACGCTCAAGCTGGCGGTCAAGAACCCGGCCACGAAGCAGATGAAGGACAAGCAGATCCTCACCAACGTCAGCGGCGCGGCGCGACCCGGCGAGCTGCTGGTGATCATGGGGCCGTCGGGCGCCGGCAAGAGCACGTTACTGGACTGCATCTCCGGCCGCAACACCAAGGTGGAAGGCAGCATCACCGCCAACGGCGTGCAGTGGAGCAAGGCGCTCAAGCGCTTCTCGTCCTACGTCAAGCAAGACGACATGTTCTACGCCACCATCACGGTGCGCGAGCACTTGCTGTACCAGGCGCGGCTCCGAATGGGACCACACACGACCGCCGAGCAGCATGTCGAGCGAGTGGACACGGTGCTGGAGGAGCTGGGGCTCACCAAGTGCAGGGACACGCTGATTGGAGGCGTCCGACTGCGTGGCATCTCGGGCGGCGAGCGCAAGCGACTATCGTTCGCGACGGAGATCCTCACCAACCCGTCGCTGCTCTTTGTGGACGAGCCGACCTCAGGACTGGACAGCTACATGGCGGAAGCGGTGATGATTCAGCTGCAGCAGCTCGCTCGAGAGGGACGAACGGTGGTCACCACCGTCCACCAGCCTTCGTCCGAGCTATTCACGCTCTTCGACAACCTCTATCTGCTGTGTGACGGAGTCACAGTCTACAACGGGAAGGCCAGTGAGGCAGTGGCGTACTTTGCAGAGCTCGGGTACCAGTGTCCCGGATTCGTGAACCCGACCGACTACTTCATGCGTCAACTGGTCGTGCTGGACAGAGAGAAGGACGAGGCTGGCGTGAAGCGGCTCGAGTCGCTGAAAGGAGAATGGGCACAGAAGTACGCCAATGTGGTGAATGCTCGCAACTCGGGGGACGTCGGCTTGCTCGAAGACGCCAGCAGCGGTGACGACGGCTATAAGGACAAACGTCTTGGTCCGTGGGCGCAAATGCAGGTGCTCGCCAGCAGGAACGTGCTTCGGTTGGTGCGTGACCGAATCTCGTTCCGAGCGAACTTTTCCTGCAGCTATTTATCTCGGCCATCGTCGGGCTGATCTACTTGCAACTGGACGTTGACCAAACGGGCATCCAAAACTTCGCCGGTGCATTCTTCGTCGTGATTGTCAACCAAACTTTCACGACTTCAAGTCCACTTTTTATTGCTATTCCTACGGAGCTTCCGATGGTTCTGCACGAGTACAAGTCGGGTCTCTATCGCCTCGCGGTTTGGTACTTAGCCAAAATCCTGAGCGAGTTGCCGCTGCAAGTATTCATGCCATTCGTGTTCTTCATTCCGACGTACTTTCTCATCGGGATAGGTCATGGATTCGTCACGTACATTTCATTGCAGTTGTTTGTTGTGCTACTCAACTTCGGTGCTGTGGGCGTGGGCTACATGGTGTCGTGCCTCTGTCGGCGCGTGGAGATCGCGCCCATCGTTGGCATCGTGATCCTACTGCCGTTCATGCTGTTTGGCGGGCTGTTCTTGAACGCGTCTTCGACTCCTCCGTACTTCGTGTGGATCCAGTATATTTCGCCTATCAAGTATGGCTACGAAGGTATGATGAAGGTGTTTTGGAAGAAGATTGATTCGATTCCCTGCGCCGGCAGTCAAAGTTGCGTTGCTCGCACAGGACAAGAGGTACTAGAGTACTACAGCATGGACGGCATGTCGGCGGAGTTCGACGGCGTGATGCTAATCGTGCTCGGGATTGTGTTCCGTTTTATTGGACTCATCGCATTGTGGCTCAATGTTCGAGACAAGAACTAACTCGTCGATCTTCGTCGAGTAACGCAGGTTAATCCCTATTTTCCGTGTGTTGTTAGTGGTGAGGAAGAGATGAATCGTATTTTGGTTCATGGTCAACACTGCACGCATAGACGTTGATAACGACGGCCATGGAATTTTTTTCATGATTGACGCATACGCTAACAGGTAGTGTTGGAACGGATAGCTGCACTGGCAGCGTAATGCATGACATCAAATATCTAGTAGACGGCGGCCGAAAATAACGACACTTTCATCTTGGCATTCGTACCCTTGAAAGGTTCCGTATACCCGCCTCCAACGTATTCAGGTACTGGCTCGAGGGCAGGCCCTGGTTCTTCACCAAGTAGCTCACGAAGTTGAGCAGGTCGGCAGAAAAGTTAGTGATGGTCTTGGTAGCCACGAACGAGAAGACGGTCATGCTGCCGTTCGGGCCCTTGTACAGCTTGAACTGGTTGCTGCCGATGGTGACGGTAGCGATGGCCTTGCCGGTGCTGGAGATGGGTCCGGCGCCACCGTAAGCGGCCAACCAGATCATGATCTCGTACTCGTTACTGCCGCTGGCACTGGAGCTGGTGAACAGGTCGTAGGCGACATCAGCGACGAGGGTGCCAGAGTAGGAGTAGGAGTATTTCATCTTGGAAGGGATTGAGTTGATGCTCGAAATCTGCTTTGGAGTGAAGATCAGGGCGGCGTTTGGGTACGACATGACCTCGGTCGAAGCACCCACCCAGCTGTACGAGGTGTGCCAGGCGACCGACGAGCTGTTAATCTTGTCGACGCCCGTGCTCTGGCTGCCGGACCAGTCCTTGGCCTTGTTCCACATGTTGTTGTAGACGATGTACTTGGTGCCTTTGGCCCAATCCCACTGCAGTAGTCTCCGGCAGAAGCAAGCGCAAAGATAGCAGTGGTGGCGACACAGGCGAGCAGGCCCTTCATTCTCGAAAATTGGAGAGGCTTGGAATTGGTTTGGTAGACGCTTGAGCGAGGCGAGGCAAATTGCCGAGTGGGCAAATTGCCAAGTGGCGGACCGTTGACCTGTACTGTAGTCGAATTGCTGGGGCACGTGATCGATTCAATGCCGAGGTGACAGTAAAGTGTCCTCAAGACCACATGACTATCATCGGCTGTGCTAGCACTCCTAGGACACCTTCGGCGCGCAGCAAAATGAGTAGCTTGTCGCCTGGACTATGGCACCTGCACTTCGACTCTTTCCGTCCCAAGACGGTCTTGCGGAAGTCTCGCCGTTGAGTTGTGTTGTGGTCGCATTCGCCCACCATAATGCACTTGGATGAAGATGCACAGCTGCTGACTTCGAACAGCACAAAAACGCCTCACAGAAAGATAAGGTACAGATGAACCCCTCGTTAGTAATCCCCAGACTTGGAATACACCCTCAAATGGAATAAAAATGTTGGTTCCCGACGACCAACTGGGCACGCGTGGTATACAAAGCTAAGTAATTATTACTAAATCCCCTCAGACGGAATGTGGAATAAAAAATTGACAAATATTCCTTCAAAAGGGTGCTTAACTATGGCTAAAGTCAAAGTCGTACAGGTCGATTCATGAAGTCCAGCATTGACACCTGCATCTTCGTCCTTGTTTGTTTCCCAATTCCTATCGGAATAATCGCTGCATTGCACGAAGTCCGCTCACCGATCTGTCTGACACTCCTGTAGTATCGGCACGAATTAAAAGTTTTCCTATCCATGTGAGATAATAGTTGATTTCGGCAGCAGTCAGCGCTTTTTCTTCTTTATCAGAAGCATTCCCGCATGCATCGTCTTCAGCAACATCATTGCCAGCATTCTCCTGCCCCTCGATCCCGCAAAGTCCTCGTCAGTCGGCTCGTCGACGGTTTCATTCTAGTCCTCTGGATTAAGCAGCTCATCAGCTGACATCGGATTGTTGGCGTGAAGTCGCTCGCGACAGCATGGTCGAAAGCTCCTCTGTAATAGCATCTTTCAGCCCTTCATCCAGTTGCGCACTTAGCAGCCAACTCAGAGCTCACAGAGCACATTTCGCAAGCTCTCGCTCGTTAGCAATGCCGTCGCCAACGAAAACATCTCGACTGTCGCTCACCAACGCTCAAAAGCTGCTAATTTGTCAGCACCACACGCAACCTAGATGACGCGAGACATATTTTCGAAATGGCTCAAGGAAATGGACACGAGGTTTAGAATCCAGCATCATAAATGCCTCCTACTTCTTGGTAACGCTACTGTCCAGGGGGTATGATGAAGCCGCTTTGACGTGTTGAGGTGGTATTTCTCCCAACCAGCAGCATACGGCAGCCGTTAGATGCAGAAATCATCGCAGCATTTAAAGGCGATATACCGACGGCGTCAAATACAGGATGCTGTAGATACTTTTGAGGTGTTGGGCTACTACAGGCCTCCTAGACTTTTAACTGCGAGTTTGACGAACCTGAAGAGAAGCTGCACCTTAGTGTACCCCTAAAACGACACACCCGAGATTGGAATACCCCTAAATTGAAATAATTTTGCCGTTCCCGACGCTATGACAATTGAGGGTTTATCTGTATTGACGAATTGAAAAAAACGTTGCAGATGCGGCACTTGGTCGTCTCTCTGTCCCTTTGCATGTGTCCAATTCCCCGCCGCGACTACACAATCTCCACGGGAAGTCCATGTCGACGAGCGGTCCTCCCACCGGAGGGGACACCAACGTCCTCCTCAAGGCCATCGCAGAGCAGTCGGAGCGGCTGCGGGCGGCGCAGAAGACGCATGGCGAGTGTAGGTCTCCCTAGTAGTACGGTATTACTACCGGTAGCATTTATTAGTGCGTGTAAATTCATACCGGAAGTCCTCACCACCCGCTGCTTGCAGTCCACGTGCGCGTGTCCGACGACCTGAAGCAGCTGGCGCTGCTGCTCGTGATGAACGGCGAGCACGACAAGGCGCTGCCGGTGCTGCACCAGCGTCTGGTGATCCACGAGAAGTTCGGGCCCGAGGACCTGACGGCCGAGGCGCTGCAGGAGCTGGGCACCGTCTACAGGCTGTACGGGGTGCCGGACATCGCGCTGCAGCACCTTCTGAGGGCGCTGGCGCTGAGGGAGAAGTGCCACGGCAAGAACAGCCTCAAGGTGGCCGAGACGCTCAACAGTCTCGCACTCGTGAGTCAAATGTGAGCGCATTTGAGGCCCAGAGTTGAAGGGGAGGGAGGGGCTGCTTGCTAAGTTGTGGGTGGTGCTGGTTGCATGCTAGACAGAGTGAGGCGCAGACCTATCAGCTGCGCAGTCTCCACGTGCTGTACGAGAGTGTGGAGCCGAAGACATCGAGAGCGAAGACATCCCGTGGGAGGTCTACAAGCGACTCAAACACCAACGCGGACCGTCCACGGCAGCCAACAGCATCACGCTGCTGAAGGGCAGCATGCGCAAGAGCGTCATGGATGTCGTCTACAAGTCGTCGTCTTTGAAGGTGAAGGAGGACTCGGCGGGGTCAGGCAAAACAGAAGATCAAAATGTGGAGGAAAGCGTGCTGGGGTCGAAGAGTGGCGCTTCCTCTCGCGAACATAGTCCAGCGAGTGCAGACCGCAGACGCGTCTCGCGGTCGCAGTCTGAGACCACAATGAATGCCGCTCGCAGCTTATTCAACGACGGCAATCCGAAAGAGCGATTCCCCGTTTTCCACACGAACAGTGCAGTTGCCGTAATTGACGAAGCTCGTGACACCGCCGACCCACTTGCTGCATCCCGGATCAGCTTGGCCCCAAGCCACAGCTTACGCACTTCCGTACGCATCGGGACGCGTCTGCGAGCAACCACACAAACCTGTCCCTTAGTGAGGCCACTTCACGATTCTCTTCGGCACATCTGTCAGTGGCCACTTCGCTAAGTATCCGCGATTTCCCAACACTGCAGCAGCGTGTGGAGTCTCTGAAGCGTCGTATTCTCGCGGGGTACCCGGACGTTAATGCTGACGTGGCAAGGCTAGCAGCGGATGTGGACCTTATTCAGGCAAGAGAGCTTCGAGAGGTGGGCTTGACGTTGGTATCGATGGTACGCGAGATGAACAGGATGTGTATTCGCACGGATTCAACGCAGCAGCAGCTTCCTGTGTTAGAAGGGATGCTGGAAAAGAAAAGCGCGTCTATCTTCCGCGGGTGGGAAAAGCGCTGGTTTAAAGTCGACCCGAAGACATTCATCCTAAGCTACCACTTCAGCAAGGACGACTACGCTCGAGGGTTCACGCCTCGCGGTGGCTTCGCAGTGTCGAGAATCTCCAACATTCTCGTCCAGCGCCATGCCAGAGGCAACCACTTCCACTTCGACGTGGTCGTGGATTTAAGCACGCGCCTAAACCCTCAAGGTTCACGCACGTACGAGCTGCGGTGCGAAGACGAGGAATCGCTGCGCTATTGGGTGGAGACGCTGCATTATTATAAGGCGATGGCTCAAAAGTCGCCCCCGCGGCCCTCGACGAGCTAACTGCCATTCTCAGAACGACTCCTTGCGCACAGGGGCTGAAGGAGGACGGTGGCAATGGAAGGGGACCGAGCGACAGCATCGTGCTGGAGGAGGAGATCGACCCGAACTATGAACCCACGGAGAAGGAGGTGCTGGAGTACGCTACGTGGCTGGGGATGGATTTGGAGGCCGAGCGCGATTTATTCTGGATCGCACGAGAAGGCTTGAAGGTAGGTGACAGTTCACATCTTATTCATCCTCCCTCACGGCGTTGCTTACGGAACTGCTTTGCGTACTTATTGTAGGCCCCTTTGCCAGAGAATTGGAAACCGTGCAAGACAACGGACACGGAAGAAATTTACTATTTCAACTTCGCTACTGGGCAGAGTACTTGGGACCATCCGTGCGATGAGGTTCGGCCGGCGCTCTTCTTGCGTGCTGTTGAGTGTTGGTCCAGTATATAGACTAACGCGATGTTTTTAGTTTTACCGTAACTTGTATGAGGAGCACAAGAAGAAGCGTCAATCGAAAGACGTTCAGGTGCACTCTCCCTTGCTTTCGAAATACTTCGTAGTACGTGTTTAAGCTAAGTAAACTTATCTTTGTGGTCCGCTACGATAGGAGACCGATGAAAAGAAGAAAAAGGTGAAGGAAGACGTAGCGGAGCTGCTGGGTAAAAAGAGCGGCAAGAAGAAAAAAGGCTCCCTTGCTAAGGCTGAGCCCTTGGGCACGTCTTTGCTGGGAAAAGCCAATCCGGTAGACAAGAAGCCACTTTCAGGGTTGTCTGGTAGGTTGGGTTCTCTTGGCTCCAGTGGCGCGAGTGGAGGACTAAAGCCAGTTGGGGGACTCGGAGTAAGTATGCTTTTGCGGTTGGGCTTATGCTTTTGTGAGCTCTCTCTCATTATATATATTGTGTGGTTGTTGGTAGCCGCTAAAAAGCGAATCGAAAGACTTAGGAGGGTCAGGCCTCGGCTTGGGTACCGCAAGTGATGATTTCAGAAGCGATGGATTTTCAAAGCCGATCTCTAGGGCCCCTCTGGGAAGTGTGCTGGGAAAAAGTCTTTGCTGTCGTCAGCATCTCCCTCGTTGATGGTAGAAGACGAAATGAAACAAAATATGGACATGGCAGCTTCAGACTTTGATCAGAAACGAGAAAAGCTTGTCCAAGATCATGCCGAAAAACTGCGTGAAATAGAGAATGCACACGAAATCGAGCTAGTAGGTTTGCGAAGAAAGCTAAAAGCGCAGTTGGAGGACGTACAAGATGCTGAGGATATGAAGCTTAAGCAGCTAAGACGCGAGTTTGACAAGAAGAAAAACGATATTGAGAATCAATTCGACCGAGAGGAGAACACATTACAACGCAATCGTAAGGATCAACTGAAGCGCCTTGAAACAGAGACCGAAAATGCGCTGCTTCACAAAAACAGGACTTGGATCGAGAGTTTCGCTCAGAGATTGAGAAACTTCGGTTGAATTATGAGGAAAAGCAACGTGATCTTCAGGAGGAACTTGCTCAAGAAGAGAAACAATTAGCAGAAAAGATGAAAACCGCGTTTGGAGAGAAAAAGGAGGCAATGCTTCTCGCAACACAGCTGAAAGCTGAAGTAGAGCAGCTCCGTGAACAACAGAAGTGTCTTGAGCTAGAGCTCGGAGCGATTCGCAGTGAAAAAGAAAGCCTAGTCCGAGACAAGACTGCTGCTGACAATCAATTCCAACGCGACGTAGAAGAACTCCAACATCAACTCACGCTAGCACGTGAATCCCAATTGGCAGTAACCACAGCACAAGAGTGCACACAATGTCCTGCTTGGGAGGATCAGGTATTGTCGCTGGAAGCTAAGCGTGCAAACGGTGAAAAGGAAACGGAGAAGGTGCTAGATGAGCTCGCGTTACTGAAGCAAAAGCTCGACGAGCGCGTGACAACAGAGATGGGACGAGCTGATGATACTGCTGAGCTGGAGAAATATAAAGAAACTGAGGTACGGGCTTTCCGCGAGCAAGAGGCGCTTCTGAAAAACGAGGTTGCGGTGCTACACCAGCAGTTGTCGACGCTGGAAGTGGAATCCAACGATTTGAGAGCTCGTTGTGGCTCTCATTGGAATGAGAACAATGCCGTAGCCCAAAGTGAGTGTGATGCAACAGTGTTGCAGGAGCAATTAAGGAAGCTCGAACAACAGCTAACATCCGCTCAAGCTGAGGTGGCTAGCAAGAAGAACGAGCTGAGTGATTTGCACGATCAGCATACCGTGATACTGACAACAAACGCACAGATTAAAGAGCAATTGATGAAGGAAGCAAACGAGAAGAAGATTCTGCGTGAGCTGTTGGATTCGAAGTCCGAAGAAGTTGAGCAAAGTCTATCTGCTGAAAGCGACAAGCATCGACAGCAGCTTCAGTCACTACAGCAGCAGTTAGAGAAGGAGTCTCAGGCGCGGAAAGAGCAAGAAGACACGTGCAATTCTATTAGGAGGGAACTGCAAGCTCTCAAGCAAGCGAAGCTCAAAGCAGATTCGCAGCTTGAGCAATTTAATAAGTTTGGTATGCTTTCAGACACGGAGGTGCAGAAATATGATGAATGTGAAACACACTCAACAGAGCTGAAAGCTGAAGTGGAGCGGTTGCATGAAAGGCACAAAACGCTCGAGCAAGAGCTCAGAGCAGTTCGCCAAGAGAAATGCATCCTTCTTCACGACAAAGAGGCTGCTGAAATTCAGTGGAGTCAAGCCAAGCGCGAGGTGGAAGATATGCAGCAGCAGCTTGCAATAGCCCGTGAGTCCAAATTGGAAGTGGCGATACCACCAGAATGCACGAAATGCCCTACTTGGGAGGATCAGGTTTCATCGCTTGAAGCTGAGCGTTCTGAATCTCAAGCAGAAATGAAAATAGTGAGAGATGAACTCGTGTTACTGAAACAAGAATTGGACGCGCGCACGAAAGCTGAGCTGGAACGAGCTAACGATACCGCTGCCCTCTTGCAGCTGGAGGAGGAAAAGAAGAGTGAGGCACAAGCTTTCCGCGAACAGGAAGCTCTCTCGGAGAAAGAAATTAATGCACTGCATCAGCGGCTGACGACGCTGGAGATAGAATATAGCGACTTGAAGGCTAAATATCACTCTCTTCAGAGCGAAAAAGATGCTATAGCTCAAAGCGCATCAAGTTCGTCATCATCAGTGGCATCATATCAAGAGCAAGTGAAAACGCTGGAGCGACAACTTGCAGCTGCCCAAGCCGAGGTGACTAGTACAAAGTACGAGCTGAGTAATCTCAAGATCAACATGTCGTGACGTTAAATGCAAATGCGCAAATAAAGGAGCATTTGATGAAGGAATCAAACGAGAAGAATGCCCTGCGTGAACAACTGGATTGTAAAGCCCAGGAAGTCGTACAGAGTATATCCAGTGAAGCTGACAAGCATCAACAGCAGCTCCTAGTGCTTCAGCAGCAGCTGGAAAAAGAGACTCGGGCTCGAAGAGAGCAGGAGGACGCGTGTGATACACAGACGAGAGAAAAGCAAATTCTCGAGCAAGCGAAGTACAGAGCTGATGCACAGTTGGGAGATGCAATGCAAAGTGCCGCGATTGAAGCTGAAAAATACCGACAGCAGTTATTGATGTTGCAGCAGCAGCTTGAAAGAGAGTCTCAGTCTCGAAGAGAAAAGGAGGACACGTGCAACGCTCTACGAAAAGAAATTCTTACACTTGAGCAAGCAAAGCGCAAAGCTGATGTTGAGGTAGGAACTGTAACACAGAGTGTTGCTGCTGAAGCGGACAAGTATCGACAGCAGCTAGTATTTCTCCAGCGCCAACTGGAGAGAGAGTCACAAGCTCGACGAGAACATGAAGACACATGCAGTGCTTTACGAAAAGACATTCTTACTCTTGAGCAAGCAAAGCGTAAGTCTGATGCACAACTAGGGGACATCGCAGAAAGCATGGTTGTAGAAGCTGATAAGCATCGACAGCAGCTACTCACATTACAGCGACAGCTAGAGAGAGAGGAGCAGACTCGTCGAGAACAAGAGGACGCGTATGATACTTTGCGGAAAGAGACGCTTACTCTTGAGCAAGCAAAGCGAAAAACTGATGCAGAGCTAGAGCAAGTGGAAAGTGAAAAGCGTCGCTTGGAGTCGGAAAAAGCAACGATCATTCTTCGCTTGGACGAGATGAGCGTGTCTAGACGACACGACAAAGTGGAGCATGCAAATATTCTACATAGCAAGGAGAGGGCCGAGATGCAGTTGCAAGTAAAGGAAAAAGAGCTAACATCTGCACAAGAAGAAAATGTGAGGAGAAAAACGGAAATCGAGTCCCTTCACGCCCGCGTCAAGTGCCTGCTAAATGATAAGGAAGCAGTCCAAGCTGCGCTTCTCAACGCAAACATTGCGAATGTAGCATCAGCTGCTGCTCATGACTCTGCAAAATCTATTGGCGAAAGTACCGACGTGATGCTTGTAAAATTGCAGCTTGCAGATGCCAACAAAAACGAGCTCGAACTCCACTTATCAAATATTTCTGCTCAGCTGGAGGACTCAACACACCGATGCACGACCTTAGAGGCGCGATGCCGTGACCAATCCCTTGAAATTGAATCGCTTCACGTGGAGGTGGCGTCGCTACGTGCAGCGTCTCAGAAGATGCACGTTTCCGCGTTGGAATCACTGGCTCTTGTTGAACGGCTCGAGTACGAGCACAAGAAGCGCACATTGAAGAGCGATTTTCTGATCCAGTTGCGTGGTTTCCAGGAAAGGGAAGAACAAGCCCTTGTTCGACACAAGGCTCGCGTTCGTGCTCAGTATGAGAGACACCTCGAGGAGTTAATTGCTGAGCTTGAGAAAGGCAGGCAGCAGAGGGTGGAGCAGGAAGAAGCACTGTCGGCTCAAATGGTGGAGCGCATACGACAGGAGAGGGATGCGAAGCGGAATGATGCAAAACAAAAGGTTCGGGAAGAGCTGAAATTGTTCGAGCAAGACCTGCATGACCGCAAAACACGTGAGATTGAGATCATCTCGAAAGCCATCGAGAAGGAAGAGGACGAACTGGGTGCGAGATTGCGCGAGATTCGACAAGCAACACGTGAAGAGGAGCTAGCAAAGAAACACAACTTGTCCGGTCAGGACGGCGCAACGGAAATTCCACGGCAGCAACTACCGCCTGCCTCTCCAGGACAAGTCCTTGTTCATACAAGTGCTATACACCGTCCTCGGAGCTTGGGTGGAGACGATGACGAAGACTATTCAGAGCCTCGCGCAAAGATCGACAGGCAAGTAAACGCGAGCAATCAGTCACGACACTTGCAAAGCGTGGAGCGTGTTGATCGACACAGGAAGAAAAATGCAAGGACTTATCAAAAATGGAAGCAACGATTGCAAGAGGAGGTAGACCTTCTCGTCAATGCTCGAACGCTAGTGAAAAATCAACGCCAAGGTCTCATGAAACAAGCGCACCAGTTGAAATCTAGCAAAAGTGAGTGGAAGCGGAATTCTCGTTCCGCTGACTCAAATCCGATTCAGAGGGAGGTGAAACGCATGCTGGATGAGGTGAGCTTTCCTGCCGTAGGTTTTGTCTGTACGGCTTCAAAAGCGAATTTTGTGACAGTACTTACGTGCTGATGTTTGTGTTTGATTAAGAATATGGCGAACTGGAGCGAAGGTATGCGGAAACTACGTGAACAGGAAACGTGGATTAAGCGGCGGGAGCAAAAACTTGTCAAAATGGGACGCACGGGTGTGAACAAAATGCTCATTTACAACCCGGCGGAATGCAAGTACTCACTTCGGGATTTACTGTGTATCTCTCTGCTATAGTAAAACGACTGCGATGGAAATGTCAAGACCCGTACAACAACAACTTGTTAGAACCCAGTGATTATAGCAGTGACGGAGATGACGAAGATGACCAAGGTAACTGGTCAGACTATTCTAATCAGTCCGAGCTTGTGTCAACGCTAGAAAAGCTGGAAGAGGAGCTCGCATCAGATGCCGAGAGCTTCTCAGAGGTAGTATCGCCGAAGTTTGATGAGCGTTGTCATGGCAGTGGCGTACGTGTGCAACACGTACCCCACGCTTCTCATTCATATCCACTCCAGCGCGAGGTGTCGTATCGATATCCGCTGACGTCTTCGGCTGGGGCGTTTGCTTCAAGGAGAGGGATCCATGTACCTGACGGACAAGAGCTGAGGTGGATTCGTTCGCAGCGTGCTGCATTTGGTCTGCGGTAAGGTGGTATTGCTCATGAGACCGTGAAATGTGGCGATTTTAAACTTGTGTTGCGGTGATACCTGAAATCTAGCGGAGACCGCTTTGCTATTGCCCCAATGACCAGTGCATCCACCCGCACTGATCACGTCTATCAGCGGAAGATTTCACGCTGGGCACAAGGGCGCGAAAGGTGCAGCATGCCGCCACAAGCCACGCTACATGGCTTTCGGGTCTCTGCGAGGAGCTCCAAGAGTATGGAGCCAAGTACAACCGCGCTGGGGGTGAGGTACCGGCCACAAACAGTACAGAATTGATTGAAGAGGAGGAGGAAGAGTAAATCGACTTGAACGTGCGTACCTAAAAGCGGAAGTTATGATAGTGGGCTTGTCTGTTATCCCAATAAACGAGAGCACCCTTCGCCTCTTTGAGTTAGCGTTGCGGTGGCGAGCACGTGCATCTGCACTCATATCCCTGGGTACCACAACCTTGGCATTCACTGCATTGGCTTCGCCGCCTTGGTCTTTCTTCTCGTGCCTCGGGCATGCCAGCGAAGCGTTCTAGTAGCTTCACACAGTGCTGACCCCGCTGGCGCATTGCCCTCCGCGCATCGTCAGCGTGCGGCGTGGGCTCTTCCGTGGCCTGGGGGCGTCGTCCCTGCGTCTGCGCTTGGTGGAGATCCTAGCACCAGGTCGGGTGACGATGCGGGCAAATCCAACAGCACAGACGACGGCGCAAGCTGGTTGATGGAATGTTCGCACTTCTCGTAGGTTACCTCCATCACCGCGATGCGCTTGGACATTCCAGAGACTTTGGCTTCCAAGCTAGTCACTGCCGCCATAACGCGCTCCTCCACGAACTTGATGCTCGCGTTGATCTTCGTCAGTTCAGATACGTTGCCGCCATCACTGCTCGCCACTCCATTTGCTACCGTCGCCACAACATCGCTCAGCTGATTGGTGATGGTGTCGAGGTCCTCATCCAGGTTGCCGATCCGCACCATGAGCAACTTGCGGATTGTCTCGGGCTCTTCAAGGCACCGGGGGTCGTCAATTGAGCGCTTAAACAGTCCTCGGTACCTCTTCACGTCCTCCTCCTCATCGTTGGCTCCGAGATTCAGCTGCTTGCTCTTGAAGTGGACAGGGTGTGCATTATGCCTGTCATGCTTGCCGTCATTCCAGGCCTCGTGGACGCAAAACACCCCAAGGCGCTTCCCTTTCTTCACTGACTTGGCTGATTGATGGCCCTGATCCTTGCGCTTGTTGATGATCTTGACTTGTATGCGCTGGCTTCGTTTGGCAGCTTCCTCCTTGCAAATCTCCTCGTCGGAACTTGAGCTGCCGTCACTTCCCTCGTCAGAGTATGAGGCATTCACGCGGAGATGCTTGCGCGCCGTCTGGCTGCAGATTTGCGCGACATGGTGGATAAAGAGACTTAGCGTGTTAGACGACTACAGACAATCCTCTTCTTGGTGATAGCGTCGGGAAGATGCTATTTATCACGACAGTGGTTGCAGTAATTAGTCTGACTCCGACTAATTTGTGTAAGCAAGAATGCTGCACGTTTACACTAATTAGTCTGAAGTCAAATCACACAGACTATTTCTGAATATTGACTATTTCTGAATACCAAATTAGTATGAACGCGAGCATGTATTTGTATGTATTATGCTTTTACACAACTGCCTCGTCACCCGTGCTGTTCATCACGACATCACAAAGGCTCTCGCCTTCTTTCTCTTCTTGATCACTGCCCGCAGTCTCTTCAATTGCAGGTACTATATCATCATCTGTAGCAGAATTGTCGTCATCCAGTTGACCTTCGCCTGAAAACTCCCGCGGATACTTTGCGATAATCTCCTGAAGGCGAGGGAACAGCTGCTTTGTTGACCAGAGACCATCGATGCCCAGCACCAAACCACAACGCATCATGGCCTTCCGTGCGTACTTGATCCCGTTCTTGTCTCGCTTATGATTGACTTCTCTGACTGCCGCCGCTGCCATCTCCAGAAAAAATGTTTCCCGGGGTTCTTGAGCTTACCGGAATAGTTGCCATCCTTCCTCGCTTTGTTCTGCCACTGCTTATTGTCAATGAGGTCGATCTTCTTATCATTCCACATGCGTGACCACACACCCTTTATTTTCGCGATCACGAACGAGTCTGCAGGCTGGCACAAGTCCGTTGCGTTCGCGGGGAGATAATGCAGTCGAGCTTTAAGATGTTGAAGTTCCTCCTGGCATTCCGACTCGTCGAGGTGACCCGAACAGTTGTCGAGGAAT
The DNA here is from genome assembly GCA_011947335.1 of Phytophthora constricta. Lineage (NCBI taxonomy): Eukaryota > Oomycota > Peronosporomycetes > Peronosporales > Peronosporaceae > Phytophthora > Phytophthora constricta. The sequence goes on along the minus strand of JAAVTI010000619.1, from coordinate 9,085 downwards.
ATTGTCTTTTGTCGACCACGCGGATCGGGCGACATTGCCCTTGGCTCTTTGAGGTACTCTTGAAACAGACACTGATCCATCCAACCTTTTGGTCCCGTGCGATAGCACGCACCCGTAACGTCGTCCTTAACACCGCGAATCGGATAGCTCCTACTCGTATTCGTGAAAATCATCATTGATGGATGGATGTAGCCACTTGGCCCGCCTGAAATGCGCACCACCATTGTCATACATTCACCCCGGAAACGACATCAGCGTACTTCACTTGTTTTTCACCGACAAACCCCAGCGTCTTTCCGTTGTCAAAATCTATCACGAAATGAGTTTCGTCCATGTTTCCGATCAGATTCTTGTCCAGAGTACCATTCTCAAAGCCGCGCTTCAGCTGACCCAGATGGGATGCGACTTCACGCTCAATTTGAGACTGCTTCTCCGAACTAACCTGCCGTTTGCCTGTGCGCGCTCGCAACACGATCTGGTACTTCTCGATGAAGACTTGCACCCACCTAGATGTCACTTTTGATGCGAGAGGGATGCCTTCAGAATCGCAGGACGTAGTGGTATACTCAGCACTGGGTATTTGGAATTGCCGAAGAGCAAGTTGTCGAAGGAGCGGCGCGTCAAATTCCAGTTCTGCTTTTCTCAGACGGTCGAACTCGCCCAGTAGAACGGGATAGAGCCAGGTTACCCATTTGCTAAGGTGGCGCCCTCTGCCTGCAATGCACTTGCGGTTAAGTCGAACTCGTTCGTCGTTTCGGCGGCCGGACAGCACACTCGAGCCACGGACGGGTTCAGTCTCTAGTCTCATTCGGCGCCGAGGACGTTAACGTCCTCGGATCAGCGGACAACGTGACAGTGAGCGATGACCCTGTCAACGTTGCGCGTGCACCTCGCGGTGCGTGCGTTGGGAGCGAGGGCAGCCTCGCTCATCCCAGCCAAGAGATCGTGGCGGCCGCCAAGGCCGCCGCGTACCAGAAGAAGAAGGAAGACCTCTGGGAGGCTTCCTCGTCCGTGCCCGGGGCACGGGCGAAACCACAACTGAAGGGTTCACTTCGGGAGCGCACCCACGTCCAAACCGGGTTTGGACCGAACCCTTCGCAGGCCGGGCCGGGCCCGAGGCGACTGTTCAAGAGAAGATCTCTCCTCAAGCCGGCTTGAGGAGCCAAGATTCAAGGAGATCCCTCGACGGGCCGGGCCCGTCGAGACACAAGATATGGGTCGTTGTCAGACCGGGTCTGACAAGGGTCGCGGTATGAGGAGCCCGAAGAGCTCCTCACAACTGAAAGGTACCGAGACCGGACAGGAAGGTCGCTCCTCCCTGTCCCAAGAACGCCCTGCACCGAAGCATGCAGGTGACCAGCCTCCATCGCCTGCGACGGGCGATGTCGAGTACGAGAGTGAATGCCCTGACGCAAACACTCTCTGGGGTCCAATGTCGCGAGTTGACATTGGAGTGTCCTCCGAGCACTCCTCGGAGTTGACAGCGCTGGAAGTGCAGTGCTGGAAAGGCTTTGTTAAAGGTCACAGATCCTGGAGGACGAAGCGGAGGGAGGCTTGAGGCTCTGGAGTCGACCGGAGCGAAGACACTTGACCACTTGGGGTTTGAAGGAGAATTGAAAAGTGATTGATTCGGTCCTTAGTTCGCAAAGTGCTTGCTACCTCTAAGCCTACTAGATATTCTACTGGATACACTCTACTGGATTCCTGAGTTGCTCCAGCCAATCACTGAGCGCCACGCATCTTGCCCATCTTGTACCCAGTATCCTGTCGCAAGTATCCAGCGAGGCGTAAACATCGATGACGCAAACATGTAGCGTAAACATACAGAATGATTGAGCAGGCGGTGAGTGTTGGTCATTGGCACAACCGGTACTCGTACCAGTATACCGGTACCCCACGAGTACCATAACTCAGGTACCGCAATAGGCTTTGCACGGGATCTACGCGCCGGGCGCGTAGAACAAGTATGCATCCTCACCGCCCGTGAGGATGTTGTGCCCACAGAAGATCTTGAGGACCTGCGGCAGGTTCTCGTGCGGCACCCTGATGGCGACACGAGCCTCAGTGCCAAATCAAAAAGGATCCATTTGCAGAGCAGATCTGGGACTCGCTCAAGTCGAGTCCCTATTACGACGTTCTTCGGGAATACGCCGACGTATTCCCGGACGAATTCCTGCGGAGCTTCCGCAGGATAAAGGAATTCAGCACGAGATTGATCTCGTGCCAGGCACGAAGTACTGTGTCACGCGACAGTGGCCGCTGCCGCGTGATCAAGTCAAGGCCACTGCCGCGTGAACAAGTCAAGGGCATCGACGAGTTCTTCGAAGCTCGTCGTCGTGCGGGCCAAGTGCGGAAATATAAATCCCCGCACAGTGCCCCCACGTTCTGTGTCAAGAAGGCACAGGGCGGATGGCGTATCGTTCATGCATTTAACAAGATGAACGATGCGACGATACCGGCGCAGACGCCGATACCGAGAAAGGATGTCATCATCGATTCGATGAGCAAGAGCGCCGTGTTCAGTGCTCTCGACCTAAGAGATGGTTTCTACCAAATCTTAATACATGAGAGTGATATTCCTCTCACGGTGGTAAGCACCCCAAGCGGCATGCTTTGGGAGTGGCTAGTGATGCGACAGGGGCTTAAGAATGCCCCTGCGACGTTTAATAGATGCGTAACGCATCTATTACGGTCGGTGCGGGACTTCGCACCGACGTACTTCGACGACGTGTTCGTCCACAGCCGGGCTGCGGGCGAGAGACAGACACCGAGATGCACCAGGAGCATCTCCGACAACTGCTTGCGCTGATGCGCCAGCACAAGTTATATGCAAATCTAAAAGAAGTGCATATTCGGTGCATCCGAGATTCCAGTTCTCGGATGCCTTGTCGGCAAGGACGGTGTCCGCCCTGATCCCGAAATGATCAGGGTGATCAACGAGTGGCCTGCGGCATCGAATGCAAAGGAACTGCGACAGTTCCTTGGGTTGGCTACGTAGTTGCGCAAGTACATACACGATTACGCTGGGCGTATTCGACCACTGTCGCACCTCCTCAAGAAGGACGCAGAGTGGAGATGGTCTGCTGAATGTCAGCGGGCCTTCAATTCGGTCAAGCAGGGCCTGACCGAGGCGCCGATCTTGGCCGTCGCCGACCAAGATCGTCCGTTCCACGTTGTGTGTGACGCATCCAACTTTGCAAACGGATGTGCTCTGATGCAGTACGCTCACGAAGGACGTGATCGTGTGATCTGCTATCAGTCTCGTCAGCTTAAGCAAGCTGAGCGCAACTACCCAGTACATGACAAGGAACTCCTTGCCATGAAGTATGCGTTAGCCAGGTTCCGTGTCTATCTCCTTGGAGATAGACCCTTCGTGATCTATGCTGAACGCCTCACTTTTGCACTGAACACTGCCCAAGATCGCGTCCGAGGCGACACGCCGTTCTACTTGGCTCACGGCGGGGATCCACGGTCAACATTAGAGGCATCACTGCCCTTGGGTAGCACGCGGCGGCGCGATCCAGAACCCCGGCGGTGGAGATACCATGTCCAGAGGCATTACCAGCAGGCGCGCGAGCAAGTTAACGAGCGGCTGCGAGAGGCGATCCAACACAGAGCTGATCAGCACAACGAAGTTCTCCGGCCGCATGAGATTGAGGCGGACTCCCAAATGTGGCTTTATCTGGATCGAGTCAAGGAGGGCTATGCGCGGAAACTCGCGCACATGTGGCACGGGCCGTTTCGTGTAGCTGAGATGATCGGCCAACACGCGGCGCGCCTGGAAGTCGCCGGGTCGGAGTATCGTATGTTCCCAATAGTGCATGTCTCAAAGCTGAAGCCAGTGCGAACATTTCCGGATCGTCCCGCGTCGACTCTTGAGGTGGCAGAGGCGAATCGGTTCGACTTTGATGAGGCGCTACTGCCAAAAACAGCTGGGAACCGACTTGGACGAAGACGAGTACGAAGTGGAGCGGATTGGGGACGTCCGAACGGGACGCCGGACACGATATGGTCGTGTTCACCGCGATTTCCTAGTGTATTGGAACCGGATACGCTGAGCCGAGTTGGGTGGACGAAGCTGACTTGAACTGTGGAGCACTACTGCAAGAGTTTGATCGTGATCGAGCAAGCCGAAACCGTTTTGGTGTGATGCAGTCTCACGAGGAGGGTGAGTAGACCGGCAGCAGATTGGTTGCTGTTGGGAGAAGAGGAGTGGAAGATTGTGCGGGGAGGGCGCACCCTAGGTGACTCGATAGCAGATTGGTTGCTGTTGGGAGAAGGGGTGTGAAGATTGTGCGGGGAGGCCGCACTCTAGGTGGAAGGGTCTTTATGTCAAACAAAGTGAGTAGATCAAGTTGCTCGAGCAACATGATCAGAGTCCATATGACTCGACAAGGAAAATAACTTGATGGAATGCTGGAAAATAGGACGTGTGAGCTCATCGAGCCTACTCGCTACTAGTTACGGGTTTAAACTTACCGTTCAGACGTCGGATGTGAAGAGCGGGGTGATCAGTTGGGCGCTGACGATACTGGTTACGCCACGGATCGGCCTGATCGAGATGACCAAGCCCATTCCAGCGGCGCAGTTCAATTTTCTCCGGAGCAAGCTCGGCATCGAAGCGCCAAAGGCTGTCGATTCGAGTGGGTGTGTTGTCAAGGAGACGCCTCGAGCAGCTGCGGTATACCGGTAGGGTACCGGTATGACCTTCACTCAGTGGCACTGCAATCACTCTGGCGATTACGGGACGAAGATTACTTCCCACTGATTACGCCATAAATGATTACGCTGCACGTGGGTACAAGATTGTGGGTACAAGATGGGCATCGACGTGGCGCTCTGCGATTATGTGAAATAACTCAGTGTACCCAGCAGGAAATCCAGTAGGCTTAGAGGTAGCAAGGAGTTTGTGAACTAAGGACCTAAATCAATCACTTTGCATTTTGCCAACAACGACCCAAGCCTTTAGTTCCGCGGTGCGAAGCTACCATCAGGTCAGCGTGCCATCGGTACGAAGTGGGTGTTCAAGATCAAGCGAAAAGCCGATGGATCAATCGAGAAGTACAAGGCGCGCCTGGTGGCCAAGGGCTTCAAGCAGAAGTACGGCATCGACTACACCGAGACGTTCTCGCCTGTGATCAAGTACGTGACGCTGCGCATGGTGATCGCCCTAGCCAAATACTTTGGTTGGCCCGTCGACCAACTGGACGTGGTGACTGCGTTCCTGTACGGCATCATGAAGGAACTCGTGTTTTGCGTCGTTCCGGAAGGCGTGGAGCTGGATGGCGATTTCGACTGCGTGGAGTTACTGAAAGCCATCTACGGTCTCAAGCAGGCATCGCGCGTGTGGAACGAGACGTTCGACGAGTTCGTGTGTTCCATCGGATTTCACGTGTCGGCTTATGACCCGTGCCTCTACATCAAGGAAGTCGACGGTCATTGCGTGCTGCTGCTCGTGTACGTGGACGACGTACTGATTACCGGGAGTTCGGCTGAGCTCATCGAGCAGACCAAGCGCGAGCTGAAGACTCGCTTCGAGATGACTGACAGCGGCAAGTGTGCCTTCATTCTAGGCATCGAGTTGGTAGACGGTCCGAACGGCAGCGTGACGATGTGCCAGCGGCGGTATGTGGATGACATCCTGAAGCGTTTCGGTATGGACGAGTGCAAGGCTGTGGTGTCTCCCGTGGATTTGAGCTCACGACTGGTTGCGAGCGACTTGGCGATCAAGCTGAACGCGCCATTTCGTGAAGCTGTGGGTGCGCTCATGCATCTCATGACTGCGACTCGCCCGGACATTGCATATGCTGTGGGCTACGTGTCACGCTTTATGGAGAATCCGCAGGAGGAGCACTGGATGGCCGTGAAGCGCATATTTCGCTATCTGCAGGGAACCAAGTCACACGGCATCTGCTTCAAGCCTGGTGACAGCGTGGACTTTCGTGGATACTCTGACGCAGACTGGGCCGGCGATCTCGCGGATCGCAAGTCGACTTCGGGCTACGTGTTCCTGCTAACAGGTGCTCCCATCAGTTGGGGAAGCAAGAAGCAGTCGAGCGTGTCGCTATCAACGAGTGAAGCGGAGTACATCGCGCTGAGCCTGGCCATCCAAGAAGGCAAGTGGGTGCACCGATTGGTGTGTGAAATGCTCACGGTTGCTGGAGAAGCGTGCCCGGAGCTCAAGATTTTCGAGGACAACCAGTCATGCATCAAGATGACGAAGAACCCCGTGAACCACGGTCGCGCCAAGCACATCGACATCAAGTACCACCACATCCGCGATGAAGTAAAACGCGGTGAAGTGACGGTGGAGTACTGCGAAACTGCGACGATGCTGGCGGATATCATGACAAAGGCGATGCCGGGGCCACGCCACAAGGAACTGACTCAGGCTCTCGGCGTGACAGAGTGTTCGCATTGAGGGGGCGTATTGCGGTACCTGAGTTATGGTACTCGTGGGGTACCGGTATACTGGTACGAGTACCGGTTGTGCCAATGACCAACACTCACCGCCTGCTCAATCATTCTGTATGTTTACGCTACATGTTTGCGTCATCGATGTTTACGCCACGCTGGATACTTGCGACAGGATACTGGTTACAAGATGGGCAAGATGCGTGGCGCTCTGTGATTGGCTGGAGCAACTCAGGAATCCAGTAGAGTGTATCCAGTAGAATATCTAGTAGGCTTAGAGGTAGCAAGCACTTTGCGAACTAAGGACCGAATCAATCACTTTCCAATTTTCCTTCAAACCCCAAGTGGTCAAGTGTCTTCGCTCCGGTCGACTCCAGAGCCTCAAGCCTCCCTCCGCTTCGTCCTCCAAGATCTGTGACCTTTAACAGGTTATGAGCCCAAGCACCATGTCCTCTACTCAAGACGCCTCGACCAAGGTCTCCATCGACAAGTTCAACGGCGACAACTACGCGACGTGGAACCGCTACATGCGTGGCGTGTTTCTGACCAAGTCGGTGTGGCATGTCGTGAACCGGGAGACAACGCCAACGTTCGCGGACTCGCGGATCAAGGATGAGTACGTCAAGGCGAGCAACATCGCGTTTGGACTGATGTTACTCCACATGAATGCGGACTACCATCACGTGGTTGACGACTGTGAAGAAGCGTGGGTCGCGTGGGCGCGATTGAAGACGCTCTACGGCGGGTCGCAGAAGGCTGGACGCATCTACCTGAAGCGCCAGCTCTTCAGCATGGAGATGGAGGAAGGCGGCAATGTCTTGCATCACTGCAACGAGGTCCTCAACATCAGCGCCAAGCTCAGCAGCATCGGCGCCAAGATGGAGGATGAAGACGTGGCGATCTGCTTGCTACGCAGTCTCCCCAAGAGCTACGAGAATGTCGTGCTAAACCTGGAGATGAGCAACGCGGAGCTGCGGTCGCAAGACGTTGTGAAGGTGCTGACGAATGAGCACATCAAGCGACAGGGCGAGAAGACGGCTACGGTGAAGACTGAAGACGCTGCGAAGGCGTTCAGTGCCGAGCGAGAGTCTCGCCAGTGTGCGTACTGCGGGAAATTGGGGCACACGATTGAACGGTGCTGGACCAAGCAGAAGGATGAGAATCGAGGAGCTCGACGCGGCGGTGGCTACAACCGTGGACGCGGGGCCAACAACATCAACTGGAGGAACGACGTGGACGACTACGACCGAGTGGCGTTTGCGGTTTCGTTAGAGTGTGGAATATCGACGGGCAAGGGTATGTCCGGCATGTGGGCGATCGACAGTGGAGCGACGCACCACATCTGCAACAACAAGGCCAAGTTCGCTGAAATCGATGAACGGGACGAGGGCGAACTGTCGGTGGCTGACGGCAACAAGGCTGCAATCAAGGGTGTGGGGACTATCATGGAACGGGTGGTCCTGCCCAACGGCGACGAGCGCGAGATCGAGATCCAGAACGCGCTGTACGTGCCGAGTATGAACAAGAATCTGCTGTCGGTGCCGCAGATTAACAAGAGTGGAGCGTTTCAAGTGGTGTTCGACGGCGCCAGCATGCTCATTGCGCGCAAAGGATCGAACAAGGTCGTGGCAACGGCGGATCTTGTCGACGGTCTGTACTGGCTTCGGACGCCACTGCGGATGGCAAACGCGGCGACAACTTCGGGACAAGTTGACCTTCATGCGCGTTTGGGTCATGCTCCCATCGACGTGCTGCGCAAGATGGTGAACAACGGCATGATCAAGGACGCCAAGATGCCGACGAAGTCGACGGGACCGAGCATGTGTCGCGGGTGTCAGCAAGGCAAAATGGTCCAGAAGCCGTTCCCAAGCAACCGCGACAAGCGCCACTACGACGTGTTCGAGCTGATTCACTTTGACATCTGTGGCCCGATGGAAGAAGACTCGCTGGGTGGCAGCAAGTATCTGCTCCTGATCGTGGACGAGGCCAGCGGATGCATGAAGGGTTTCTGCCTGAGTGCCAAGTCGGAGAGCGAGGACTGCATCAAGAGCTTCATCAGCAAGGTGCAGACGCAGTTCGGCAAACAAATCAAGTTTGTGCGTCACGACGGAGCCCGTGAGTTTGCGACCAACTCGCTCAAGGCGTTCTTCGAAGACCAAGGTATTGAGCAGCAAACCACTGTTCCGTACGCTCACCAGACAAACGGCACGGCAGAGCGCGCGATCCGTACCATCGTCACGATCGGTCGCAGCATGCTGCACCACGCGAAGCTGGACAAGTGTTTCTGGGCTGAGGCGGCGATGACTGCCATTTACTGTTGTCAAGGAGACGCCTCGAGCAGCTGCGGTATACCGGTAGGGTACCGGTATGACCTTCACTAGTGGCACTGCAATCACTCTGGCGATTACGGGACGAAGATTACTTCCCACTGATTACGCCATAAATGATTACGCTGCACGTGGGTACAAGATTGTGGGTACAAGATGGGCATCGACGTGGCGCTCTGCGATTGGCTGAAATAACTCAGTGTACCCAGCAGGAAATCCAGTAGGCTTAGAGGTAGCAAGGAGTTTGTGAACTAAGGACCTAAATCAATCACTTTGCATTTTGCCAACAACGACCCAAGCCTTTAGGTTATGAGCCCAAGCTCTACCTTTCCTGCCCAAGACCC